>CM076577.1:916061866-916396944 GCA_034641835.2 Pinus albicaulis | reverse complement strand
CACTCAAATATCAGAAAGAGGCTCAAAGCTCACAAGTAAGGTTGGAGGAGTACATGGGCACTTATGAGTAAAGTAGTGATGAAGAGGGTGAAACTAGAAGGAGACCTAGGACTATGGCTCTTAGGAAAGCATTGGCAAAGCAGAAAGAAGAAGAGTTAGCCCAAGCACAAAAATTTCCCCTCACTGAACTCCTTGCCATGCAAATTGAGCATAATAGGGAATCATGGCTTGAGAGGGCCAACATACATCTTGAGGCCAAACTGGAGAAGGCCAACAAAGACTTGAACTTACAAAGGAGAATGACTGAGCACTATGAAGGAAGAAACCACTTTGTAAGGAAAAAACTCAAAACTGCCCAAAATGAGGGCCCGACACCAAAAAATGAAAATGACCAAGCTAGGCTTGGTATTTTGGCCCAAGTTTCTCTACAGGTCTCCTAGTATCCATGAGGCACTACTTACCAAATTTGGGAGAAATTGAACAAGTTTTTGCTTTTTGCAAATTTTGAGGCTAGGAATGCAGCACACCTTGTGCTGCAATTTTTCCCAGGGCATCTTCAAGAGGATAGGTTTAAATTTTTGGATTCCCCATCATTATAGGAGTATTCACACCAATTTTCAACTCAATTGGAGTTGTTTTGATCCCCCAAAAGTGTCAAAAACACTCATTTTTTCACCATTCTGCCCACTTTTCAAAGCATGTGCTGCGCTCCTGGAAGTATTTTAATTTTCACTTTTTGTACAAGTTTCAGAGATCATATTGAATAAATAAAGGTAGATTTGGAAAATATACATCAAGGGCTTTCCAACGATCCATCACGGAGCCTTTTCCGACATCAGGAGTTTCAGAGATCATATTGAAGAAATAAAGGTAGATCTGGAAATATACATCAAGGGCTTTCCAACGATCCATCACGGAGCCTTTTCCGACTTCGGGAAGGCCTCCAAAACACTGCTGCAAAAAGGCTTATTTTTTCTGTCTCTGTGCTGCACTCTTGGCATAATTTCAATTTTTGACACAGTGTGTTGCGCTCCTGTAGGTGACTGGGAAGAATGTGCGTTTGGCAAGTTTTCATATGTTTTTTAGGGCCTAAAAGTCAATATAATTACTATTTATGGCTAAAAAAGATATTTGTTTAGATATTTTGTGCCCTTGGCCTTGCAAGGCCTCAAGGACAACTTAGGATATTTCTTGTTGGCCAATAGGCTTCTAGATACTCTCTTTGGTTTTCCTCCTTCTTGCTTATTATATAAGGGATGAGGATTCATTTTAAATAGTTGGGACTTGATGTGTTTAAGAGAAATACATGGTTTTAGAAGTTTAAGAACAATTTAGTGTTGTGGAGCTTGTGGATGAATTGCCTTGATTGATGGCGATGAAGGCTTGCTTGCAGGATCCCTGAGTTTATTTAATCGTGATGTATCTCTCATATGTTCATGATTTTCTTGTTTTCCATATGTCCATATTTCTATTTTGCAATAGCTCAGAAGAGTATAGGATGAGAAATGTTGTTTGAGGCACCTCAGTCCTCATGTTAGCTATTGTTTTCATGTTTTCTTTTGCTGGGTTAGCTTAAAGAATTATTCATTGCTCCTTAGGCCCACCTAAGCTTGTATATTTCATTATTGGATTAATATGCTAGTTTTTAAACATGATTCATGGTGAGCCCTGCTTGTTTAAGGCTATCTAAACTCTGTCTTGAAATCTCTATTTGATGTATTGATTGTTAGGTTAAGTCAAAGAGGTCTTGTTTCGATCTTTCCCTTTGACTATGCTTATCAGTTTGCCTCGAAGTTCTTTATAGTTTAATGAATGATGTTTAGGCATTCCCTCTTCATTTATTGATGCTATTTGTCGCTTATATGTTTTCAAATATTGAAAGTAGAATCATTGAAGTTAGATAAGTTCTCTTGCTTCCTTGTTCCACTTGATTTTTTATCTTGGATGTTTATTTGTTTAAAAGTATTGTCACTGAGTAAATGGTGTGCCCTATCTCATGATTAGTATCTTTTTCTTATAAATTTTAAAGACCTCCCTGTTCATAGGTATTTGAAAAAGGATTTTGAATTTCCCTTTGCCCTACCTTGGTTCCCAAACTTATTGTCCATTTCACCTCATACATAAACTTAAAAGATCCATTAACTGCACTAGATTTGCCCTATGATTATCCCCAATTCGCTACTAAGATATCAATGACTTCATAGACTCCATTGCCCAATTGATTTGATAAATTCTCACTCCACCTATCCTACTTGATCAGCTTACCCCAACCCAAAATAAACAAACAAACAAACTGACACTTAACAACTAGCCTAAAATCAATCATCCAAAGCGAACAAGTTCACATCCTTCGCATAATAGAGAGAGCCCTATCTGATTCTAGGAAGGCTAGGTCCTAGGACTCTAAAGACTGGTCTGATGTTTTCCTGTTATTTGGTTTACCAATATTCCAAATCACGAGACACTAACAGACTCGACCTGACTCGAATGTGTTTCCTTGGGTGCCCTCTTGGAATCACAATTGTCATTAGACCAAAACCCGTAGGTATTAGTCTCTGCTAAAATTGCTAGAGTTAGGATCCATGAGAGGCGGTTAGTCCATGTCACAAAACACATGGAGAGCATGGAACCCAATGTCCAAAAAAATCCCCCCCAATGCGAGCTGGGTTAGTTTCGAACTTGAGACCTGTCGATCTGATAACACTTGTTGGAATCACTATTGTCGTTAGACCAAAACCTGCAAGTATTTGTCTGTGCTACAATCGCCAGAGTTAGGATCCATGAGAGGCAGTTAGTCCATGTTGCAAAACACATGGGGAGCGTTGAACCCGATGTCCAACATGCCCTCACATGACTTGACCCGAACCGAACACAATTCCTTGGGTGCTCTCACACGACTCTACCCGACCTGACCTGCCTGAACGAAGGCACAAGGGAGAAAATGACAAATGGGTCACAAGAACATGCACAAGACACATGGGTGGTCACAACCTAGAATTTTTTTTATGGCCTCCCTAACACGACCCAACCCTAACGCGTTTCCTTGGGCTCCCTCACATGGCACGACCCGACCCGACCCGACCCCAACGCGTTTCCTTGGACACCCTCACACGACCCGACCGGATCCGACCTGACCCGCCCTGAATGGGTTTCCTTGGGCATGCTCACATGACCAGACCCAACTTGAATGCATTTCCTTGGGTGCCCTCACACGACCCTACGTCTCAACCTGCCCGAACGAAGGCACAAGGGAGAAAAAGGAAAACAGGTCACATGAACGTGCGCCAAAAGGCCCACGGGTGGTTAGAACTTAGAATTTTTGATACAGCCTCCCTCACATGACCCAACGTGATCTAACTCGACTTGAACACATTTCCTTGGGTGCCCTCACATGCCACGACCTAACCCACCCAAACGAAGGCACAAGGGAGCAAACGATAAGCACGAAAGTGCACAAGGCACACATGCGTTCACATCTTAGCATTTTTTATACGAATGCCCTCACATGACCCAACCCTGCGACCTGCCCGAACGCATTTTGTTGGGTTCCCTTGTACGACCTGACCCGAACCACCTGAACGCATTTCCCTAGGCACCCTCACATGACCCAACCCGACTCGACTTGCTTGAAAAAATTTCCTTGGGCGCCCTCACATGACATGAACCGACCCAACCCACCCAAGCGTGTTTCCTTGGGTGCCCTCACACGGTATGACCCAACCCGACCCCCCCAAATGTGTTTCCTTGGGCACCCTCACCCGACCTGACCTGACTTGACCCAAACTGAATACAACAATAGGGATGCAGTTGGTATCAAATCTTGGACATTATATTGGTTGGCCTGATTGAAACATTGGTAGGGCCAAGACATTGGTGAGGGTCAAAGTTGCATAACAAGACATGGCAAGTTGGGAAGAATTTCAAGGGAGGATTTTTTAGAACTTGTAGTATAGGTTGAGGCGTATGAAAGAAGAGCACCAACGAATTCATGTTGAACTTGAAGTCTTGAATGATAATGTTTAAGTAGAGATTCTTCAACTTGGTTTGGAAATGGAGCAGGATGGAGTTGTAGATTGCGATGAAGAAGAAGAACCCCAGACATGTGAAGAAGAGGATGTTGCAGATGTGTCAATGATAGAGGAATAACTTGATGAACACGTTGGACCAGGATCATGCACTTTGCAGAAATTGATGATGGAGGACACTTATAGGGGTTAGGGGTTAGGGGTTAATGAGGTTAGGGTTTAGGGGGTTAAATTGATCAGGGGTCGGGAATTAGGGTTTAAGTGGTTAGGGAATAAGGGTTTAGAGGTTTAGTGTTTAGGGGGTTAAATGGGTTAGGAGTTTAGGGGTTATGGGGTTAAATGGGTTAGGGGTTAAGGGTTTATGGGTTAGGGGTTAAGACTTTAGAGGTTTAGGATTTAGGGGTTAAATTGTGATGCAGCCGGAAGGCCGCAATTACCCACAATACGCATAAAATATAATACAGTTTTCCTTTACCATGTAAATACCCATTAAAACAGAGTATTCATGCGCGGAGCTTATACTTTTATGGCCCACACCTGAACGGACCAATCAACACCAAGCGCAACTGCGCGACTAATATGACTTACCTCCCCGCAGATTTCAAAACTTAAAAATTTTGTAAGTTTGCAATTTTGTGATATCGCAAATCGCACCAAAATCCATATCACATGTCGCAACTTTTAAAGTTTAGAGATAAAAATTATCCTCTATCCTATGCGATGTGTGATATGCGCTTTATCGCAATGCTGACACATGGCTTCCCCTCACCGCATCGCATATTTATTAACTTATTGCACTTCAACCTTTTATCGCATCACGAGGAATATAACTTACCCAACGAAATCTTAACGATATCCACTGAAATCTACGATGTGTCATATGCAATGGAGTGCTATGCCAATCCATGGCTCCCCTTCACTTCATCGCAAATAAAACAACTTAAATTTCGAAGTCTTAACGATATCCGTTAAAAATTGTGATGTGAAAATTTGTGATTTGTCATCCACCATTGATGTATGCCCAATCTAATAGTCTTTGCTCTCCTTTACTCCTCCACTTTGCATCACACTTCAAATAAGTTTTGGGTTAAGGCCTTAGTGTGAAACACTAAATTCTGCAACTTGCGAAATTTCTTTCAAGGTGATTTGATCTCCATCGTTGGTATTCTATCATATCTAACGGTCTCTACTACACATCCACTGGCCCACTTTGCATAAGTATTTTCACACAGAACTTCGTCGAGTCTTTGTTTGTTTGCCTAACAAATCGACTTCTTTGCATACTCTGTGCGATAACACAATACTCAACTCAACAATGAATTAAAGATTGAAATTTAACAAAGACATGAGAATTTCAACACACAACACTTTAGAATTATCAGAAAGGTAATTACATAGTGTCGAGCCCTTCAATGACTATAATTTACATTCAAATGACTTCTCCTCTCTGTCTCTCCTATATCACACAACACACACACTTCTCCCACTTCACTCTCTCTACCCTATCACACTTCTGAAGTGCTAAGTTATACTTAGTTTGTCACTGATTTCAAAGGCTGCACCATGAATTTTGAGTTTTGGGAAAGATGAGTCAACAGAATAGTATGGTTTATGAAATTTTTTGGTTTTTATGGAGTTTTTAGGCCTACTGGAGGCTAGTGGAGTCGCTAGGTGGATTTTTAGTTGTTTTGAAGGTATATATGTATGGTCCACCACCAATACTGTCAAGAACCAATCTAAGGATGTTTTGGGGTTTTCTGAGTTTTTATGTAGCCCTAAGGTTTGTAAGAGTATCGTATAGCTGGGTCATCATTTTACTAGGATGGTGAGACAACTAGATTCTACTCTTTGATAAAACTTCTAGGTTGAGGGATTTTGAAGTCCTAAGGTATACTTAGATTGTCACTAACTCAGAATGTCCCACCGTGATCGCCATTATGTTAGGGAGCGGTGAGATAAGTCCACAAGATAGTATTGTTTAAGGGATGCTAAAATGTTTAGGTAAATCTAAGTTTGTTTACTACTCAGAGTCCCACCATGATCGCCATTATGTTAGTGAGCGGTGGGATAAGTCCACAGGATAGTATTATCAATGGTCTCTGAAGGTTTTTAGGGAATCTAAGTTTTTTTATCACTCAGAGTCCCACCGTGATCACCATTATGTTAGGGTCCCGTGATTTGGCAGATTGGCAAGCCAAGTGATAGGGTAACATCAAACCAACTTTGGAGCCCAAGGACCTAACCTTCCTGGACTCAGAGAGGGCTCTCTCTATTTGTGCAAGGGATGTATATTTGTTTGCTTCTTATGTTTTTTCATTTTAGGCTAGTTGTGAAATAGGTTTTTAGTTTTGTTTTTAGGTTTTTTGAGGGAGGAACTGATCAAAGTTTTAAATAGATGAAAATATTGTTAGATCAACTAGGTTATGAGGTCGAAAAGGTCGAGAAAGCCTCAGATGGTAGACGAGGTATATTGAAGGGCCGATTTGATCGAGGTAAAATGGATCTTTAGGCAGAATGAAATGGGATGGAATCTAGGTTTTGTGAAGGAAAAATACTTTTAAACATAAATAGTTCTATAGTAGACATCTATGTGGTAGGGCTAACCATTAATCACAATAAATGTAACTTCAAACTAATAGATGCATAAAATAAACATTCAAGCAATACATAGAGATATAGGACTCTCTAACTTTAGGAAAATTGCTATCAGACTTTGGGGAAAAACAATTAAGACAAACAAATAACTCAAGCTATGAAGAGGGAACTCCTAGACACTGTATTTTGAGCTATCGAGCACTTTGAACTAAGATTGCAGAGTATAGGCAAAGGGCAAGATCGGTACAAGACCTCTTTGGTTCAACTAGGACAATCTAACATTCAGAGAAAGGTTTCAGTAATGGGTTTTTGGTTAAATAAGGAGTAAATAGGGTGTATCGTGAATCATACTAATTATGACACATAATAACCATTAATGCAACTGAAAACAAGTTCTTAGGGTATCAAATAGCATTTAAGAATTCTTTTGACATAACTAAGAAAGAAGACAAACATAGAAGCTGTAATGAATCAGGAAATCTGAGGTGCCTCCATGGGCATGTCTCAAATCTATTCTTTACCGTCCTACAACAAGCAAGAGAATATGAAAATATATATGAAAACTAAGGAAATATAATAGAGAGGAACACTATACCATTTTACCAAGTCAAGGAATCCTACAACAGTCCTCTTTCACCATCCAAAACATTCAAGAAACTATCCAATGCATGAGACAAAGTATTTCTTCCAAGCTTGTATAACCATATATTTCTCTATATCATAAATTTCAGCCTTTTTTACAATGAAATCTCTTGGAATATAAAGGCCAAAGTGAAGGAGAACCTCCTACTGCAACTAGCAAGCTCATTGGCCCATCACAAATATCTGATTTTGTCCTTGAGGCTTTGAAAAGCCCAAGGCACAAAATATCTATAAAAATATCCTAAAAATGCTAAAAAATGAAATTAAATTGACTTTTCCCAACTGAAAATGGCCAAAAAAGGATAAACGCATATTTGGAAAAGCCACTTCAAAAAATTGCATTTTTCACAAAAATGCTTCAGAAATATAGCAGCAGAAAATTACCTGTCTTGTGGGAAACTTTTGAAGGACCTCCCGATGTTGAAAAAAGGCCTGTGATGGCTCGTTGGAAAGCCCTAGATGTCTAGTTTTTGAAAATACTTTTTTTCCCCCAAACTGATCATTGGAAGCCTATGAAAAACTGACCTGTGTGTAAAAACCCAGAAATTAGCCCTTGCTGATATGCGAGACAATGTTGAAAAAGTGACTATTTTTCGTCCCTTTGGGGTACCAAAACATCTTCAATTGATCTAAAATTTGCTGAGTAGATGACCATGAATTTAATGCATTCAATGATACCACTTTCAACCTCTGAGGATGCTTTAAACTAAAATGGCAATGCCCATGATTTTATGCAAATAAGCCCAAAAATGTCAAAAAACAAAAACTTGTCGAATTATGCCCAATTTTGGCGAGCATAACCCTCATGGGTTTTTAGAAGCATGTAGAGAAGAAGAGGCCAAAATTTCAAGCTTTGATGTGCCTTTTCCCACTTTTTCTACCGAGTGCCTCTTTCGGGCCACCTTGAGCTTTTCTTGTGTAACCTTCAATTTCCTTCGGGCAAATTCATTTAGCTTTTTGTAGTGCCCGGTCATTTTCTTTTGAAGGCTTAAGTCTCTATTAGCTCTTTCCAACTTATCCTCCAAGTGTTTATTTTCCCTTTCAAGCCATGCTTCTCTATTATTTTCTATTTCTTGGGTGAGTAAAGAAGTAAGAGAAAAAGATCGGAAAAGGGTTGTCTCTTCTTCTTTCTGTTTCTCCAAAGCTCTTTTGAAACCCATAGTCCTAGGCCTCTTCCTCTTTGGCTACTCTTCTTCTTCAATGTCATTGAATTTTCCCATAAGTTCTTCCAACTTTATTTGTGCTTTGGAGGCTTCCTTTTGGTACTTGAAAGCTCGGGCCTCATAAACTGCCATGTGGACATTCATTTGTTTGTTTTGCATCTGCAGAACATGTGTGAGGACCTTAGACCTCTCTAGATCAGCTCTCAGGTTATGGATTTGTGCCTCTTTGTTTAGTAAAAGAGTTTCAAGAATTTTAGATTCATTATCCCCATCATCACTGTCTATTTGGATGATTTCAAAATCTCTTTCCTTCTCATGGCTACTTTCCTCTTTTTCCTTCCCTTTGCCTTTGACAGGTTTCTTGGTTCTCCTCTTCTTTGGTAATTCAACAATGGATTTCTTGGGAAACTCACCTTTGCTTAGAAGTGATCTAGTAACATTGGACATTACAACTTGAGCCACTTTCTTTCTTGAAGTTTGGGGCCTTGTTACCTTTGGAGAAGAAAGCATGGCCCCTTGCCTAGGAGAGGCAGCTAGCACATGCTCTATTTGGTCTTTAACTTTACTGCTCCCCTCATCATCTTTGTCACTATTTTCCTCCTTTTGAAGGCTGCCTTGTTGGTCTTTATCACTGCTATGCTCATGGTAGCTGATTTGGCCCTTTTGTTCTATGCTGCCTTCTTTAGAATGCTCACTGCTTGGGGTTTGTTTTTCATCATCCTTGCTGGCTAGAGGGCTTTCCTATTTTTCATCAAAAGTGTCCCTTTGAGGACTGTCTTGACCCTCCTCATAAGTGCCTTGGCTGTCACCTTGTAGGCTGCCTTGTTCACTTTTGTCCATGTTTTCTTCATGACTCTTGGACTCTGTATCCTCACTGTTTTGCACCTCATTACCAACATGCTCACTTTTGTGTGGGCTGCCAGTAGTTTCCTCTTTGTGACTTCTGTGTTCTTCATCAATTAGTTCCAAATCTTCATCATTTCCTTCTTTATGCTCACTGTCATTTGCCTCCTTTCACTTTGCTCTTTTTCACTTTTTTGCTCTTTTTCACCTTTTTCTTCTTCACTTTTTTGCTCTTTCTCACTTTGTTTTTCTTCACTTTCAATCGTAGGAGAGTTTTTCTTCTTAGGAGTGGATTTTATGGAAGAAGGATAGACATGATGGGTGGATGGCGAGGAAGGCACATGAGATGAATAAGCAGTGGTGAAATCAGGATGGGAGATGAAAGAGTCCCAAGAAACTCCCTTTTTCTCAAGTTGATGGAGGATGATGATCTTGATAAGGGAATGATGAAATAGGCAAGTGTTTTGTTGAGTGGAAGGCTTCTTTTGAACAATAGAAGCCATCTTGTCAATGCTTATATAGAGGAAAAAGGGAAGGTTTAGCAATCGAGTTCTTGTGAAGTGCATGAGTAGCCTGATATGATAATCATAAACCCAAGAAAACCTCCCTTCGCATGTGAAATACTTCATGATGATTTTCATGAGAGGAGCATAGCTGGTCAACAAGTAGGAAAAAGGAAAAATAGTTGGGCATGCATCCCGATGTTCTGGTTTCAAGAAGGGTTTGTATTGATTTGAATCTAGGTAGGTTTGCTTAAACCATTTTTCTCCGATATATGGAATTTTGGTAGCTTTGGAGATAGCTTTAGGAGAGATCTTGAAGTCTAAACCTGCTAGGTGAACATGCTTCCCTTGTAGCCTTAAAGCAAACAAATGTGTCAAGGGAAGATAAATTTTCACTTCCTTAACCTTTTGACAAAATTCCAAACATCCTACTTCATGAAAGTTAAAGAGCACTAAAGGAGATGCATTCACTTCCTGAGTTGAAAAGAGCTCATACCTTTTGTGAGGACCACTCTTGTTATCTAGCTTAGGAGGCATTTTGCTTCTGAGATCCTTGGGTGATTCACCAAGGAAAACTGTCTAAGTGATCACTGAGATGAATCTCCAACCAATACCTTTTACCTTTTGAAAAATTAAATTTGTCCTTAGTTAGCCAACAAATTTGTTTAAACAAAAACAACTCTCTTTGATTTTGACAGTATGAACTTCTTTCTCTTAATTCACTGTCTCCTGTGATTGTCACAATTTTTAAGGGAGTGATTTAAAATGAAGACTATATCCCTTCGAAAAACATTGTGTTATGCTTTTGAATAAAACTGCCCTTCTGTGATGATTATTGTCTCTCCAAAAAAAAAGACAACCCCCTTGTTACTGAATAATAAACATTCTAACAAACTCCGCCTCCTTTAATGATCACTGATTCTCTTTGAGTTTATCCAACAAGTATTAGTTGAATGAAGAAAAATTCACCTCTTCAGTACTGTGTGTGAGTAATGAGGTCCTTGACAAGGTCAGTTTGTGGATTTTGGAGACAAATCTCCTTTTATTTTGTCACACAATCTCTCCACCTTCAATCTTTGTTTTTGAATAGGTTAACACAAACTCTTTCAAACTAGTAACAAGGTCTCCTACAAACTCTATTTAGTGTTTATGGAGACTACACACATTTTTCACTATCTCAGAGCCCAAGAAAAAACCTTTCTTTTGACTAGAAAACCCTCTATACAAACTCTGTTTCTCGGATTTGGATGAATTAAGAAAGTTTACTCTTGCAAACCAACAATTTTTCTTTATGTTATTTAAAACAACAAGGCATTTATTTTAGCATTGTTTCTCTTTGAATGTTATCATTAAACCCTCCTTTAGATTAACAGGTTGGATAAGAGACAGAAAAATACCTTGAAGAACGCGTTTTTGAAGTCTTTTGAGCATTGGTGCAGCGTACAAAGAAGGTGTGTTTAGAACGGGTAGATGGGCGGGCGTTGAACGCAAAACGCACCGCGCAGAGGCTTGTTGGGTTGGCCTTGTGCACTCATCACAAGCACGCCACACAGTGCTATAGGCACTCCATGCTGCTTAAGAAAATACATGGAGTCCTCCTCACAGGTGCGCCGCGCGCTGTAACAGGTGTGCCACGCTTCTTTAGACTTGAAAATTTCTTCAAAATTCCCCAAGATTTGTTCTTTCTATGTTGAGGAGGCTAATGAACATTGCTTCGAGTATTTTAAACTTGGTGAGGGCTTTTTTTTAAAGGCCTTTTCCTCCTTGTTAAACACGAAAAAACTTTTGTGTTTTTTCAGCCCCTTAGAGTGGTTTTTCTGCCTTTTTGAAAAGGTTTTTTATAACAATATCAATCACAGCAGCCTTGAAAGAGCGAGTTAGCCTTGGCATCATAATGATTCTGCCCAAAAACAAGAAAACCCTTCATCATAAGTCATCTAGGTGGGTAGTCTTTGTTTGTCTTTTGCAGAGGTCAAACGCAAGTTTAGTTTACCAGCTTCACTTCCTCGGTTATTTCGATAAAGCTGCTTCTAGCTAAACATTATAACTTATGTTTTTCCCTTTGAAGAAAATGCCTTTGTAAATATAAGAAACAGGGACCTTTATCACCCTTATGTCACTATGCGGTTTTTTAGGTGAGAAAAGGTTTTCAACCTACTGACCTTTCATTTGTTTTAACCGTTGCTTCTCAACTGTTCTTACCAACAAAACCTTTTCAAACCCGTTTTTGGATCTTTTCTATGCATCTATTGTTCATCTCTTGGAAGGATGTGACTGACAGTTTCTGAAATTGCTTGACACTTTAACCCTCTGCTTTTAAATGAAGGAGGTTCTTATCATGTTCCCAACCATCTGCTCTTGATTGGAGGAGTCTTTACCATGATGTCTTCTAAACATCTACTTTTTAATGAAGGAGGTCATTTCTGTGCTTTCAAACATCTGCTCTTTTAAAGGAGGAGGTTCTTACTATAAATATGTCATTTCATCTATTTCAAAACTCTATCACCTTTCTGCAGACCATGTGTTTCTTCTTGGTATTATGTCAAATAGGCAACAATTTGCTTTATGATATATGTTCTGAGATAGGTATTCTGTGTAAACTATCCCTGTGAATTTCTAGAACATAAACCATCTGACTTGTATATGTAGAATATTTTCTTTCTAGACATAGTTGATTGACTTCCCTTGACTGTGTTTGCAGAGGCAGGTTGGATTTTCCTTTGGAGGATATGTTGAGAACACTGCTAATCAGCATAACACCATCCTTTTGAATTCATGACTTGGATTCTACTCTATGTTCTTTAGGAAACTTTTAGCTTTCAAACCACACTTATCGGTAGCCCTTTACTTGCTATATTTCACTTGTTTTACTGAGGACAAGCTAATTCAGCATGCAGGACCCTTTTTGACTTTGTCCTTTTTCTCTTTTGCACATTGATCATTATTGCAATCACACCCCTGCAGAGATGTAAAAACATATGAATTTGACCTCTGGAGAGCTTCCTTGGTGTCTTATGGAGATTTTTCCTGACCTAAGTATGTTCTTTTTAGACAGTGAACATACTTATCTTCTTCTGTTTTGGATCTTTGTTGAACTTCTTCCGGACTAGGACATAATGACCTCTTAGTGGTGTGTGACCTATGGATGGATGAAGACTTGTTTTTTCTAGTTAGGAACTAATTCAGGGCTGATTGGTACTGAACAAAGGCTTTTGGCTCAGGATGTTTTTGCCAAGGAAAGGATTCCCTAAAACACCACTATCTAACTTAGGGGCGATCTTGACATGTTCTGAGTGTTTCTTGGGTATGATTATATTTTCAAATGAAAGATGACCAGAGATAGGGTTTCAGATATTTTGTCAACAGTTGGATAATGAATGGCTTGAGGAATAAGGGTAAATGATAGTAGATAACTTTCAGCTATGACAACTATGGACAAGGTTATTTTGCTAAAACCAGATAGGACTTGACAAATGGGTTTTTTCCCATTATAGGCTGACCGGAAGGGGTTGGAGGACAAAAATTGTTTTGGGGTGTTTTCTAGATGATAGATTAGACAGTCTGGAGATCAGTTTCTAGAAAACTCAGCTTAGGAAACTAGTCATCATCAACAGGTGAAAAATACTGATGACTAACAAATCCATCGTATGACCAAACAACTCCACAAGTGTCTTTCTCATATAGATTGCCTTACGTGTTGCTTAACTTGCAGTCATGTATTATGATTTTGTCAAGCTGAGCTCCACAGATATTTGCTTCCTGCTATACCAGGAAAAAACTGCACTTGATTTACTCTTTCGTTCTGATGGACTCCCCGGATATTCGGCATCTGTGAAGCCTCACAACTTCACTCCCTTTGTTTGTATGTACCATAGTCCAAACTAGGTAGTGTCCTTGAGGTACCGTAAAACATTATTAGCTACATTCCAAAATAATTTGGTTGGCCTAACCATAGCTTGGTTCAGTTGGTTTACTGCATGGCACACATCTGGTCGTATGTTCAGAAGGTACATTAGTGAACCCACTAATTGTCATTAAATGGTAGCATCCAACTCTTCACCTGAAGTGGAAGTCTCCTTCCTCTAGTTGATTGTTAGAAGTGTCTCCATGGGCTTACAACTCTCCATGTGGAATCTCTGTAGTATATCATTTGCATAATTTTCTTAAGACACAAACAATTCCCCATCACCTTGCCATACTTCCAACCCAAGGAAGTAGTGCATGGGACTCATGTCCTTCATTTCAAATTCCCTTGCAAGGTCCTCCTTGCAAGACCTGATCAAATACTCATCACTAATTAAAATAAAATCATCAACATATAAGACAGTAATAAGCATTTTACCTTCTACCAATATGTGATATAATTTTGCATCTACTTCAATTTTGGTGAAGCCCAAACCAATGAGATAGTTTTCGATCCTAGTGTACCAAGCACGAGGTTCTTGTTTGAGACCATACAACACTTGCTTGAGTCTGCGGTCATGAGACTCTCAATAAAATGTCTCAAAACCTTCTGGTTACTCAATTTACGCCTCCTCCTCAATAACCCCATTGAAAAATATTTTTTTTACATCCACTTGGTGGATCTTCTACCCCATCTGCGCAGTTAAAGTAATAATTTATCTAATGGATAAATACCTTATTACAAGAGCAAAGGTCTCCTCATAGTCAATTCCATCAACTTGAGAGTACCCCTTGGCCACAAATCTTACCTTATAGTTCTGTATGATTCTATTTGTTGCATGCTTAATCTTGAAGATCCATCTCGAACGCACAACTTATTTATTTTTTGGTCTTAGGACCACTTCCCAAACATTGTTATTTACAATGGATACATACTCTTCCACCGTTGCATCAACCCATACAGTTGTCTCTATTTCTTTCTCAAAATAGAACGTCTCGACCTCTACAAGCTCAGTCATTAGAACCATGTAGCTAGTGTACTAATCAAATGACCTCCTTTACCTATGCAAATTTGAAGGAGATACCACATTCTCCCTCACATCCTGTACAAGTCTATTGGCTTCCCTAGTTCCTTTTCTACCTTCTCTAGATGTTTTTGCTTGAATGGATGTCTCCATTATTTTCCCCTATACTTTTGGTTGCTCCACAACTTCATGAGGCTCATCCTTTAGATCTAAAAGCTCCTCTTTTGGTGGCATCTGAAGCTCCCTCTCAAGAGAGAACTGCATCGCTTTCTCCTCATCAAATTTTACATCCATTCACACAACTATCATTCAAAGGGTAGCTCAGTATACATGGTAGTTGTGAGGATTTATTTCGTAACCCAAAAATACCCCCAACTACGTTGTCAGCTCAAGTTTCTTCCATGATTCTTTATATACATGGCAGTAAACAGAGGCTCCAACAATCCTGAAGTGTGACACATATGAGACATGAGGACTTTGGTTTTGAAAATAGATAGTTTTTTTGCATGCCTCAGCCCACAAATGTAGAGGTAGGCCTTGGTCATGTAATATAGCTCTCGCTTCTCCCACAATGCTACAGTTATTTTTCTCAACCACCCCATTTTTTATTGGTTGTGGGGTGTTTTGAGCTCTCTTCGAATGCCTTCTTTTACACAACAATTTTTGAAATCATTCGGAACATAATCACCTCCATTATCGCTCCTAAGATCTTTCACCTTCTTGTCAGTTAATTTCTCAACTAGTGCCTTGAATTCTACAAACTTGGAGAATGTCTCATATTTCTTTCACATGAAGAAGATCTAGCACTTCCTTGAGAATTCATCAATAAAATGACAAAATATTTGTGTCTAACAATGGAGGCTGTTGAGAAAGTTCCACATACATAAGAGTGGATCCTTTCCAAGACTACATGTGCTTTGTTGTCCCAATAATGGAATGTGGATTTTGCATACTTTCCAAAAGTACATCATTTTCATACATCCTGCTGCTCAAGTGCTCGTTTGGAGAGGCCAATGGTTATTTGTTGCATAATCCTCAAGGGGCCATGATGCAAATGGCCAAGACTTTTGTGCCAAAGTTCACTGGCATTGTGGCTATGCACTTTCGCTGCCTTACTACTTAATGTAGCACAATCTTCCACATATAGATTATATAGGTTCTTCACACGAACCTTGATCTGCTTCACCTGTCTCGTGGCTATGTGTCTCAAGAATGCTTTCCCTTTGCTGAATATCACATCATAACCATGGTATTCTAAAATTGCAACAGAGATGAGATTTTTATTTAGGCCTAGAACGAACATGACATCCTTGAGTCTGAGAGGAGATCTCGACTTCCTATGATAGGTGACTATACCAATCCCGGTAGTGTTGTACCTTACATCATGCCCCAATTGGATGTGCATTTGGATATCTTTCTCCTCTAGGTCACTGAAAAACTCTCTACACCATGTCATGTGGAACGATGCACCTGAGTCCAAGTACCACACACTCCCCATCATTGTGTTGGCCATGCGTGCGATAAGGGTGAAGTCAAGCTCGAATTGTGAATCCAAAGCTTCACATGTTGTTCCTCCTAAGGCCTTCTTGCTTGAATTTTTGTGTGGCAACTTTGTGACATAGTGCCCGAATTCATGAGAATTGAAGCATTTAATTTTGGACAAATCTTTCTTCTTCCCCGCTTGGTTGGATTATGGTTTGATTTGAGATTTATTCCATTTTCCCTTCTTTCCCTTTCAAAAAAATAAAAATTTTACTTCATCCTCACCCTTGGATGAGGTTACATTTATATTCTTCTACATGATCTCTTCTTGTACCAAACTGGACCATAATCGTTCCCAATTTGGTAATTTCTCCCTCCCGTTCACCGAGTCTTGGAAGTTATGCTAGCTTTTGGGAAGGCCTGGAAGAGCTAGGCTTACTAAATCATCTTCTACAACAATAAGACCAACCTCACCAATTTCATCATGAATGTTGTAGGTTATTTTTTCAATCTGGTCAACAGGCCTTCAAACATGATCATTCACATCCTTGAACACTTTTTCATCATCCCTACACAAATACCTAAGCATGACTCTCTCAAAACCATGAATTTTTTCCTTTAACTTCTTCATTTTAGTGATTTTTAGGCCCAACATACCCTATCCCTTTAAATACCAATGTTCACCAATATGTCCGCCCTCTTTGGACCTACATTGATCACCAGCAAGTACCCCTTGATGGGGGTGCGCTAATTATAGAAATTTGGGGAAAATAAAAAGAATCCTGAAGCTTCCTCTTCAAGAAGCTTGCAAAAGTTGTTTCAACCATTTAGTTTAGATAAGAATTTTGAATCCTATCCTATCCTACCTTGGAGATATAACCCCTTATCCCTTGAGCTCATCAACCCATGAAGAGTGGATCTCAAGCCTAGATTGGTAAATGGATAATAACTCTTCACCTAGCATCCTCTTCTATATATTTGTTGCCATGCACAAGCTAGGGGTTGGATTTTGGAAATAGATTCTACCCTCATGTTGTTGTTGTGAGAGTCAGTATTCCATGCATTAGGGTGACATATAGGTATAGCTTGTGGCAAGGAAGGAAAATTTAACTTAGAGGATCTCTTCTACAAGATCAAATCCTATATTTAGTTGTAACTCTCTCCATTTATATTAACACAAAGAGTTCATTGTTTTCCTATATGTGATGTTATGATTTAATGTATTTCAATGCCATGTTGATCCATTGAAGAAAGTGATTGGATGATGCTACATAGATGTACTATATCGTTGTCTTGTGTTTTTTAATTGTGTGGGTTCTAATAATAGCGATCAGAGCTATGATTGGAGCATACAAGCCAAGAGAGGAGCGGAGCTTATGGCGGATTCTAGGTAGGAATCATCCCATTGTCCATTTAGTTTAAGGAATACATTAGATTATTTGCTTCCTGTTGTTATAGACCGTGCCATCAAGTCTAGGGAAGATGCTTATGTCTGTAGTCATAGATTCTATATAATAAATTGGTGACTCTACTGGGGATTAGTGTATTCCCTTGGTGGTTTCCTTGTCCTTAGTGCTTGTTCTACCTTTCCTTCAAAACTTTATTATCTTATTCAGTCAAGAACATACCTAGGAAGACACTTTCATTGAGTTTCAATTGCAATTTTTGTGTTGGAACCTTGCATCCCCTTATCAGTGCTCCCTTTGGTCTAGAGATAGAGCGTTGCAACACTCCTAAGCCTTCTTTGTGCCTGCATTGCATAGCACTGGTGCCCCTCCATCACCTCCGTTAACCCCTATTCATGCACAAATTTTCTTTTGTTTAATTTTTTTTCTTTTTCCAACTTTGTTCCAGTTGCTCTTCCTTGAGTCTTTGAGTGTCTTGTGGTCTCTCAAAAGTTTCCATTTGGTTTTTATTTTGGTTTTGAGTGCCTTTGATAAGGATTTGTTTATATTTTCCTTTGTTCTTATCATTAGTTCATTAGCAAACTGATTTGTCTGATCATTGAGTGCTTGAATAAATTGGTGTTCTACTCATCATTCTAAAAATTTTGCTTTTATTAGTGATTAGACATGCATCTTAGGTTTCATCATATTTGAAAATTAAGTGAAACTGAAAAGAAAAATCTCTCTGCATTGGCATATAGGCTTTTGTGTGTGCATCAACATTGGAACAATTGCATTGAAATGTAATTTCACTTAGCATATTGTTTTTTTCATATTCTTTGTCTCTTCCCTCCTTTAGATAGGTTTTCATTTAAAGTGAAAGATTTAATTTCTTCATGTTACCTTGAATTTTAGGGAATTCGGGTGAAATTTGCAGTGAGACCTAAAAATAAAACTTAATTGAAGATAAGCATTAAAATTTATTGAATAAACCTAAGGATCATTTGTAACATTAACACAAACATTTAGAAGTCTAGGCTAGATATGTGTTCCGATGTCGTTAAATGTAGGAGTTATTGTTGTTTGTCAGTGTTGTATCCCAGAAATGATATCTCGTTCTGCTTACATAAGTGTATAGGATCGTCTTTTGCGTAATTTTGGGTATATTTGATGGTTCTCCACGCATGATAAGTACATGGGAAAGCTATCATCGAATGGTTATGCATCAGACAACACTGCTATGGATTGCACTTCCACTTACCATCAAGTATATTTTGGAAGTCCACCATAGGTTTCTATCATTGCTATAGGTAACCGAGTCGTCCACCTTGTATATTTTGATACACTGAACATAGCATTCGGGGATATTTCCTACACGTATGTTAAGTCCTTGGTTCTCCATGGTGTATATTGAAATTCACGGTTGCTTGGTAAACCATTATGCCTAGTTTTGCCCCTTTTTATTTATTTTTGGTGTTAATTGTTAAAATTTATTAATCCAACATGAAAGAACAAATACCTACCCTTTTTCGTTCATGTAGAATGAAAAATAAGCCTCCTCTTCCACCAGAGGAAACTCTTGGCCATTGTCAGAAGAATAAGAAAATGAAATCTATCGAATTAGGAACTTTGAGAACTACTTTTGGTCCTCCTCTTGAAATTGATCCACCAAAATCATCCTTCCCTTTTAGTACTCATCCTGATATTACATCTTCTCTTGCCAGTGAATTTGACACAATCGAAACAAAAGTACCTGAACCCTTATTACCTGAGGTTATTGAGCCTGACTTTACTGAATAAAACATCTTATTGCCTGATTTTATTCAACATGAGGTACCTCAACCATCTTCACTTATTACTTCAGGATGTTCCTCTTCTCCTCCTTTGTCTCCTGCACAACCGCAAATTATATATCTTGGACCTGGTGGTGAACCCCTTAGACCTGGTCTTGTGAGTATTGAAGAGATCCCATAAGAAGAACCTCATCCCTCTTCTCATGTTCATTTGAGAGGGATTCACCTTTATTAGGCTTATAATCTTCCTCCTCTTCCGACTCCATCTCAAGTTCCTTTATCTGATTCTTTTTCTTTCAGTTCACACAATAGTGATTCCCCTGTTGGGTGGTTTCAGCTGTTTTAGTGGTTTCCAACAGTTTTGATCATCATTTCCAGTCCAGTTAGTTTTTTCTCAGTCAGATTGAAGACCTGGTCCTTTATCCAGGCTTGATCTTTTTGTTTTTTATTATTTACTCTTTCATACGAGATTTTTATTGCACGCAGTCGCATATACACGCTTTTTTCTGTATAGGAAGTCGCGTATAAGCGGGTTTCCTTTATTACAGTCGCGTATGCATGCCTGTTTCAAAACTTCCAAGTAGCGTATGCCTGAGAAAATTTTGAAATTTTTGATTTCTGAGCTTTTTGGTCTTTTCTGCCTGTGGTGACCTGTTCCTACAGTATCCTTTTAGTCTCTGGATTGTGTTGAAGGTGGTTATTAGTATTTTTCTCTCTTTTTTGGTTGAAGACCGACTCATTTGGCAAATCTTGTTTTGTAGTGCTTGCATTTCTGGTTTGAGTACCGAGATATCTTTTTAGGGATTCTTGGTTGTTCTGCTTAATTAGGACAGAGAGCTTATGCTCATATACTCTTTCCGCACTTTATGTTTTTCTTTGCACTTGGATGTTTGCCTCTTTCTTGGTTGGTTTTCTTGAGTTCATTGGACTAGGTCTTGTTGCAATTTTTGAAGGGTCATTTTTGGTTCTTTGAAGTTTTGTTTGCTACAAGATTGTGCTATCATTCTGGGCTGAGTGGCTGAGTTTCTTGTCTTCCTTTTGCTCGCATAAATCTTGCTACTAAGTGGCATTATAAGATTTGGGAATTTTTGTTGAAGTTTTCCTTGAAATTCAGAGATTGTTTAGCTTGGTAATTGGATAGTTTTCTGGGTCTTTTCGAGCTCTTCTTTTTATAAAATTCAGAAGCTCAAAAAACATTTTGTTTTGTCATTTTCTTTTGTTTTGCGTTTTTGTTTTCATTTCTTTCATCTTTTGAAGCTTTGTTGAGATTTCTTGCTTTCGGTTTTTGGACGTGATTTGGGAAGGGAATTTGCATTAGTTTCTTTCTCTTATTTCGAGCATATTTCGGTGTATTTATATTGAGATTTTCTGATTTGGGAACTAGCTTTGTGGAAAACCGGAAAAGTGATAGAACTGAAGGATTCTTAGGAAATTTCTCTTTGCTTTGTTAGATTTTGCATCTTAGAATTGGCATGCTCCTAGTTATTTGCATTAGGTGCATTTAAGCATTGCTAGTCTTTTTCATAGATTTTGCGAGTGTGAGTTTGTTATCTGAAAAGAAAAAAAAAATATAATCTCGTAGAACCCGTGTAGAAATTTCTTTTCATCGAAAGGCAAATATTGCATCTGCATGTAGTTTTGTTTTCATTAATTTCTTTTCTGTGTCATAAAACATCACGAGTTTCATTTCCATATCCCTTTGACTTAATATAACAGCCAACTAAAATCAGCGCTATAATTTAAAAACAACTAGCAAGTTTTTTTTTATTAAGTGTCATACACCAACTAGCTAGGTTGTAGGGCCTTGGATTAGGTGAGTGGAGAGTTAACTCTCCAAGGCCGCTCAAACTAAAACATAGAAGTTTATTAATTGAGCAAAATCCAACTCCATTAGGTGGACCGGGAAAGCTCTCCTCCAGAGAGTCAAGCACGAGGGGAAGTGAAGGTAGAAAAGAGAGATACCCCCTCTCTGATTTACTGGATCTGACCTTAAGACCGTTCCGCCCAGTTTTTGACATGGATTGGTGCCCATAGTTGCCATTCCTAGGTTCCACATAGGTGACTGTGGGGGGGAATACCCGTGGTACCTGAGGCAGACGTCGTATCACATTCAGCAGTACTTCTGGAGGGTGCCCCGGCGAGCTTAGGTACTTTCACCGGTAAAGGATGTTGTCAAGAGGTCGGCGTAGCTGTTTTTGATACCTTCGCTAGTAGGCATGGGCCGTAATTATCCCAAACTACTTTCAGGAGGTCCTATATTTTGCTTTCTCGTATTTTGGTGTCCGGTCCTAATCACCCGGAGCGGAAATACCTGAAGTTTGTTTGCTTGGTTGTATCTCAGGGATTTTTTGTAGTGAGTGCTCTTTGCTCCTAGCTTGCCTAGCTTTATACTTTTTTGTGTCTAATTAATCTGTTAAAGTGGCTGATCAAGCACCTTTTCAATCGAGGAGAATCCAGGGGTTATCTCCCGAGAGTTCTGAGCCTTCTTCAAGAAGGCGTAGGAGTAATATAGCAGGTGAATATCACCCAGTGGTATCTGACATAGTGGAGATAGATCCTCCACAAGGGTTTGAAGGTCCTGTAGTTGGTTCTGGTGTTGGTTCTGAGAGAAGCACTCCGCTCATCTTGAGAGTCTTGTTTCTGTGAGAAGCAGGAGAAGAAGTAGAAGTAGAGGAATCACCATTTATCGAGTCACTTCCATCACCTCTTCCTCCTAATTCTCCATTTGTTGTTGACTACATCAAACCTGAGTCTGCAAGACCAAAAAGTCCTTATCCATCTCATTCATACCTTTCGATGGCCATGGTTGGGACTTGGGAATGCGACTTGTGGAAGTTTACGGGCATTCGGGCCTCACATGATAGAAGGAGGGGGCACAATTGCTTCTAGTACTGCTGTGTTTGGCTCTGGTCACACCCAAGCACAAGCTTCTCAATCTGGTCCCTTTTGTTTTGGAATGCCCACTAGTGGGATTCCTTCGTTTTCCTTTTCCATTGCTACAACTGTATCTACGCCCATGTCTTGCATGGCTAGTGGGTCAGCTTCTTTTCAAGGGTTCCCCTTCGGAAGTGGGCATATTCCTAATCTGAATCCTTCCTTAGGATATTTTCCTTTTAATTCACAGACTCAGAGTTTTAACCCTTGGTTTGGAGGACAGAGTTCGACTACCTTTACAGGTTGGAACCCTGTATTTACAACAGTGGGGGCAGGGAATCAGTTTTATGCTGGTCACCAAGGGAATGCTTCTTTCTCTTCGTTGAGTGCTTATCAGGCTTTCCCCCCCCTTTCTAACGCATGGAACCCCTATCAGGGGCTTTCCTCTTCATTCAATACTTTGGAAGGGGGAATTGGTCTGGTCTTTGGTAACTCTACGTTGGGAGGGGGTTCTTCTCCTTTTTCTACGAGTTCTTTCTGGCAACCTGGTGCCTCATCAAATCCATGTTATTATTTTCAGAATGTTGGGAATTCATGCCACCAAGGATGGAATCCTCAAGCTCCTCCTCGTTTACCTTTTCTGGCAACTTTTAACTTGCCAGATTTGTCGAAATTGACGAATGATCCGATCCGATATAGTCCATGGTGGCCTCCGGTTCCTACCAAACTACCTTCATACATTCCTAAGTTTGAAGGTAAGAATGGAGAGGACCCAGTTGACCATATCACCACTTTCCATCTATGGTGTTCATCTGACTCCCTGATCGAGGATTCGACTAGGTTGAGGTTGTTTCAATGCACCTTAACTGGAAACGCTGCCAAGTGGTATATTGAGTTAACTAGGGGCAGTTTTGCTACTTTTGGAGATCTGGCTACTACATTTCTAAATCATTTCCAGTTGCGTGTCCGCTATGACACCGAGACTGAACTCCTAGCCAATTTTAAGCAGGACGATGCAACCCACATTTCTGACCATATTTAGGAGTGGAGGAGAAGGAAGAGGCTTATCAAAGCTCATATTCCAGGAGAATTCCTTTTGGAATGGTTTTTAAAATCTTTGCAGTCAGATATTTCTAAGGATGTATCCCTGTCAGGGGTATTTTCCGAGGAGCAGGCTATTTTCAGGGCCCAATAGCTTGAATTGATATATTCTCAGTCTGGAGTCCTTCATAAATATTTTCCTAATGCTCCTCGCTCCAAATTAGACTTGTCCAAGAATAAACCTAGTCCTCATGGTGATGGACTTATTGGGTTGATCAATAGTGGTGCAGCTAACCTGCTTAATCAATTGCAGCAGTTGTCTATACAATCTGCTCCTTCTGGTCAGGCTGTGCCTGCTGAGTCGTTGCCTTCTCAATCTTTGTCGGTAAATGCCGTTCAGACTTCCGACCCCAAAGAAAATCAACAATCCAAAGGGAAGAAGAAGGGACAGAATAATAAGAAAAAGGGCAAGAATGGGAAGGGTAATGCAAATAAATCCAACGAGCATGTTGGTGAGGGTCCAAAGGATAAAAATAAATTGAATTTTCCATGCAAGTTATGTGCTAGAGACCATCTTACTCACCTTTTCCCTAAAATTCAGGATGCACAGCGCTTGTTAGCTCAGCAGGGTTCTTCTAGTTCCCAGGCTGTGTTGACAAACCCTTTTCCCCAAGGGCAACAGCTAGTTGTTGGCGCGAATCAAAATACTGCGGCTTCCTTCGGGGGCACCCAGGAAGGGGAAAAACCGTCAAACATATACATGATGAGCGCTCATGCGGATGTCACCACGAGATCCCGTGATTATGGCGAAGCCGAGATTTCAAAAGCTAAGGGTGCTCCCGATGCTACTGAGCCGCTTCATATCACGAGGCCGACTGTTGAGCCTATACCTCGGATGCCAAAAGAATCTAATAAGTGTACGAAGATTAATCCAAATTCCAGGGCTGCCCAAAACTAATTTGTTGTAGAATATTTGGCGCAAAGTCCTTGTGCCATGTCGGCTCTTGAGGTGCTCCAGTCTTGTCCAGCTCAGCGCGGTGCTCTGCTCACTGCTATTGGGGCTGTTGATCCGAAGAACTCTCTTATGATTACATTTGATATGTATAACTTTAAAAAGAGACTCCCCCATCATATGGCTTTCCATATTAAATCGCCGTATCAGAAATTCAATATCTTTCGAATGGTCGTTGATGAGGGGGCTTCCACATGTGTCATGTCTCTCACATGCTGGAAGGGAATCGAATCTCCTGCAGCTGTTCCATCCACTACTGTTTTGACTGCGTTTGACGGTCATTCTCACAGACCACATGGTATTGTCCCAGCTTTGCCCATCTGTGTTGGGGGAAAAAATGTAAATATAGAGGTTGAGATAGTTGATGCAAGCTTGAACTACAACCTTCTGTTGGGGAAAAATTGGATTTATGAGATGGATGCCATTGAATCCTCATTACTTCGAGTTATTTGTTTCCCTCACGAAGGGAGGATTATTACAGTGGATCAACTGGACTGTTCTCCTGTAGACCCGAATGCATCTACTGACTCAAATATTCCAAAAGTGGATAATGCCAAGTCGCCTGTTGAGAATCTCGGGGTTGGAATGTATTCTTCTTTGATGGGTACTTTTGATATTCCACCTCCTACCATTCATATAAATTCAATTTCATCCTCCAGGGCTCCTATTCGAAGAGAGTTCTTCAGAACTCATTATTTTTTGGATCCTTGGACCTTGCCTTCCCCTACTGCCACATTAGCGGAAGGTCAAGTGGGTGGAATGGCATTTCCAATGTCTGCAGCTGAGATTGCCTATCAGTCTATTGTTGACTCTGCAGAATCCATTCCAGATCCTCTTTCTCCGGAGGAGTTGGATGGCGATGTGGCTCCGGCTTGGACACTTGATTCTTCTTCTGCCTAGGATCGCCTAGATACCACTCTTCCATCTGAAGATGCCATCCTGGAAGCTATGACTGGTATAGATAGACCGTGGGATGATTTTCATCATCGCTCTTACTTCTTACCTGCTTTGAGCATTTAAGTGTGGTTGTGTGTGAGTCCTTCTTGAATATCATGCCCTGATCTGTGGAGGTTTTGACCCAACAAGCCTCTAGGGAGTTATTTCCTGAAACATTAGCCTTCATTAAATATTCCTTATTTTTGTTTGGTTTCTAGTGTTTGGAAACCTACTTTGCCCGTCCAACCTGGTTTGGTTATGAGTACATTAGCATATTCTCAACCTATACCATTTGCATCCCAAATTCCTACCTATCAACCTATGCCTTAACAAGCTCAAATCAATGTAAGCTAATATTTACAGGCTACCACTGTGACTCACTCTATTCCAATGGTATCTAATACCTCCCAGGTCTCTCTTACACGACCTTTACAAGGTACCTGTTGAGTCCCAAATTTGCATCTTTTCCATACACTTTTCCATACCCTTTTCACTCACCTAAACCTCCCAAATTGTCAATATCATGTGCAAAAGAGTATCTAACATGGTTTTTAATTATATTTTTGTGTTTTCTATTTGATCTAGATTTTGTTCATTCAGCTGCGGAATCTTGCCACTTTCCGCAGCTGCTGCAACTTTCCGCAGCTATTTTGTGGAACTCTATGCTACAGGTGTCTACAAGGGAAACGAGCCACATGGGCAGATCAGGAATGACATGGACATGGTTTGTGTCCTATTGGTTCAAGCAAACTCGTCCAAAGAAGCCGCGGTCAAAGGCGTCCACATGGAAGTCAACTATGGAGTTTCATGTCGGCCGGACTCTGTTTTGTAGCACATAAAGATCCATACGGCCGTTTCTAAGCCTGCGGAGGTTAAATAGACATCTGTGCAGAGCTCTGGAGTCAAATTCAAGCATCCACCTTCCGTAGATTCACTTTCCAACACGGCCATGCTCCTATATCCGTGGACGTAGTGGTCTACGTGCTCTCTGTCAGCATGAACTTTAGGAGACAGTTACAGTTTGTTGTTATATATATAGTGCGTTTGCATACGCACAAGAGGTTAGTTGTTAGTTGATGTTAGTGAATGTACTCTGTTATCTTTTAGTCTGCTCTGTAGTGATTACGCTGCACTTGTGCCGTAACACTACCACTCTGTAATGAACTGCTTTTTAATATGAGAAGACTCTGTTTTTCAACTTAATTCGTGTTTGAGGATCGTTACCAAGGCTGTGTAGAGGGCCCCTGCTCAGCTAAGGTTTTGTGTATTAGTGTATAATTTTACTTTCATTCCATTGTGACATAATCCATTCATATGTTCATATATTGCATTTGTTTCATTTCTGTTTATACATTTCCATAATTTCCATTTCATTTCTGTCTTTCATGCTTTATGATTGTTAATCACTGATCAGTGTTCTTGTTTCAGGTTATAGATAGGCAGCCCGGGCATTTTCATAGCTTTTTGATTAGTGACATGGAACTAACATTGTTCTGCTGCTAATTTGATTTTCATAGCTGTTGTTTAATTTCAGTATTGCTTATCTGCTTCAGTAGTTAAATTTAGATATACTAAGCTGCTCATAGCATCTTCAGTTGCCTCCGAAAGCCACAGCTGGACTGATGGTGAGGGACTGCATTATGAAATGTGTATTTTAGTATTAGTTTCTTTTCTGCAAATTTAGATATATTAAGCTGCTCATAGCGTCTTCAGTTGCCTCCGAAAGCCACAGCTGGACTGATGGTGAGGGACTGCATTATGAAATGTGTGGTTTAGTATTAGTTTCTTTTCTGCAAATTTAGATATATTAAATCATGTATGACATCTTCAGTTGCCTCCGAAAGCCACAGCTGGACTGATGGCGAGGGATTGAATCATGTGTGTATGGTTTAGTATTAGTTTACTTTATGCAAATTAAATATCAGTTACACAAGTTGTTTATGATTACTTCCGAAAGTCATAGCTGGTCTAATGATGAAGGGTCAGAAAATGAATTGATGTAATCTGATTTAGATTTATTTTGTTGCAATTTTGAATTTCCTTAAGCATAGTTTCTTTTGTGTTTAGTCGGCAGCAAGAATAGTTTGGTTTTCATGCTCACTAGTTCACTGTTTTGATTTATTAGATTAGCAGCACCTTTTCATTTCAGCAGTACATTTTCATTTTCTTTCAAAGTCTTGTCATTGTAAATTTCAAATTTCTTTTTAAGGTTTCAAGTTGGTAAATCATTATAGGGGAGATCATTTCCTTGAACAAACATAACCAAACTTGTTTTCATCTTAGAATTTCCATTTCACCTTAGAAAACAAAAAACGACAAAAAGTTAAGAAATAGGTTATCTTGCACATATAGTGCGCCGCACTTCATCAGCTTACGATTCCCGGATTGAAAAATTAAATGCAGCAATTTAGGACACACTAAATTGACCAAACATTTTGGCGCCGTTGCCGGGGAGGTGTAACTAGGTAGCCAATTTCTTAAAAAAAAAAACATAAAATCATAAAAGAAGGGAAAACTTGATAACTTCTTGAAGTATGCTCTCCTCTTGCACCTAGTGTGATCTGGAGGATCAGAAAAGAGAGTTATTGGTTTAGTAATTTCTTAAATATGCTCTCTTCTTGCACCTAGTGTGATCTGGAAGATCAGAAAGAGAATTATTAGCCCAACTTTTTAAAAAATAAAAAAAATGACATGCATAGAGCAAGAGATTCTAGGGGAAGGTTTATAGCTAAAGCCAAGAGTTCGATTTTTATAACTCCATCTTCTTCAAGGCATAGACCAGATTCACCACCATCTACCCCTAGCCTTAAGATTTTTGGAAGTCAAAGAACAGCTGAATTAGAGGATTCTCCTATACCACCTACTAAAACCCACTTAGAAAACAAAAAGACTTTCTCTCATCCTTCCTTGGTAGAAGAACTAGAGGACTATAAGGACTCTAAAGAAACTATCATGGCAGAGGAAGTAATAAATAGAGGTGGAGGTAGAAGAGGAGGAGATAATGGAGATAACAATGGTGAAGGAAATGATGGTAGAAATAGGGACAATTTGCTGGGATTCCCTATAGTTGATGAGGAAACTCATGCAAAAATGAAAAATATTTCACCATCTGTTCTCCCTAACTTTTATGGATTGCGAAGTGAGGATCCTGAAACATTTCTGTTTGAGTTTGAAGTTGTGTGCCGAACTTATGACTATATGGAAGATTCTCAAAAACTCAAACTATTTCCTTCAACATTGAAGGGATCTGCTTTGAAATGGTTCATGGGATTAGCCACTCAATATATTAGGACTTGAAATGATATGAAACAAACATTTTTGGATAGATACTTGGACTATTGTATGCCCACCAATCACAAGGATGAGGTATTCAAAATGATGCAAAAAGAAGATGAAAATTTGGAAGACTTACTTGAAAGATTTCAATACAACTTGAAAAGATCAAAGATGAGCAACTTAGATGATGAAACCTTGAAAGCCCTCATATTAAAAGCCATTAGAGATGAATGGATAGATATTTTAAACATGATGGGGAAAGGAGACATTTCTCAACTCCCACTTCGTGATATAACAGAACTATGTGTCCATCTCTCAAGAGGAAAATCTAAAACAGGAAAAGGGCCTAGGGATCCTTTTCTTATTAGGGCTAACAAATCTGCAACTGGATCAGTAAGTAGGGCAGAGATTGGTAACATGCTTGATGAGTTCAAAACTGATATCTTAGGGAGCCTTAGTGAACAACTAGACGCCCTTAAAATCCAAAACAAGCAGAAAGCAGAAACAGATGCTTTAGCCATCTTTTGTCTGAAATGTAGGAAGAAACATGCTTTAAGGGAATGTCCCTTGGATGCAAAAGTTGTAGAAACATGTATGATTTGCTTAGAGAATCATGAGATCAAGGATTGTCCTTCAATTCCTGGACTCAAAGCTGTCTTTCAAGAAGACCCAAATTCAGTAGAATCTCTCTGTTTTGTTGCAAGAAGACCTTGGCAGGGACAACAAACTCAAGGGTTTAACAACCCTATTAATCTTTAAACCCCACCAAATTGGAATCCTTGGCAACAACCTTGGCTCCAACATCAAAATCCATATCAGCCATGGGTACAAGGGATGCAAAATCCTTATGGGAGATTTGCTCAATTTTATCAATATCCTCCATCTTTTCAAAATCAACAAGCTCCACAACTTCCAAACCCAAATCCACAACTTTCATTGCCATTTCCACAACAACAACCTTCTCAACAAAATCTAAATCCTCAACTCATGCTCCCATACCAACAAAAGACAAATCAACTTCCAGCTCAGCCATTGCCAAATCCTAACAATAAGAATCCTCAGAATACTTACATGGTAGAAGGACAACAATTTCCTACCTATATGATTGTTCCTCTCAACGATGTACAACTCAGATCTGGTAGAGTTTTAGAGAAACCTTCTATAGATATTCAAGAGCAAGATACCTCTGAGGAGGACTCTCTTCAAGTCAATAAGGGTTCTGAGGAAGAATCTCTTCAAAATTCAAAAATTCAAAAAGAAAAAGAAAAGCTAACATCCACAACTCCTATAATTGAGCAACCTGTATCTTCATCTACACCTCCTTTTCCGGAAAGACTACAAATTGATAAGGGGGTGGAAAAACAAATCTTGTTGCCTAACTATGACTTTCTAGATGAATTGAAGAATGTTTGTATCAAGATTCCATTGCTACAAGCCATTCGAGAAATTACTATTCTAGCAAAAACCATAAAGGAGTTGAGTTTCAAAAGACCAGGAAGGAAACTAAAAGACACAAGAAGAATCCACCTGGTAGGAAAGATTGCAGATATTATGGTGGGAAAAATTACCATGCAGAAGTATGTAGATCCAGGAAGTCCAATTGTCAAGACACATATAAATGGGATAGAAATTCCAAACACATTGATTGACTTAGGGGCTGCTATCAACATTATGAGTAGACGGACTATGGAACAGTTAAAACTTCCTAACCTTCTTTTTACACCTACTTTATTGCAACTTGCAGATCGATCGGTTATTAAACCAGATGGTGTATTAGAAGATATTTCAGTCTCCTTAGATTCTTGGGAATATCCATTAGACTTTATGATTTTGACTCCCAAAAGTAATCTAGGAGGACATCCACTTATCTTAGGAAGACCTTGGCTAGCCACAGCTGATGCTTTTATTAGTTGTAGATCTGGAGACATGTACATTTCAAATGGTAATTCGACAAAGAAATTCAATTTGTATCCTCCAGCAAGAGCAATCACAGAAATAGGAGACAATGAATGGGTCGATGATGAGGACACTATACAACTTGTCTTTACCATTTCTCAAATCAGTGAGGATAGTCAAATTCTGAACACATTAGAAAATTTTGAGACATCTTCAGAATATGACCCCACACAATTTCAGTTGGAATCTGACATAGAATATTTATCATCAAGACAAATGTCTCTTTACTCTATGGAAGAGTTTGGTAATTCTGCTATTGAGATTTTTCCAGAAAAGACATTGAATATCAATAAACATTTGGAGAAATCACAACAAGAAGAACTAACCAGAATCTTGCAAAAACATTCTACTGCATTTGCATGGGAGTATACTGACATGAAGGGTATTGATCCTAAGACTTGCATCCATCATATCTATATTGAGGAAAACAGTAGACCAATCGGACAACCTCAAAGAAGGATGAATCCAAATCTTAGGGAGATAGTGAAAGAAGAGCTCCAAAAACTTCTCAATGTAAACTTCATTTATCCAATTTCAGATAGCCGATGGGTTTCTACTTTGGTTATAGTACCTAAAAGAATGGTAAATGGAGAGTATGCATTGATTACAGGGAGTTGAACAAAGCAACTTTGAAGGATCACTTTCCTTTGCCTTTTATTGATCAGGTATTAGATACATTAGCAGGTAAAAAGTACTTTTCATTTTTGGATGGTTTTAGTGGCTATAATCAAATTCGGGTAGCACCTGAAGATCAAGATAAGACCACATTTACTTTTCCATGGGGAACTTTTGCCTACCGAGTGCTTCCTTTTGGGTTATGTAATGCACCAGCAACATTCCAAAGAGCAGTACTAGGAATTTTTTCTGATCTAATCCATGATTGTGTAGAGGTTTATATGGATGATTTTACAGTTTATGGTAATTCATTTGAAGAGGCATTAGAAAATTTGGAAAAGTTCTCATAAGATGTAAAGAAACAAACCTTTCATTAAGCCATGAAAAATGCTTTATGATGTTTACTGAAGGGATTGTTTTAGGACATCATATTTCAGGAGATGGAATTAAAGTTGATAGATCAAAAGTTGAAGTCATCTCCAAGTTGCCTATTCCAAATTATCAAAGAGATGTTAGAAGTTTTCTAGGATTTACTGGTTACTATAGAAGATTTATAGAAAACTTCACTAAAATAGCATCTCCACTCTTCAAGTTGCTTACAAAAGACTGTGAATTTAAATGGGATCCTGATTGTCAATCGGCTTTTGAAACTTTGAAAACAAGAATATCTGAAGCACCTATCTTGAGAGGAACAAATTGGAAACTTCCTTTCCATATTTCTACAGATGCTTCAGATACAGCTCTTGGAGCTGTGTTGGGTCAAAAAGATTTAATTCCTTATGCCATTTATTACACCGGTAAAAATTTGACTCCCACAGAGTTGAACTATACTGTGACTGAAAAAGAGTTCTTAGCTGTTGTTCATGCAATTAATAAGTTTAGACATTACATAACAGGCTATGAAACTTTTATTCATACTGACCATTCCGCAATTAGATATTTAATGAACAAACCTGTTACTAATGGCAGAGTGACAAGATGGCTTTTACTTTTGCAAGAATTCAATATTACTGTGTTGGATAGACCGAGAAAACAGAATACAGTAGCTGATTTCTTGTCTAGGATTCAAAATACTAAAGAAGATTCTCCTGTAGAAGATAAATTTCCTGATGAATACTTGTTTGCAGTAACTATTAAGACCCCTTGGTATGCAGATATTGCTAACTATTTGGTTACAGGGAAACTACCTTCACATTTATTTCCAAGAGAAAAACGAAAGATTATTCGGGAGAGTTCAAAATATTCATGGATTTCTAACGAATTGTTTAAAACAGGGCCAGATCTTGTGATCAGAAGATGTGTCAGGGAAGATGAAATGCCTGATATTCTTAAGGCATGTCATGATGAACCATGCGGCGGACACTTTGTGGACAAAAGGACGGCCTATAAAATCCTTTCCTTGGGATATTATTGGCCTTCCCTCTTCAAATATGCAAAACAATATGTCAAAAGGTGTGATAGCTGCCAAAGAGTAGGGAAACCTACCCTTTCAAATGAAATGCCATTGCAAACACAGGTACTCATTGAACCCTTTGAAAAATGGGCTTTAGATTTCATTGGACCTATTAATCCACCATCTAAGCAAAAGAAGAATATATTGGTTTGTACTGATTATGTTACTAAATGGGTAGAAGCCAAAGCATTAGTATCTGCTACTGAAAATTCAGTTGTTCATTTTCTTTATGAGGATATTTTTACTGGCTTTGGTGTTCCAAGAGAAATTGTGACAGATCAGGGAAGCCAATTCACATCCAACTTGGTGGAGAAGTTGATGGAAGAATACAAAATCAAGCACAAAAGATCTACTCCTTACCATCCGCAAGCAAATGGTCAAGTGGAGTATACAAACAAATTTCTTGAAAGTATCATCACCAAAATTGTTCATCTACATAGAAGAGATTGGGCAGAAAGGCTTCCTGAAGCCTTGTGGGCCTACAGAACTACATGGAGAAATACAACAGGACATTCTCCCTATGAACTTGTTTATGGGAAAGAATTCTTGCTCCCCATTGAGTTCCAAGTTAAGACCTTCAAGATAGCAGTTCAGTTGGGGATGGACTTATCAGAAGCCCAAAATCATAGAATGGAGCAGTTGAATGAGCTAGATGAGATCAGACAAGAAGCAATTCTAAGAACTGATCTAGTTCAATATCAAAGAACTAAATGGCATGACAAATATATCAAAGAGAAGAAGTTTCAAGAAGGAGATTGGGAATTGCTATTTGACTCCAAGTTTAAAGATTTTCAAGGGAAATTTCAGACTCATTGGCTTGGGCCATATGAGATTGACAAAATCTTTAGCAATGGAGCTGTCAGAATCAAGACCATTGATGAGTTTCAAACTCCTCTTATTGTGAATGGCCATAGATTGAAAGTTTATCATAAGCCACTCTCTAAAGAGGATTTTGTCAAGTTGTTTCAAGAAAGTTCTGCAATCAGGCTGGTACAGAAGAATTCTTCTTCTCCACAGCCCACAAACACGTTTTCGGTTAAAAAAAAAAAAAAAAAAAAAAAAGGTTATAAGCTTCGAAAACCAAAACCAATCATTGATTAGCAATCTACGAAATTATAGAGTGAAAATCGGGGACACTACATGCCTATATTTTTAAAAAAAAATCTGTTTTTTCATTCATTTCATTTCACCACCCACTCCATTTCACGTCAACTTCATCTCATCCATTTCCATCAATATATATTTTTTTTATGACCATTTCCATCTGGTTATTTGTCATTTGTTCATTTCTATTCAACCAAGTAATAGCTGTGTCAGTTTCCGCAGCTGACATCTGTTTCCGCAGCTGACTCCAGTTTCCGCAGCCAGAAGCAGATTCCGCAGCTACTACTCTGCTTTCAAAGAGAATGTACAGTTAGATGTTATTTTCATAATTGTGAAATAAAATGCAGGAGAGAGGATCAATAGAGCATTCAGGACACCAATGGAGATCAATCAGTTGAAGACCAAAGGCAAAGGCAAAGATTCCAAAGGTATGAATAAAGTTTATTTCAAATAGTATTGAAAAACACATTTTTATATAGTTTCAAACCATGAGCTCTATCCATTGCGCGCAATGATTATATTGACAGTTCCGTAACCTTCCACGATATCCATGTTATCCTCTTGCATTTATTCACAAACGGTTTCATCATTAAACCCCGATTTTCACTTATGATCCAATATCCCACCGGTGATAATGAAGCGTATTTGATTTGACTTAGGACTCTTGCAGCCGCATAAACTCATAACCGTTGATTGAAACATGTTCATATTTAATTGCGCAGCCACCAAAATTCAAAACGTTGCCGAATGTGCTATACTTTGTTAACCTCTCCGTCGTGTCTCTGTCGTGTTTATGAAACCCCACTCTACTCATTCTCACTCCCTGTTTCACTCCATTTCGTTCCTTTTGCTCATTCTCACTCCCGTATATCTACACACAGTCTTACTCCATTCCGTTTATGGTACTCATTCTCATTTTATGATACATCCCCACAGTCATTGTGCTCGATCCTGTGTATTCCATCGTTCCATTTCCACTTAAACCCTCACGAAAGCAAACTTGTGAAGCACAGAGAAGTGAAATGGGAAAATTATTAAGGGCAGAGCCGGAAGGACCAAAGTTTATAGAGGGATATCCGCAAGCAAAAGAGATGTTGAGGAAAGAAAAATGGCTGCGTTTTATTCAGAAATTCAGAGGTTACCACAAAGAAGTTACGAAAGCGTTTGCAAGGTCATTTGATGGCTCGGAAGCAGAAGTTGGAGACCTCAAGTTTTTGGTCAATGAAGCATCAATAGCAACAGCCACAGAACTTCTTCAGGAGGGAGAACGTTGGTTCAAAAATAAAAGTATCAATGATGAGGCATGGAGAACAATCCTACGAAATCAAGGTATGGATATCACTGTTTTTAAAAGAGGAATCCCTGTGCATGCAATAAAAGAAGAATGGGCCACTTTACTACTAATTGTTCAGAAATTTATTACATGTGAAGGCCGTTTTGGGTATATGTACATGTACCATACCAGGCTATTGATGAATTTTCTAGAAAACCAAACTCTCAATCTCCCTTATTTTCTATTCAATAGCTTGAAGAAAATGGCTGTAACTGTTCAAAAACACTTAGGAGATGTAGAGCCTCATCTTTATCACCACGGCCTTATAAAAATTCTGATTGAGAAGGAGCTAAAGGAAAGAAAAGATACATGGGAACAATTCCTAGTTAGAAACTTCTTTGAAGAACCTCAGGAAATTCCTGAAGGTAGTTCAATTAGAAGGAGTAGAAGAAAAAGAATGAATGTTGAAACCCAAATTACTCCTGCTCAGGAAATTCCCGCAGCTAGCACAGCAAAAAGAAGTAGGAGGAAAAGAACAATTGAGGAAATCCAAAACACTCCTACTATTATTATGGAAAGAACTGATAGGGAAGAGAAATTGGTAAAAAGAAAGAAGAAGGATATCAAAGGTAAGAAGCCAATAATACCAAAAGAAAGAGAAACTATTGAGGTTGTACATAAAACTCCTTCTTCTGAAGAAGAAGATCATCAAATACTTTCTGAAAGATTAGTTTATCTTCAAAAAACAGTCATCCATGCCCAAGAAGACAGAAAAAGGGAAACAAAAACAAAAGAGTAGTGTACCACAGCGTGTGAGGAGAAGCAGCAGGCTTAAGGGGAAATTGAGAAAAACGCAAATTAAGGGTCCTCATTTCATTGATTTGGGTGAGGAGACATCTGAACAGTCTCCAACTGACCATAGTCCATCTCAGTCATTTAGTGAACCTGGTTCCTTTCATTCCCAATCAGACAATGAGCATACTCCATCTTATTCTCAACAAAATATTGATGTAAGCCCTCCTCGGCCATATTTTGAACATAATTCTCCTTTACAGCATTTTGGGGACAGCCCAATGAAAATGACACCGGAAGTAGACCCCAAGCAGCAGGAGGTATATGACTATATAGAATCCTTGGAAAAGGTAGCCACAGGTCCAAGTACCTCTTCCATTCAGCCTCATACATTACAGGATGATTTAGTTCAGTCATTAAAACAGGAAATTTTTGAGCTGGAGCTTTTAAATCGGCACATCAAAAATGAAAATGAAACATTGAAAGAACAAGGAAAACTGGACAAGATCATCCATGATAATACTATGTTACATTTGGGAATATGGCAAAAGAAGAATAAGAAATTGAAAAGGAAATGCCAGAAATTGAACAGAGCACTTGTGAATATCAAATTTAGGTGCCTAATGAAGAAACCCAGAATGATGGCAGTACCAAAGAAGAAGAGAAGGGGATTGGATGTGCTGGCTGAAGTATCAAGGCACATGAACTGAACAAAGAGTATCAAAATTTTGGTTGCATGAGGACATGCAACATCTTCACAGTGGGGGTATGTTGAGTCCCAAATTTGCATCTTTTCCATACACTTTTCCATACCCTTTTCACTCACCTAAACCTCCCAAATTGTCAATATCATGTGAAAAAGAGTATCTAACATGGTTTTTAATTATATTTTTGTGTTTTCTATTTGATCTAGATTTTGTTCATTCAGCTGCGGAATCTTGCCACTTTCCGCAGCTGCTGCAACTTTCCGCAGCTGCTGCAACTTTCCGCAGCTATTTTGTGGAACTCTATGCTACAGGTGTCTACAAGGGAAACGAGCCACATGGGCAGGCTAGGAATGACGTGGACATGGTTCGTGTCCTATTGGTTCAAGCAAACTCGTCCAAAGAAGCCGCGGTCAAAGGCGTCCACATGGAAGTCAACCATGGAGTTTCATGTCGGCCGGACTCTGTTTCGTGGCACATAAAGATCCATACAGCCGTTTCTAAGCCTGCGGAGGTTAAATAGACATCTGTGCAGAGCTCTGGAGTCGAATTCAAGCATCCACCTTCCGTAGATTCACTTTCCAACACGGCCATGCTCCTATATCCGTGGACGTAGTGGTCTACGTGCTCTCTGCCAGCATGAACTTTAGGAGACAGTTACAGTTTGTTGTTATATATAGTGCGTTTGCATACGCATATGAAGTTAGTTGTTAGTTGTTGTTCGTGAATATAGTCTCTGTTATTTTTAATTAGTCTGCTCTGTAGTGATTACGCTGCACTTGTGCCGTAACATTACCATTCTGTAATGAACTGCTTTTTAATATGAGAAGACTATGTTTTTCAACTTAATTCGTGTTTGAGGACCGTTACCAAGGCTGTGTAGAGGGCCCCTGCTCAGCTAAGGTTTTGTGTATTAGTGTATATTTCTCATTTCATTTCTTTAAAAATCATTGTATCATAATCCATCCATATGTTCATACTTTGCAGTTGTTTCATTTTTGTTTATACATTTCCATAATTTCCATTTCATTTCTGTCTTTCATGTTTTATGATTGTTAATCACTGATCAGTTTTCTTGATTGCAGGTTTTAGATAGACAGCCCGGGCATTTTTATAGCATTTTGACTAATGACATGAAACTAACATTGTTCTGCTGCTAGTTTGCTTTTCATAGCTTTTGTTTAACTTCGGTCTTGCTTTGTACATTTCAGTTTTGCTTATCTGATTCAGTAGTTAAATTTAGATATATTAAGCTGCTCATAGCATCTTCAGTTGCCTCCGAAAGCCACAGCTGGACTGATGGTGAGGGATTGCATTATGAAATGTGTAGTTTAGTATTAGTTTCTTTTCTGCAAATTTAGATATATTAAGTTGCTCATAGCATCTTCAGTTGCCTCTGAAAGCCACAGCTGGACTGATGGTGAGGGATTGCATTATGAAATGTGTAGTTTAGTATTAGTTTCTTTCTTTATGAGGCCCAGATATATTAAATCATGCATGACATCTTCAGTTGCCTCCGAAAGCCACAGCTGGACTGATGGTGAGGGATTGAATCATGAGTGTATGGATTAGTATTAGTTTACTTTCTGCAAATTAAATATCAGTTACTCAAGTTGTTTATGATTACTTCCGAAAATCATAGCTGGACTAATGATGAAGGGTCAGAAGATAAATTGATGTAATTTGATTTAGATTTATTTTGTTGCAATTTTGAATTTCCTTAAGCATAGTTTCTTTTGTGTTTAGTTGGCAGCAAGAATAGTTTGGTTTTCATGTTCACTAGTTTATTGTTTTGATTCATTAGATTAGCAACACCTTTTCATTTCAGCAGTACACTTTTACTTTCTTTCAAGTCTTGTCATTGTAATTTTCAATTTGCTTTTAAAGTTTCAAGTTGGTAAATCATTATAGGGGATATCACTTCCTTGAACAAATATAACCAAACTTGTTTTCATTTTAGAATTTCCATTTCACCTTAGAAAACCAAAAACGACAAAAAGTTAAGAAATAGGTTATCTTGCACATATAGTGCGCCGCACTTCATCAGCTTACGATTCCCGGATTGAAAAATTAAATGCAGCAATTTAGGACACACTAAATTGACCAAACAGTACCATACAGTCTCAACTACTTGTACAAGTTATCCCTCAAATCCTAGTAGGACAGACTGCATATGGTATGGAACAACCCACACCGACTCCACTTTATGTTGGAATGATGCAAAATCCCACAGGCCCACAGTACCAGCCTTTTCAAGGTATCCCTCAAGTGCCTTATCATGACCAGGAAATCCAAACCTAGCCACTCCAACATTTGCAAGGTTATCTTGAATCTAGATAATAAGGGTATGTGTATATTGGTTATCAGAATCCTCCCTATCCTGGTACCCAGATTCCTCTTTATCAAAACCCTCATTATTATGGAACATGGATACCTATTTCTCAGGCTATCCCATCCTATCAAGGTTATCCTCTTTTTTATTTTAACAAGAATTTGTTATTTTTTGCCACTCTTGAGCTGCCAGATTTGACTCGGCTCGTGAATGATCCCATTGCTCATTCTCCTTAGTGACCGATAATTCATATTAAATTTCTTTCTAATTTACCAAAGTTCAATGGGAATCATTTAGGAGACCCTTCCACACATGTGATGACTTCTCATTTGCAGTGTTATTTGAACTCCCTTAATGATGATTCCATTCAATTGTGCCTTTTCTACTGTAAACTTACAGGTTTTGCAGCTAAATGGTATATTGAAATAGCTAGAGCCTCATTCCACGATTTCAGTTCCTTAGCCACTACATTCCTAACACATTTCTAGTTTCCCATATGATATGAGACTGGAATGGAACTTTCGACCAATTTCAAATAAAATAATGCTACTCACATTTCAGATCATAGTCATGAATGGATATGTCGTCGTCGATTGGTTAAAACATATGTTCCCAATCATTTTTTAGCAGAATGGTTCATTAAATCTCTATTTCCATCAATCACAGAAGATGTAGCTAAGGGTGGAGTAGTGACTAAAGAGAAATTGATTGCTCATGCCTAGTATTTGGATCTCATTTATACCCAATCTGGCACGTTTTATGTGAAAATACCAAATTCTCCAAGACCCTAAAACATTGTTCTTCAACCTCCTAGTAAAGAATCACATGCTTATGATAGCGTGATTGGTTATGCCAGTTCACAGTTTGAGAGTAGACCATCTGGTGATGATCTTACAACTACCCAAAACCCTCCATCTAATCGTCCTGCAGCTTCTAATTCTGAGATTAATGTCATTCAGTCTAATAAAGGAAATTCTCAACAACAACCAGGAAGTAAGAAGAAAGGTAAAGGCAAGAAGAAGAAATATTATCCTCTACAGGATAAACAAACTAATTAATACTCTGAAGATAACTGGAAGCCTCGCTATCCATGTTTGATATGTAACAAGGATAATTTCACTTGTGACTATCCTCATCGGGCATAAGTGAACCAATTTATCAAATCTTCTACTTCACTCGTTGTGTTAACCAACTCGTTTCCCAATCAGGAGACTCACATGGTTACTCAGGACCCTACTTCCTCTAACTTGATTTTAATTATTTCCTCCACAAAGCTTAAATTTGATATTATGGTGGCCACCCAAAGTAAATACTATGGTAATGTTAATCCTTCGAATGGTTTGGCTACTCATCAACATACCAGTTCAACACCATCTCCATCAAATCCTACTCTACCTATGATCCATATGGAATTAACCATTAAGCCTCCAAAGGGAATTATCCGTAAATGTGCTTTCAACCCTCTCACAAGAGTTGATAAAAATTATAATATAGCTGAACACACAACTCATTCTACATTAGCTATGTCCAATCTCGAGGTGCCACAAAATTTTCCTTCCCATAGGAAGGCTTTCCTCGCTACTATTAGATGTATTGATCCATTAGATTCCAACCTAGTAGTTTTCAATCATGAGAACTATTCATCTCAACTTCTGGCTCAATTGGATTTTATGATCCAGGTTGTCGTCCATGATAAGAACATCCATTGTTCTATTTTAGATGAGGGAGCCTCAACCTGTGTATCTCTTTGTCCTGCTAGAAGGCGATTTGTTCTCCTCAATTGAGTGAATCACCGACCACCTTGAAGTATTTTGATGGACGAACGTATAAACCTTGTGGTATTTTGAACTCCTTGAAAGTGGAACTAGGAGATAAATTTGTATCCATAGCAGTGGAATTTTTTAATGAAATTCTTGACTGTAATCTTATATTGGGTCACACGTGGGTTTATGCCATGGCTGTTGTCATTTAAACTTATTTCTAAATGACTTCCTTTCCCCATAAAGGCGAGATTGTTTAACTCACGTTTTTAACCTCTAGTTCTAAAGTTACAAGAAGTGTCCCTCTTATAGGGGAAACACTACACCCTTACCAACATGTTAGGGTTGTATTGCTTAAGAATTATCTCTCATGGGAACCTTTTTTCTCCCTCCTCCTTCACTTCCTGACAGCTCTCCTTTGGTTTCCTATATCAATATGAGATAATCTTCTACCATTCCAACTTATCCTTGGATTGTACCAGATGAAACTAACATCCATATTTTTGGAAACTGAATGTCGCTTATCCCCATCGATCTTGATTACGAAGCCATTTGTTTAGCTTGTGCAACTTGTTTTGATCTCTCCTCTTCGATTAATTAGGTTGATTGTTCAATGGATTATGGAAGGTCCTCTGGTATTATCTCTCACATATTCCCTACCAATGAGAGCATCATGGAGATAATGATGCTAGATTATGCACCATGGTATGATAATCACCATCGTTCCTCATTACCAAATTCCATTAAGGATAATCTTAATAATATATTTTTTCCCAATATATTTGAGTTTTCTACAAATTTTGTTTCCATTCGCGAAGTTGATTCTGACAAGAACCTGTCAAATATTGAAGAGACGATACCTCTCACTATCTCAATTAAACCAAGTATTGTCGAGAATCTATACATAGATGTGTATTTCTCTCCGGATGTGATTAATAACTATAAAGACCTACAACAGGAGTTTCAAGATGTCTTTGCCTAGTGGTCCGTGAAATTAAAACTTATCTTGATGCTAAACTAGTCTGAAAATGCCTTCATCCTATACATCCCAAGAAGGTTGTCGCAATTAAAGCTGAAGTTGAAAAACTTCTACGTGTTGGTTTCATCTACCCATTTCATTTGACTGATTTGGTGTCAAATATTATTCCTATTGTGAAGAAACATGGGACAATCCATGTATGTGTTTACCATTGAGATATAAATCATGTTTGTCCAAAGGAAAATTACCCGACCCCATTCACCGACAATATTGTTGATGATTGTGTCGAATGTGTGATATATTCATTTATGGATGGTTTATCCGACTATAATAAAATCAAATTCTCCTGGAAAATCAACCCAAAGCTGCAATCATTTGTCCCCGGGGTACATTTTCTTACCAGAAACTCCCTTTTGGCTTAAATAATGTTGGGGCTACAATTTAGAGGGATATGTTTCAGAAGGCGATGGATTACGCCTTCCACGACATCAAACATTTCATGCAAGCTTATTTAGATTATCTCCCTGCTCACACTAAACTATGATCTAATAACTTGATATATCTTAGGGCCATCTTCTTACGATATAGACATTATAATATTCGACTTAATCCTAAAAAATGTGTGTTTTGCGTTATTTCTAGTCAAGGAAATCATCGATTTTCCTGCGCCTTATTCCCTCATTCAATGTTAGGTCCCTATATTACTAGTATAGTCCCTTGTTTTTGTTATTATAACCCACTTATTGTTATTATTGTACCCCTGTAACCCCCATATTGTTATTATTATGCCCTTAAATTATTATTGTTAGGTCGGCTAGGATTACATTGGGCCCCACTAGGATTACATTGTGGTCCCATGGAATCCTATATATAGAAAGGAGGTTTTGTAATTTGAATCATCCAAGATTTTTTCATTCATGTAATGTATTGGAGGTTGCCCTCTCTGTAATGTTCCAAATTTTATGGAACATTAATTTTTGTTGAGGAGATGAATAAAATGGGTAGGGGACCCATTCTTTCATGGTTAGAGAATAAAAATCCTCTAAATATGAAAGGTGATCATATTGGAGCTAGATTTCACACCTCCATGTGTGCAAGGAGGTTTTTGCATAAAGGTTTGGTCAAAGTTGACCAAGTCAAACTGCGTTGGCATGAGTTGGAAAGCACTATGTGGAACAACGTAGGAAGATTCTAGAGGGATGAAACCCTAATTCAAAGTAGAGCCCATGGAGGGAAGGCTCATTTTTTAAAAGAGGAGCAAGGCAACCATTGAGATTATCTTTGATCATTTTTACATCCAAGTCTTGGAAACTTGTTGCTGCCTCTTGCTATTCAACAGAGCTGCAGTGCCTTCGGGCACGAGGGAGTCCTATTGAGGATTTCCTATCCTTCTTGAGTAGCTCATGAAGGGTTGCACTCCATTCCCCATATTCAGGCATTCAGGCCATAGCTTCAGCCATCTACATTAGCGCAATTTCTGCAGTAGATATTGTGCAGTGTTGCTGGGTGTTGCCGGGGAGGTTTCCATACACCATCTGGAGCTAGTTTTTCAGTGGAGAGATGTTCCATTCATTGGGAGATCAGAAAAGGTGGTTCTTGAGCATATCCCACCATATTTGGCATCAGGCCAACCACTTTCCATCAGAGGCAGCGCAGTCCCTCTCTTAGACAATGTTCTCCTTGGTGAATATTTGCTATGAGGGATTAGCTAATTTTGGAGGGGAAGTCTTGGGTGAAAGGATCAGCCTTTCAATTTAGATTTTCATTGGAGAAGGGAACTTAATCTACAGTAGCTATTTCAGCCTTCTCCATCCATTTCTAGCTCTTGAGTTTCCGCTACCCAAAAACTTTGACTTTTCTGCAAAATGCCATTTTTGTATAGGTTTCAGCCAATCCTCTTAAAGGATTGATGTTATGTATTTTTAGGGGTTGAGATCTTTCTCCCCCTTCTTATTTGAGCCCATATTGCTATATCATTTTTATTTCTATCATTTAAGCAGCAGTTACTCCTATAACTACACAGTCATGGTCTAGAGCTTTATTTATGCAGCTATGTATTTCATATTTACATGTACAGGTTTCTTGAGGCTTCTAGTGCCTTGCTTGAGTGATCATTTCCTCAAGAAGTTGTATATTTTATTGCTTCTATGTATTAATGTGATGGCCATTATATTCTCCGGAATTTTATGTGTTCATGAGTCACTGCTATTTCCATTTGATGTATTTGGTTATTGCTGTAGCTACAATGTTGGGGTTATCTTAAGAGATTCCCAATCTTGTTGTGTTTCCCCCTTGGGGATATTGTCCCTTGACAATCACTCTATAGACAGAGTTTGCAAGTGGGCCAGGTAGCCTATGGATCGCATCCTTTGTTAAAAGGTGAAAAATCCATTAAATTCCCCTGCAGTCTATCTCTGGAATAGATTTTCTTTGTCGATTGACAATGTTTTTGAAAAAGGAACATTATAGTGGTATCAGAGCATCGAACTAGCACAAACTATGAGTTCGATTTCAGAGGAGAATGATGAAGAAGATTATACTGATCTCATCTAATTTTGGAATAAATAAGAGCCTCCTTGATGAGGAGGAGAAGAAAAGGGGAGAAGAGGAAGGTCCATGCACTTCCTATTCTCTTGAAGATCGGCATGGGAGATGCTTGGATTTCCATATCTTATGCAAGTACCTGGGTGACTATAAACCCCATTTTGCAGCATTCAGGGGAGTTATAGCATTCCCACAGTCTATTCAACAGATGGAGGAGGGAAGGTCCTGTGAAAAAAGGGAAAAACAGAGGCAATAGGCTTATATTGTCTACATTTGATGGGGTTACTTCAGCTAAAGCTTGGGAGAAGAAGCTGGAGGCATTTTTGTTGCTGCATCCAGTGGCAGAGAAAGAAGCAGTGGAGATGGTAGCTTTTACATGGAGGAGGTAACCTCTGTTTGGTGGTTCAAACCCTTGGTCCATTCAAGGGTGAGTTATTTTTCAGTCTTTGCTCAAAGGTTGATCCAAACCTTTGATGGAGAAAGAAAAAATGAAGAGAAGCTCACACCACCATGGGAGGAGGATTGCACCAATGCTGCTATAGCTTTGAAGGAGTAGCCTTCAACATATATGGATGAAGAATCCATTGGAGGAAAAGCCATTGCAGCCACACAAGAAGGTCCCAAGATCCACCAAGGTATGAGAAAAGTTCCATTTTCTATTTCAGCAAATAATCTTCAAGATGGTGGAATTTCATATGAAGAGGGCCAAGGATCAAATCACATGGCCACTTTAGGGCCTCATGTTTGCACTACGCTGTGCAGAGGGTTCAAGGAGGAGAAGAACCCTCATCCTCATACATATTTGATGATTTGCATTCAGCCTTCAAGGTGGGAGTGTAAACTTTTGGAGGATGAAGTAAACCATGACACCTCCATGAAAAATCATGAAAGAATTTGTGAATCGAAGGAAGAGACAGCTGCTACATCATTGGAGGAACCACCAGTGCTGTTGAACATGGGTGGAGAAGAGACATCAACTCCATCACAATTGGATATTCATAGGTCCAACATAGTCATGGGAGAGAGGCCTTTCCGGAGAGGTCTCCAAGGAGCTACATTTCAAACTCTCATGAAATTCAAAGAGCAAGAATTGATTTGGGAGGATGGTAGCCCTCATGGGAGGAGTACCAAAAGGATGGAAAAGAGATGGCAGGATACTTGCATCATTGAGAAGCATAGAGTATGGATGCATGATGTTGACGTGATGCTCATATCATTCATTATGTCTTCATCACATGAGTTGTATGATGGAAGTATGGGAGGGCAGCAAAATACTTTGTTGCTTTTCTTGGGAGAGCAAGGGTATAATTTCTCTCATACTTTGCATGATGTTGCAGGAGGAGGATATGGAATTATCTCCTTGAATTTCAATGATAGAGAGGTACTTCCACCTTGGGAGGGGCTTCTTATGTATTGCAGCATTATGAAAGACATCTTTGACTAGGAGCATGTCAAAGAATGGAGCTTGGTATTGATGAGAGCCTATGGGTATAGGCCAATAGCGTTGTCTCTTTGGAGTAGTGACCTATGGATTAAGTGTGCCCAGCGGAATTGTGGTGGATCCATAACCCACAAGTCCCAGGATCATTTCATATTTGTTGCACTGGATGGAAAAACAGGAGGTGAGATGGACGAGGTAGTGGAAGGAGTCATGTATTCCTATGCTACATTCTTCTTGACTTGGATACCCAAGCATGAGAAGAAGGATCTTCTTGCAGCACCTAGTTCATTCCTCTTCATGGGAGCATGCCAAACAACCATGGAGGATTCATTCATGGATCCATACATCATCTTACTCCCAGTATATGGTAATAAATATACTTTTACATTGGATGATTTGTATTCTGTTACCATTATTTTGAAGTGGATGGCTCTACAAGAGGGCAAGCTTTTCAAATTGCTCCATGGATAAAATTGGGACAATTTGTATGATGGAGACAACCATCTTTTATGTGGCCTTGGGAAAAGGTTTTCTCACCACATGTATGATTCGGCCAACTCATATACTTGACCATGTATTTAGAAACATTTTTCCATATAAATTTATGAAGCAGCAGTTTGAAAAACTCCGCTGTTGCTACTTGGGAGACTGTTGGTGCCATCAAGCATCATGTAAAACCATCAGTACTTCCTCTATTTTTTGGTGAGGAGCATGTTTCCATTTGCTGATATTTTCCACATTATTGGAAGCATGATTAGAATATTGACACATGAGGTTGGTGTGTCCTTGAGGGAAGGTGATTCCCACAGCTTATGCATGGCATGTTCTAATGGGAACATGAGGAGAGGCATGGTCACCACAACCACTTATTTTATTTCATTGGAGGTGGACCATGAGTCTGATATTGATATCCATCCATTGTATGTATATGGGCATGTATTTGATTTTGTATTGCTGATTCAATCATCTATTCACTAAACAGTAGTAGAGGTGAAATTTTCTGTACAGTACTTGCCATGTTATTTTTTGCAGCTGCAGTCGGTGAGATTGCGTTGTAGCCCTATGAGAAATTGTTTGTACCTTGCTGCACATGGTATAACCTATAGCAAACATGTCATGGGGGAATTCTATGGTGATCGTGTCCTATTCATCATAGACGACATGTCTTGAGTCAGCTAAATTATCATTGATGGAGGGGAGATTCTTGGGCGATTACTCTTCATTTTTCCATTTGAGGGAAATACATTTGCAGCCCAGGATCATCATACACTCCACACTTGTCATAAGTAGGGAAGAGGACAGCATGGGGCAATTTATAGTGCTTTCCATGACCATATTTCAGCCCACCTTCATTTTTAGAGCTCAAGGTGGAGGGAGATTTTCCATGAGTTGTCTTGTTGGGAGGCAACTTATTATTATGATTGATGGCTTCAGAATGAGATATTCATATGGGGCATGATAAGTCCCATTATATATCAGATCTCATGCCTCAAGGAGGCCCTTAGATAGCTCTTTTTTCCTTCATGGATAGTTACTTCTACATGATAGCTGTTTGGGAATGCTCACCCAAAGGCTAGATTGCATATGTTGGAGGGACAATTTGAAGATTTGATTGCTGATATGGCATCCTTTTCTTGGGGAGATCATCACATAAGGTTGCTACAGGAGGAAGGGTGGAAAGGAACTCAGTTCACCTTTGCAATTGCTTGAGGGCAAGCAATATTTTGAGAGGGGAGGACTGTAATGTTCCAAATTTTATGGAACATTAATTTTTGTTGAGGAGATGAATAAAATGGTTAGGGGACCCATTATTTGCATGGTTAGAGAATAAAAATCCTCTAAATATGAAATGGGATCATATTGGAGCTGGATTTCACACCTCCATGTGTGAAAGGAGGTTTTTTCATAAAGGTTTGGCCAAAGTTGACCAAATCAAACCGCGTTGGCATGAGTTGGAATGCACTATGTGGGACAATGTAGGAGGGAAGATTTTAGAGGGAGGAAACCCTAATTCGAAGTAAGGCCCATGGAGGGAAGGCTAATTTTTTAAAAGAGGAGCAAGGCATCCATTGAGATTATCTTTGATCATTTTTACATTCAAGTCTTGGAGACTTGTTGTTGCCTCTTGCTGTTCAACAGAGCTGCAATGCCTTCGGGCACGAGGGAGTCCTGTTGAGGATTTACTCTCCTTCTTGAGTAGCTCATGAAGGATTGCACTCCATTCCCCATATTCAGGCATTTATGCCATAGCTTCAGCCATCTACATCAACGCAGTTTCTGCAGCAAATATTGTGCAGTGTTGCTGGGTGTTGCTGGGAGGTTTCCATACACCATCCGGAGCTATTTTTTTAGTGGAGAGATGTTCTATTCATTGGGAGATCAGAAAAGGTGGTTGTTGAGCATGTCCCACCATCTTTGGCATCAGGCCAACCACTTTCCATCAGAGGCAAAGCAGTCCCTCTCTTAGACAACGTTCTCCTTGGTGAATATTTGATGTGAGGGATTAGTTGATTTTGGAGGGGAAGTCTTGGGTGAAAGGATCAACCTTTCACTTCAGATTTTCATTGGAGAAGGGCACTTCATCTGCAGTAGATATTTCAGCCTTCTCCATCCACTTCTAGCTCTTGAGTTGTTGCTGCCCAACAACTCCGACATTTCTGCAAAATGCCATTTTTGTATAGATTTCAGCCAATCCTCTTAAAGGATTGATGTTATGTATTTTCAGGGGTTGAGATCTTGGTCCCCCTTCTTATTTGAGCCCATATTGATATATAATTTGTATTTCTATCATTTATGCAACATTTCCTCCTATAACTGCACAGTCATGGTCTAGATCTTTATTTATGCAGCTATGTATTTCATATTTACATGTACAGGTTTCTTGAGGCTTCTAGTGCCTTGTTTGAGTGATCATTTCCTCAAGAAGTTGTATATTTTATTTCTGCTATGTATTAATGTGATGGCCATTGGATTTTCCGGCATTTTATGTGTTCATGAGTCACTTCTATTTGCATTTGATGTATTTGATTATTGCTCTAGCTACAATGTTGGGGTTATCTTAAGAGATTCCCAATCTTGTTGTGTTTCCCCCTTCGGGATATTGTCCCTTGACAATCACTCTATAGACAGAGTCTGCTAGTGGGCCAGGTAGCCTCTGGAGCTCATCCTTTGTTCAAAGGTGACAAATATAGTAAATGCCCCTACAGTCTATCTTTGAAATAGATTTTCTTTGTCGATTGACAATGTTTCTGAAAAAGGAAAATTACACCCTCAAGGAGGCTTATTTATAAGGCATTGATATCTCTTTTCTTCTCTTTTTGGAGCTGGTTTCACAAAATTTGGTATCATAGCTTTGGATTCTAGGGTTTCACTGCTCCAAATAGGTCGTCGTGGCATTTTCACTATAAAGTTTTTTCTACGAAGGTTTAGAAGCTAAAAGTTTTAGAGTGCGAAGCTGAAATCCTGAGGAACATCGTCACAAAATTTCAGAGCTTGGTTCGCAATATTTTCAAAGATATGATTTGTAAGTTAGGTCTTTTTGCGGGCTCCTGAATTTCACTTAAAAAGTTAATCGTGGAATTTGTGCTATAAATGCTTTTTCTACGAAGGTTCGGAAGCTGAAATTTTTAGAGAGTGAAGCTGAAATCCGGAGGAACATCGTCACAAAATTTCAGAGCTTGGTTCGTAATAGTTTTGGAGATATGAGCTGTGGAAGTTAGGTCTTTTTCAGGCTCCCAAATTTCATCTCAAAGAGGTGATTGTGGGAAAAGCCTCATAACTCTCTCTCTGAGCATTGGATTAGAATTATGTAAAAAGTGACTGGAAGTACACGGACTGTAGTTTCCTGTCTATAAATTTCAGAGAAAAAGGATCAAACAGTGACACGTGGCAAGTCGCACAAGTTCGCTCTACTGAACCAATCCATAATTAGGTCATTGTGGGAGATTGGACATAACTTTGCCTTGAAGAATCCAAATCAAGTCAGACCTGTGGCATTTCAAAGAAGCTTCAGAGGAATACTACAGGGCCGAATTTCAGATATTGTGGATCTGCAAGTATATAGATAAGTCAATTTCAATATCGAGCTCCTCAAAAGCAAGTAAAAGGTGTGTATTTTTTTTTCCGAATTGAATAAGTCTTGTTTGAAGAATCAAGTTGAATTGATTCCAAGGGCATATTATAGAATAGATATCAATATTGGATTCTCAAATGGCCCCTAAAAAGAATTCAACACCCACTAAGCCTTTAGAAGGCTCTACTATGACTCATGAAGATGAATAATGGCAACATGACATATCAAAATTATAAGAGCAAGTGCAAAAAATTTCACGCTCGCAAAGAGCAACAAAAAATGACATGGAAGTTTTGAAGAAAGGTATGTAAACTAAGACGGATGGTTTGAATAAAGGCGTGGAAACTAAGATGGATGGTTTGAAGAAAGGTGTGGAATCTAAGATGGATGGTTTGAAGAATGGCATGGAAGCTAAGATGGATGGCATGGAATCTAAGATGGATGACATGGAAGCTTAGATGGAAAACATGAAGAATGATCTAAAAGTAGACATGGAAGGTTTGAAAAAGTTGATACAAGAGATGTTTCCTAATGGTGAAAATATAGTAGAGGAAACTCATGATGAGAACAAAATAAATGTTAATCATGATTTCATAAACTCTAATGTTGGAGGGAAGAACCACCATATTCCAAAAATGGATATGGGAAGTTTGATGGAAAGGATCCTATAACATGGATACTACAGATGGAGCAATATTTTGATCTGAATAATGTGCAAAACACACAAAAGGTATGCATTGAAACTTTACATTTAGAAATAAATACATTTGTATGGTATCGATGGCTTTGCTCCTGTAAAAAAATTGTCAATTGGTCAATTTTTACAGAGGAAATGATAGCACATTATGAGGATACAAAGAGCAACACTTTCTTTAGCCAATTGATAAATCTCAAACAAAAGTGTTCAGTGGGGGCGCACATTGAGGACTTCCAAAAATTGAATATAAGGGTAACTAATATTTCAAAGGAACATAGGATTGATCTCTTCATAGGTCTTTAAAGGATAACATCCAACATGAAGTTCGCATTTTGGAACCTGATTCATTGGAGAAGGCATTCAGGTTGGCAAGAAAAATTGAATGTAAAATTATGGCGACAAGGAAGCCTACCACTCACTTCTATAAAGATGGAAGTGTTGCTACTCCAAGATTTCCACAACCCACAAGGTTGACACCACAAAAATTGGAAGAAAAAAGAGCAAAAGGGCTTTGCTACAGTTGTGATAGCAAATACACTAAAGGTCATAAGTGTGCTGAGAAGAAATTATTTTACATAGATTGTGAAGAGGAAGAAGAAAATGAACAAGAAGAGGATATACACCAGGAACCAACCCTAGAAGAGGAAGAAATGAATCTGACCATGTCGTGTAATGCATTGGTAGGAATTACCACTCCTCAAACTCTCAAGATAGAAGGACATATCAAGAAGAAAAAGGTAATAGTGTTGATTGATTCAGGTAGCACCCATAATTTTATTCATTGTAAGGTAGGCAAGGAATTAAATTGTTTCCTATACCCAGCACCAGAATGTCAAGTGATGGTTGCAAATGGAGGAACTATAAATTGCTTTGGAAAATGCCATAATATCAAGCTAACCATGGGGGAATATGTATTGAATAGTCTAATTGTTAGGTCCCTATATCACTAGTATAGCACCTTATTATTGTTAGTGTAAACCCCTTATTGTTATTGTTGTACCCTTGTAACCCCCATTTTGTTATTATTGTGCCCTTAAATTATTATTGTTAGGTCGGCTAGGATTACATTGTGGCCCACTAGGATTATATTGTGGCCCCATGGACTCCTATATATAGAAGGAGGTTTTGTTCATTTGTATCATCCAAGAATTGTTCATTTATGTAATGTATTGGAGGTTTCCCCCTCGAAGTGGCTTATTTCTAAGGCGTTCATATCTCTTTTCTTCTATTTTTGGAGCTGGTTACACAACATTTGGTATCAGAGGTTGGGATTCTAGGGTTTCGCTGCTCCAAACAGGTCATCGTGGCATTTTCGCTATAAATTTTTTTCTACGAAGTTTCAGAAGCTGAAATTTTTAGGGTGCGAAGCTGAAATCCTGAGGAAGCTTTTCTAAAAATTTCAGAGCTTGGTTCGCAATATTTTCGGAGATATCATCTGTGGAAGTTAGGCCTTTTTTCAAGCTCCTAAACAGGTCATCGTGGCATTTTCGCTATAAAAATGTTTCTACGAAGGTTCAGAATCTGAAATTCATATGGTACGAAGCTGAAATCCTGAGGCAATTCGTCAAAAAATTTCAGAGCTTGGTTCACAATATGTTTGTAGATATGATCTCTGGAAGGTAGTGCTTTTTCAGACTCCTGAATTTCATCTCAAAGAGGTGATCGTGGGAAAAGTTCAATAACTCTCTCTCTGGAGATTGGATTGGAGTTCGGTCAAAAGTGGTCGCAAGTACACAGCCTGTAGTTTCGTGGATATCAATTTCAGAGACAAAGAACAAAACAGTGACACGTGGCAAGTCGTACAAGTTCGCTCTACTGAACTAGTCCAAAATTAGGTCATTGTGGGAGATTGGACACAAATTTGTCTTGGAGAATCCAAATCAGGTCAGACCTATGGCATTTGAAAGAAGCTTCAGAGGGCTCTAATTACGAGAGATAATTCAATTTCAATATAGAGCTCTAAGGTAGTAAAAGGTGTGTATTTTTTTTTCCAGGAATTACATAAGTCTTGTTTGAAGAATCAAGTTGAATTGATTCAAAGGGGGAAACTTAAGAATAGATATCAATATTGGATTGCAAAATGGCCCCTAAAAGAATTCAACACCCATTAAGCCTTCGGAAGGCTCCTATTTATGACTCATGAAGATGAAGAATTGCAACATGATGCATCGAAATTACGAGAACGGAAATGCGGCATTTTTCACTCTACTTGAAGCTCACAAAAAATGAAATGGGAAGTTTTGAAGAAAGGCATGGAAGTGAAGATGGACGGTTTGAAGAAAGGCATGGAAGCTAAGATGGATGGTGTGGAAGCTAAGATGGATGGCGTGGAAGCTAAGATGGATGACATGAAGAGCTGACATGGAAAACATGAATAATGATCTAAAATCAGACATTGAAGGTTTGACAAAGTTGATACAAAAAACATTTCCTAATGGCACACATATAGTAGAGTAAACTCATGATGAGAACAAAATAAATGTTAATCGTGATTTCATAAACTCTAATGTTGGATGGAAGAACCACCATATTCCAAAGATGGATATGAGGAAGTTTGATGGCAAGGATCTCGCAACATGGATACTACAGATGGAGCAATATTTTGATCTCAATAATGTGCAAAACACACAAAAGGTACGCATTGCAACTTTACATTTAGAAAAAAATACATTTGTATGGTATCGATGGCTTTGCTCTAGTAAAAAAATTGTCACTTGGTCAATTTTTATGGAGGAAATGATAGCACATTATGAGGATACAAAAAGCAACACCTTCTTTAGCTAATTGATAAATATCAAACAAAAGGTTTTAGTGGGGGCGGCCACAGCTGAGGACTTCAAAAATTGAATATAAGGGGTAACTAATATTCCGGAGGGACAAAGTGAAGATCTCTTCATAGGTACTTTAAAGGATAACATCCAACATGAAGTCCGCATTTTGGAACCTGATTCATTGGAGAAGGCATTCGGGTTGGCAAGAAAAATTGAATGTAAAGTTATGGAGACAAGGAGACCTACCACTCACTTCTATAAAGAGGGAAGTGTTGCTACTCCTAGATTTAGACAACCTACAAGGTTGACACCACAAAAATTGGAAGAAAAAAGAGCAAAAGGGCTTTGCTATAGTTGTGATAGCAAATACACTAAAGGTCATAAGTGTGCTGAGAAGAAATGATTTTACATAGATTGTGAAGAGGAAGAAGAAAATGAACAAGAAGAGGATATACACGAGGAACCAGCCCTAGAAGAGGAAGAAATGAATTCGACCATATCGTGTAATGCACTGACATGAATTACCACTCCTCAAACACTCAAGATAGAAAGACAAATCAAGAAGAAAAAGGTAATGGTGTTGATTGATTCAGGTAGCACCCATAATTTTATTCATTGCAAGGTAGCCAAGGAATTGATTTGTTTCCTATACCTAGCACGAGAATGTCAAGTGATGGTTGCAAATGGAGGAACTATAAATTTCTCTGGAAAATGCCATAATATCAAGCTAACCATGGGGGAATATGTATTGAATAGTCCAATTCTTTCCATTCCTATGGGAGGTGTTGAAGTTCTACTAGGAGTACAATGGTTACAATCTTTGGGGACGTTAGCTTTTAATTTTCAAGAAATTTTCTTGAAATTTTTTTCAGAAGGAAAGGATGTCGAATTACGGGGTATTGCAGGAAAGTCGGGAAAGATAATAAGCTCTAATGTCATGACAAAGCTTCTAAAAAAAGAACAACGAGGCGTAATTGAACAATTATGCTCACTAGAAGTTCCAACATCAAAATCATCTATTTCTACAGATCTCCAGCAAGTCTTGGACAATCATTCTAAGGTGTTTGAAACTCCCGAAAGGACTCCCGCCTATTCGTGATCATGATCATGCTATTCATTTGATTCTAGGAAGTGTTCCTCCAAACATCAGGCCTTACAGATATCCTTATGTCCAAAATAGCGAAATTGAACATATGATTGCAGAAATGTTAGAGGCTGGTATAATTCAACCTAGTCAAAGTTCTTTCTCTGCTCCAGTAGTATTGGTGCACAAGAAGGATGGATCATGGCGCATGTGTCCGGATTATAGGGAGCTCAATAAGCTCACCATTAAAGATAAATTTCCCATTCCTGTGATTGATGAATTATTGGATGAATTACATGGAGAATTTTATTTTACCAAGTTGGATCTTCGTTCGGGATATCATCAAATTAGAATGAAGATTGAAGATCTTCTGAAAACAACTTTTCGAACTCATGAGGGTCATTATGAATTTTTGGTCATGCCTTTTGGCCTTACCAATGCACCTTCTACATTTCAAGGGTTGATCAATTCCATTTTCAAACCCTTAGAAAATTTTTGCTAGTATTTTTTGATGATACACTAATCTATAGTAGGTCTTGGAAGGATCATGTTCAACATGTTGACAGGGTACTCAAACTGTTGCGGGAGAAACAATTATATGCAAAAACATCCAAATGTTTCTTTGGAGTACAAGAGGTGGAATATCTGGGTCATATTGTATCTCACGAGGGTGTTAAGGTAGACACTAAAAAAATTAAAGCCATTAAGGAATGGAAAGTCCCCACAACCATAAAGCAGTTGCGAGGATTTCTCAGGTTAACAGGGTATTATCACAAGTTTGTTAAAAATTATGGGAGAATAGCAACACCTCTAACAACATTATTGAAGAAAGATGCATTTTCATGGACTCCTGAAGCAACTAAGGCCTTTGAACATCTTAAAGAGTTAATGTGCCTAGCACCGGTCTTAGCTACACCAGACTTCACAAAAACCTTTATTGTGGAATGTGATGCCTCAGGAAATGGAATTGGTGTTGTTTTAATGCAAGAAGGAAGACCCATTGCTTTTGAAAGTCATCCAGTCAAAGGAAAATATTTACAGAAACCTATTTATAAGAAGGAAATGTTAGCAATATTGCATGCACTAAAGAAATGGCAAACTTACCTAATGGGAAGACACTTCGAGGTAAAAACTGATCATGATAGTCGTAAACACTTTTTTGAACAAAGACTATATTTAGAAGAGTAGCAAAAATGGGTCACAAAGATGTTCGGTTATGACTTTGAAATAATCTACAAAAAAGGAAAGCTTAATGTTGTTCCAGATGCACTCTCAAGAAAGAATGAAGAGGTGGAGGCATTTCTTTATGCCATTTCTATTATCCAACCAGATTGGATAACCAAAGCAAGAGATGAGTGGAATAAGTACAAAGATGTATGGACACTCATTCAAAAGTTGTAACAAGATCCTAGTACATCGGATACATTTAGTTGGAAAAATTATTCCTTATGGTACAAATATCGCTTATATCTTTGTAAGAATTCCTAGCTAAAACAAAAGATTCTTTTGGAATTGCACACTTCTCCTTTAGGAGGACACTTAGGATTTTTAAAAACTTACCATAGGGTGAAGAAATAATTTTTTTGGGATGGCCTTAAACCTGATATTCAAAATTTTGTGGCGGAATGTTTAGTTTGCTAGCAAAATAAAGTTGAGACAATTAAGACCCCGGGTCTTCTACAAACTTTATCCCTTCCAAGTCAACGTTGGGAGGAGATTTCAATGGATTTCATCACAGGTTTACCTAAGTCCGAAGGAAAGAGTGTCATGATGGTGGTAGTTGATAGACTTACCAAGTATGCACACTTTTGTGCATTATCTCATCCATTTAAAGCAAGTACGGTTGCTACTACATTTATGGAAACAATTCAAAAGCTACATGGAAACCCAAAGGTTATTGTGAGCAACATAGATCCCATTTTTACTGGAAATTTTTGGATGGAGTTATTTTCTTGTTTGGGTACTCAATTAGCTCATAGCTCATCTTATCATCCTCAATACGATGGTCAAACTGAGATAGTGAATAAATGTTTGGAAGGATATCTTCGTTGTTTTTTATCGGATAAACAAGCACAATGGGTCAAGTGGTTACCTCTCGCTGAATGGTGGTATAACACTTCCTTCCATACTGCAGAAAAAATGACCCCATTTATGGCACTTTATGGATATCATCCACCGTTCATCACATCATCTTTAAGAGAAAATTCTAAGGTTCAAGCAGTGGAAGATCACATCGAGCATCAACAAGAAGTTCTCCAACTCTTAAAGGATAACTTATGATTGGCACAAAATCGAATGAAACAATAGGCAGATCAACATCACAGCGAGAGAAGTTTTGTTGTAGGAGATTGGGTATTTTTACGGCTAAAACCATACAAACAAATGTCCCTCAAGCAAGCGAAGAAGGATAATAAGTTATTGCCAAAGTACTATAGTCCTTACAAGGTGTTGCAAAAGATTGGTACTATGGCATACAAATTGGAGCTTCCTGCTTCTTCGCGAGTGCATCTAGTTTTCCATGTTTCATGCTTAAAGAAGGTTATAGGTGAAAATCTTACAGTTCAAACAATATTTCCAGAACTTGATGGGGAAGGGAAAATCATATTGGAACCGAAGCGATCGTGGAAAAAAGAACTCGAAGATACGGAATCGATCGATTTCGAGTATCTCATCAAGTGGAAGAACTTACCCATTGAAAGATTCTACATGGGAGGATGAGAATTTTATACGAAGCACCCAAGCTACTCGAGTGTTGAGAACAACACTTTTTTTGAAGGAGCATGTTAGGTCCCTATATCACTATTATAGCCCCTTATTATTGTTAGTGTAAACCCCTTATTGTTATTGTTGTACCCTTGTAACCCCCATTTTGTTATTATTGTGCCCTTAAATTATTATTGGTTAGGTCGGCTAGGATTACATTGTGGCCCACTAGGATTACATTATGGCCCCATGGACTCATATATAGAAAGGAGGTTTTGTGAATTGTATCATCCAAGAATTGTTCATTCATCTAATGTATTGGAGGTTGCCCCCTCGAAGTGGCTTATTTCTAAGGCGTTGATATCTCTTTTCTTCTCTTTTTGGAGTTGGTTACACAACAATACAACACACTTTTTCTTTTTGTCTACAAATGTCTGGGTTTAAAAATTAAAATTTACACACTTAACACACACACCCTAAGTGAAGAAGAGCCTTGTTAACACCGCCAGACAAAGACTATAACATTGTAATTAATTGATCCTGCACCTCTCTGCCCTTGTTTCGACATTGTAATAATTTGATACTACACCTCTTTTCCCTTGTTGGTCTCTCTTCCCTTTGTGCCTTGTTTGTGCTTTCATCATTGCGCCCCCAAGGCGTTTATCCCAGAGAATTATTAGCCTTCATCCTCCGTCTCCGGTAAGAAGACTTACTCCTTCGCCTAGGATTCGAGTTATTCCTCCACTGAGTTCGTATTCTGACTCCTCTTCTAGTTCATTGGGTTCCCCTTCTGGTTTCGTCCCCGGTTCTCCCCCTGTCACCTTCACCATATCTGGTTCAGGACCTAACACTGGTGGTAGCCCTGGCCCTAATGCCAGGAATACTACTAGTGGGACCTCAACAAGAACTATTCCGGCTGCTCCCTTGCTTTCCTATATGGCAGGCCTCATTCTTCCTGATTTTAACTAGTTGATAAATGACCCTATATGCCATGACACTGGTTGGCCTGGTATGCCAACCAAGCTCCCTTCTGACATCCCCAAGTTTGAAGGTCTTGCTAGAGAAGATCCTACAAACCATGTTTGATATTTCCACATGTGGTGTTCATCTTATTCCATCACTGATGACTATGTTTGTCTTCGGTTGTTCCAACGTATGCTTACTGGCGAAGCTTCTAAGTGGTATGTTGATCAGGCCTCATCCTCTCATACCACCTTTACAACTCTTACCTGGGATTTTCTGTCTTATTTTCAACTACCCCTTCGTTATGACATTGGTATTGAACTTTTTAATTCTTTCCGTCAATCGTTTGCGACCCGCCTATCCGATAATGTCCAAGATGTTGATCAGTGGTTGTCATTGATGTCAACCTAAGCAGCACCAGGGGCTAACCCAATATTGCATGGGAATTTGGCCTACAAAATTACTATATTCTAGTTCAAGAATGCTTTTGATGGTTTCTAGTTGTCGAGATGTTTCCGCTGATATATGGCATGCCACGTATTTCTTCACGGTTTGAGATATATTCATGTTTGAAGTTTATACCCCCAGTTAGTGGGTTAAAACCCCATAGGGTTGTGGCATGGGTCATTGAAAATTCATAATTAATATTTTTTAAGCTCCTAAAATCCCTCCCACGTTCACTTGTTGAAGCCCCTCTCAACCTAAGCATTTATATAAATTGTGATCCTCATTTCCTCCTTATGCAAGGGATTTTGCCATCTGAAATAGGTCATCGTGGAATTTTCACTCTAATGTTTTTTCTACAAAGGTTCAGAAGCTGAAATTTTTATGAGGCAAAGCCAAAATCCTAAGGAAGCCACTGTGAAAATTTTAGATCAAGGTGTGCAATATTTTCGGAGATATGATCTGTGGAAGTCAGGGTTTTTGCATGCTCCTGAAATTCATCTCAAAGAAGTGACATTGGTAAAATCGTCATAACTCTCTCTCTGAGTATTGGATTGGAATTCCATAAAAAATTTTAGACAGTGCACAGACTTTATTTTTTGCTCTATAAATTTCAGAGCCAAATGAAACAACAGTGACACATGGCACATCGTACAAGTTCGCTCTTCTGAAAAAGTCCATAATTAGGGCATTGTGAGATATTGGGTATAAGTCTCTCTTGAAGAATCCAAATTGGGTCAGACCTATGGCATTGGAAAGATGACTCAGAGGAATACTACAAGACCGAAAATCAGATATTGGGGATCTGAAATAACAGAGATACACCAGATTCAATATCAAGCTCCTAGAAGGCAAAGAAAAAGCTAGATCATGTGTTGTCAAGGGCTGCAAAGGACCAGAATTTTTAGGGAAGCAAAGCAAAGCAAGGTGCAGTAGAGGGTAGCGTGACAAGAGCAGAAACCAAGGTGCATAACACTAGCAATAAGTTCATCACATGAAGTCTTCAAGTGGGTAGCACTGCATACAATCATTGTACTACTTCATTGTAAATACATTATTGTACAAATTGTACTAGTGTCTATCTGCCAAGAGTTGAAGAGGCAATGTTGAGTGGTCTAGGATCATCATTAGGTGGTTGTGTCATAGTTGGGGTTATGGTCTAGTGTGTCTTATTCTTCTACATCATTCTATATCATTGTAAAGTGGACCATTTTCCCTGGTACGGGAGTCCATTCTTCTTTTATTCTTCTACAAGGTGGTAGGGTGGTGATAGGGTGAGTTGTAGCTCATTGGATGTTGGGGCCTCCGTTCAGTTGACTACTGAAGAATCACGAGCATTGGAGCGTCCATCCAGTGGGAGCTGGAGAAGAATGCTTTTCTAGATTCTAGGAAGTTGGAGCTTTATTTTCAATTGGAGTTGAATATTAAAGAATTATTAGAAAAGCATTAGGTGGTTTTTTTCCTGGAGTGGGTTTCCACCTTAAAAACTGTGTGCATTTGTGTTCCTCTTGTTTGCTGCTATCATTGTACAAACACTGATAATAATTGAAGATTAACTAATGCTCTAATTGAAAGAAATACTGATTCACCTCCCCTCTCAGTATTTCCAACAATTGGTATCGGAGCTTGGTTCCTTCAATAGCAATTTAACAGCTGGAAGGAGGTCACGGAGCATACCAAGAATGGTGTACCTCTATTCAATGAAAATAATTATGCACTCTAGAAAGGAAGAATGGAGGTCTATCTCTTGGCGCAAGGTTACGAAGTATGGGACACTGTTCAAAATGGATTTACATCAACCGTGGATGAACAAGGTAAGAATAATTTGGTAAATGATGCAAAAGCAAAGAATATTATTATCAGTGGACTTATTGAATCTGCTTATCATAAGGTGTTGGGTTGTAAAACCGCCAAAAATGTATGGGACAAGCTTGAGAATATATATGCAGGTGACTAAAATGTCAAAGAAGCAAAGCTTCAAATCTATAGAGAAAAATTTGAGCAACTCAGAATGAAAGAAGATTGCAACATTGTTGCATACTTCCAATACGTTGATGAAATAACCAATACTCTGGAAGGATTGGGAGAGCCAGTTGACGAGAAGACTATTATATGGAAGATTCTTAGAATGTTACTAGGGAGATTCAACCCAAAGGTATCGGTCTTAGAATACAGTGCAAATCTGGACAAACTCAGCAAGGAAGAATTACATGGAGTTCTCATAGCATATGAAATGAGACTTGATGAAGAAAAGGGTACTTCAAATCTAGAAACCGCGTTCGTTGCATCTAAGAAAACCAATAAGGACAAACAACCTTCAATTGAAATGACATGCACTTGCAAGTGTGAAGTAAAGGAAGATGATGGAGAAGGTCTTTCAGATGAAGAATATGCTTACTTTATGAGAAAACTAAAAACTGGTAAGGGAAAATTAAAAGGTAAACTTCCATTGATATGTTTCGGTTGTGATGAGGTTGGGCATTTCACAGCAAAATGTCCAAACGAAAGTGATGGCAACTCAAAAGGAAAGAAAGGCTTTAAGAAATTCAACAAGCAAGGAAAAAAGAAAGGATCCAAAAAGAACTTTCTCTCTAAAGAAGATAGCTCATCATACGATGAAGAAAGTGACAACAAAGAATAAGCCAATGAGAAAGTATTGTTTATGGCCAAGCACAATAAACAAGAAGTATCAAACAATGAAGAATGTGGGTTGACCATAGAAGAATTTTATGAGGAGGAAATCAAGCTTATAAAAGAGCTCAATGCTGAGAATATCCATTCCAATACTCTTGAAGAACAAGTTCAAGGTCTCAAAATTGAAGTTGAAGAACACAAATGTATTGAAGAGTCACTTCAAAAGAAGTTGGAAGAAAGCAACCAAGAAAGGGAAGCATTAGAAGCCGAAGTAGTCTCGTTGCGTAAGGAAGTGAAGAAGGGAAGAACTGTCCAAGACTATGCCAATAGCTCAAGGGCATTGGAAGAACTCATCAAAAATCAACGATATTACAACGACAGAATTGGCCTCAGTTAAAAAGAAGAAGAAGCAGGACCTTCTACAACAAAATGCAATGAACCTATGAGATTTGACATAAATGTAGACTTCATTGGACAAGATTCTCAAGCACATCCTTGGAAGATGATTCCTCGACGAAGATTTCCATCCAGGTACCAACATATTTTTCATGGCTATTGTTATTCAGGTGGAAAATTTGGTCATAGAGATGTATAATGTCGCACGTATCCTAGGAACCAATACAATTCCAGTAGGTCCTTCAAATATGAACCTCCCAGGGCTCAACGAAACATCAATAGATTTGAACATTTAAGAAATAATATGGAATGTTACAAGTGTTAGAACTTTGGACACATAGCCAGAGGCTGTAGACTTGAAAATCCTCCAGAAGAATCTTCGAAGCCACAGAATGAACGAACATGGAAGAAGAAGAAGACTGATAATTGTGCTCTCGCTCGCAAGGCTAAAAACAACAAAGATGTGTGGTATGTTGATAGTGGTTGCTCAACACATATGACTGGAGACAGAAGGAAATTTTTGTCTCTGAAAGAGAAGAAGGATGGAACCGTATCCTTTGGAAATGATGGGTCTTCAAATGTTATAGGATCAGGTATTGTCACTCTCGAAAGAAAAGATGTTATAGCCAAGAATGTTCTATTGGTTGAAAACATGAATCAAATTTGCTCAGTGTTGGACAAATGTGTGATCAAGGACACACAATGCTATTCAACTCAACAAAATGTCAAATCAGGAAAGGCAGGTATGGTAAAATTATGGCTATATCAAGTTGAGCTCCAAACGACATATATGTTCTGGATTAAGCAACTAAAGCATGTCTACTAGCTAAAGAAGATGAAAGCTGGTTATGGCACAAACAAATGGGTCACATAAACTTTGACAATCTTGTTACGATAAGCAAAAAGGAAGCAGTACGAGAAATGCTAAAAATCTCAAAACCTTCCAACACACTATGTAAGGCCTGTCGGCATGGCAAGCAGACAAAAGTCCAATTTAAAACAAAATAACACTTTGCATCACATCCATTGGAATTGATACATACTGATCTATGTGGTCCTGTGAGAACAAAAGGATTAGATGAAGAATTATATTTCATGTTAATGATAGATGACTATACCAGGATGACAGCCGTCAGTTTCCTAAAGAAAAAATCTGAAGCATTTGAGTGCTTTAAGATCTACAAGAAGTTGGTTGAAAATGAAACTGATTTGAAAATAAAGTTTCTGAGATCAGATAATGGTGGAGAGTTCACTTCCAAATTATATCAACAATATTGTGACGAAAATGGAATAAAAAGAAAATTTTCAACAGCACGAACACCTCAGCAAAATGGAGTTGTTGAAAGAAAGAATAGAATCGTACAGGAAATGGGTAGAACAACGTTGAAGGACTCAAAATTGGATGAAAAATTCTGGGTTCAAGCAATTGATACGACAATATTCATTATCAACCAAAGTCTTCTCAGAAATAATTGTAACAAGACTCCATATGAATTATGGAAAGGAAAACCAGCTAATGTAAAATATTTCAGAATCTTCAGAAGAAAATGTTATATCAAAAGAGAAGATCAAAATTTGGGTAAGTTTGAATCACGTGTTGATGAAGGTATCTTTGTTGGTTACTCACGCAAAAGAAAGGCCTATAAGTGTTATAATCTAAGGAAAAAACAGACAGTGGAGAGCATAAATGTTACATTTGATGAAGATGGTGTTCTAGCGAATAATGATGAGGATCTAGAATCTTTGAAACTTGAGAGAGAGGCTGAAAAAGACACAGATAAAATTGTAGAACAAGAAGCAACTATCAACGAAGAAGAAGTAAACAATGATCATCAAGATATACCAGAACAACAACAAGAAGCTCCTCCAAGGAGAACAAAAGAATGGATTCAAAAGAACCATCCATCAAATCAAATCATTAGTGACATAACTGAAGGCAACAACTTCTTTCATCACAACAAGCTCACATTTCTTTTCTAGCAACCTTTGAGCCTAGTATTTTTGAGGAAGCCAACCAGAATGAACATTGGGTAGCAGCTATGAATGAAGAATTGGATGAAATTGAGAAGAATAACACCTGGGAATTAGTTCCATGACCAAAAGATAAAAATGTCAATGGGACTAAATGGGTGTTCAGGAACAAATTGAAATAATATGGGCAAGTTACCAGAAACAAAGCAAGATTGGTTTGCAAAGGCTATGCACAAGTGGAAGGAACTGATTTCGACGAAACATTTGCACCAGTTTCTAGAATGGAAGCCATCCGAATGTTTCTCGCATATGCATGTTCAAGAAAAATCAAAGTCTACCAAATGGATGTTAAGTTAGCATTTCTGAATAGAGAATTAGAAGAAGAAGTTTACATCTAACAACCTGAAGGTTTTCTACTATCAGAAAAGAAGACTATGTTTGTAGGTTAAAGAAGGCTCTATATGGTCTCAAGCAGGCTCCCAGAGCATGATATGCTCATCTTGATGGATATCTACGTCAACAAGGGTTCAAGAAAGGTACTGTTGATAGCAATCTTTATGTACAAATAGATAAAGATGATTTAACAATCATTGAGGTATATGTGGATGATATAATATTTGGTAGCAATGATGATCGACTAAGTAAGAACTTTTCTACAAAGATGCAAAGTGAGTTCGAGATGTCTTTACTTGGTGAGCTGAAATAGTTCTTAGGGCTTCAAATATCTCAGCAAGAGAAAGGAATATTTATATGTCAAGCCAAGTACATCAAGGAAATGCTTAAGAAATTCAAAACGGAAGATTGCAAACCCGTCCTTACTCTGATGGTAATAGGTTGCAAATTGAGCATAGACGACTCATCTAAGGATGTGAATTAGAGGTTGTATAGATCTATGATTGGTAGTCTTCTATATGTAACAACCTCTTGGTCAGACGTTATGCAAGTAGTTGGACAAGTAGCAAGATTCCAAGCAGCACCAAAAGAATGACATATTATTGCCGTCAAAATAATTCTTTGATATCTAAAGGGCACAGAAGAATATGGCTTGTGGTATCCCAAGGGTAACAATCTCATTATTCAAGCCTTTATAGATGCAGATTGGGCAGGAAGCGTTGATGATCGTAAGAGTACTAGTGGAGCAGCATTCTATCTAGGTGGTTGTCTCGTATCATGGTTGAGAAAAAAGCAAACCTCAGTCTCGTTATCTACAGCGGAAGAAGAATGCATTGCAGCAGCATCATGTTGTACTCAAGTCCTTTGGATGAAACAAAATTTGCAAGATCTTCAAGTACAATTCAGTGAGCCTATTCCCATATTCTGTGACAACACTAGTGCCATAGGTATCTCCAAGAATCCTCTCATGCATTAAAAAAAAAAACACATTTCGATCAAATATCATTTTGTTAGAGAACAAATCGTTGAAAAGAATATCAAACTTGAGTATGTTTGTACAAAAGAAAAAATTGCTGATATATTCACTAAACCTTTACCTCGTGAAGCATTTGAATATCTTCGTCAGAAGCTTGGGATTCTCCCAAGTTCTCATTAGATTACAGGTCTGCAGGACGATTGTGTGTCAAGGGGAGTGGAAGTGTGTACAGCTCCACAGGATGATTGTGTTTCAGGGGGAGTTACCCTTTGCCATTGATGTCAAAGGGGCAGAGAATTTTTTAGGAAGAGGTTTCATGATCGCAGGGGGAGTACTTGTGTTGCCATAAATGCCAAAGGGGGAGATTGTTGATCAGCGGTTGTCATTGATGTCAACCCAAACAACACTAGGGGCTAACCCAATATTGCATGGGAATTTTTACCTACCAAATTAACATATTATATTTCAAGAATTATTTTGATGGTTTCTAATTGTTGATATGTTTCCGTTGATATATGGCATGCCACGTATTTCTTCACAGTTTGAGAGATATTCATGTTTGAAGTTTATACCCCCAGTTAGTGAGCTAAAACCCCATAGGGTTGTGGCATGGGTCATTGAAAAGTGATAATTAATATTTTTTAAGCTCCTAAAATCCCTCCCACGTTCACTTGTTGAAGCCCCCCTCAACCTAAGCATTTATATAAATTGTGATCCTCATTTCCTCCTTATGCAAGGGATTTCGCCATCTGAAACAGGTCATCGTGGAATTTTCGATCTAAATTTTTTTTCTATTAAGGTTCAAAAGCTGAAATTTTTATGAGACAAAGCTGAAATCTCGAGGAAGCCTCTGTGAAAATTTCAGATCAAGGTGCACAATATTTTCGGAGATATGATCTGTGGAAGTCAGGGTTTTTGCAGGCTCCTGAAATTCATCTCAAAGAAGTGACCTTGGTAAAATCGTCATAACTCTCTCTTTGAGTATCGAATTGGAATTCCATAAAAAGTAACAGATAGTGGATAGACTATAGTTTTCACTCTATCAATTGCAGAGCCAAATGAAAAAACAGTGACACATGGCATGCCGTACAAGTTCTCTCTGCTGAAAGAGTCCATAATTAGGACATTTTGAGATATTGGGTATAAATATTTCTTGAAGAATCCAAATTGGGTCAGACCTATGGCATTGGAAAGATGACTCAGAGGAATACTACAAGACCGAAAATCAGATATTGGGGATCTGAAATAACAGATATACACCAGATTCAATATCGAGCTCATAGAAGGCAAAGAAAAATCTAGATCGTGTGTTGTCAAGGGCTGCAAAGGACCAGAATTTCTAGGAAAGAAAAGCAAAACAAGGTGCAAAATAGGGTAGCATGACAAGAGCAGAAACCAAGGTGCATAATAGCAGCAATAAGTTCATCACATGTAGTCTTCAAGTGGGCAGCACTGCATACAATCATTGTAAAGGTATCATTGTACTAAGCCATTGTAAATACATTATTGTACAAATTGTACTAGTGTCTATCTGCCAAGAGTTGAAGAGGAAGTTTTGTCATAGTTGGGGTTATGGTCTAGTGTGTCTTATTCTTCTACATCATTCTATATCATTGTAAAGTGGACCATTTTCCCTGTTACTAGAGTCCATTCTTCTTTTATTCTTCTACAAGGTAGTAGGGTGGTGCTAGGGTGAGTTGTAGCTCATTGGGTGTTGGGGCATTCATTCAGTTGACTACTGAAGAATCACGGGCATTGGAGCACCCATCCAGTTGGAGAAGAATGCTTTTCTAGATTCTAGGAAGTTGGAGATTTATTTTCAATTGGAGTTGAATATTAAAGAATTATTAGAAAAGCATTAGGTGGTTTTTGTCCCGGAGTGGTTTTCCACCTTAAAAACTGTGTGCATTTGTGTTCCTTTTGTTTACTGCTATCATTGTACAAAGACTGATAATAATTGAAGATTAACTAATGCTCTAATTGAAAGGAATACCGATTCACCCCCCCCCTCAATATTTCCAACACAAGAATGGCAGAGAAGAAAGAGCCTATGTCGAGCCCTTACATTCGAAGACTATGTCTACATGGAATGGTTCCTTAGATCCCTTTTGCTTGCTATAGGTAAATATGTCGCATCACATTTCCCTCAAACTGAAGAAGCTGCTCTCCATATTGCATTAAAGTATGACTTGATCTACGCTTAGTCTGGTTATGTTTTTACCGTCTTACCTAATCTCACTAGACCCGGTGGTGCTAATGCACTGGGGGAATCCCATGCTGTCGACGGTATCGTTGTAGCTCTTTCTCATCCATACGCTTAGCCTCCCATGGGCTATGCTTTCCCTCAGGGAGGGGCCAACACCTGCAACAATTTTCCCCCTCCTGGTAGCATGTATCCAGGATATGACATGCCTCCTCATTTTTCCCAACCTGTTTACCACAATGTTACCCAAACTCTGTATTATCCATATCCGCAGCCTGGTGCTCCAACTCCTCAAGCATTAGCACCCCCGCCTCCCTTACCTTCTCAACCCCCATAATAGTAGCCATTGCCCCCCCAGGGACAGGTGTATGCACAACAGGGCACGAATAATCCTCCTACTTCCAAAAAGAAGAAGAAAGGCACCCAAAATCAATCTGCCCCCAGTAATCATGGACCTAATCCCCAAAGTAATGCACCTAACACTGCTAACCAGAAACAGGGCACTCATCCCAAGCAGGATAGGCCTGTTCACATGAATAAGCCTTGTTCATGTTGCAGTGTCTATGGTCATTACACCCACGATTGTCCTATTTTACCATAGATGTGGCAGATGTGGGAGACTCAAGCAGCATCGCGAGGAAAACAAACCTCCCCTTCCGTCCCTCCCAATGCTGCACCTAGTCAGCCAGCTGTGTTTTCTAATCCTTTCCCTTAGCAAGGATTCATGGCTACCCAACCAAATGAAGGTTAGGCAGCCACTCAACCTCCTCCATCTGGTACCTCTAATTACCAGATTCTCATGATGAACTTTGAACAACCCATTACTGTTGACCTCAACCTTCAGAATCGGTCCCGTCAGTACAACAAGCCTCCTGCTACGTCTGCCCTCGAGCCCTCTTCTTCAAGTTCTATAGAGCCTCTTTCGACAACCAATGGTCCTTTGCAGATCCCTCAGCCTAAGACAGAGGCTCATACCAAGATCCCTAAGGGACCATTACGCCAAAATACTACTTTTGGCAAAGCTGCCCATTCGTATAGTATAGTAGATGATTTGGCGCAATCTCTTGCTGCCATCCAACCAGACCCCATGACCCCTCTCGCTGCTACCGTGCCTTAGCCACCTCAACAAGAACCTTCTCTTGTTGCGCCAGCTTCAGTTAAAGGGGGAAAGCTCGTAAGAAGGCACCAAAAGACAAGGCTACCTCGACTGACCCTACTCCACCTCAACCTCCAAAGCCTTGTGCTTTGTGTGATGTTGTTAGTGATGCCACCCATCATTGTCCTGAGTTGCCTCGTATCAAGCCCATGGTTAATGTTGCATTCCCTGAGTCCACGGTCCCTGAAGCCTCTGTTTATTCCTCGACTACAACCAAGAACCCTAATAATATTCACACGAACCAACCTTGTGCTTTGTGTGATCTCCATGACCATTATTCCCACCATTGTCCCTGCCTCACCCATTACTATGCCTCTTTGGAGATAGTTCGGGAATACGAGATTGAACATAACCAATCTGCCTCTCCCATCCTTGCGCAATATGCTTCTGGCCATCTTGAGGATTTACCTGGTCCCATTGACATTCCCCCTCCTGATGTCGAGATGACGGAGCCTGCGGACACCATACTCTACCTATCATCATTCATGAGATCCACGGTGGGTGCTCCCTTTGATATTTCCCCTTCTGTTTCACTCGGCCTCCCTTCAACGATCACCCTGAGCTCAACATCAGTGGATCCATTATCTGCTTATTTTTTTAGTCACCCCCCGTGATGATGTGCATGTGAACCTTTCTTCTCATGATGATGAGTCAGGTAGCTTCCCCGCATCATGTGGTCTCCCTTCCTCTAGTCACCCCATATTCTATTGTGATGATGACATCATGGAAGCCTTGTCCACCCCTAACTTCATCTTTCCCGCCCATAAGCGGAATGGCACCATCCGTGTCTATGGTGACTTTCGCGGCCTGAGCACAAGCTACCCCAAAGGTAGCTCCCACACACCACCTTCCCGTCGGTGTGCGGGTGGTAGACATCCTACCCAAATCAATCCCTCTAGCAGTGTTTGTTCGATTTCTACTTTGCGCTCAGGTTGCCAACATTGTTCATCATCCTCCCATTTTTTTGTCTTATGGCACCTTTCAGATGGACCCCCCATCCACGCCTTATATCGGTTATGCCGATGGTGCAATTCCATTAACTCTGAAACATATGACATGCCCATAGCATGTTACAAAAACTCAAAAACCGGGGGTGCCACCTGCCTCTACGCCAAATCACTATCTGGAGGATCCTAAGCCCATGGCTTTGCTCTCGTAGCTCGTAGATCGCACATCTCCTGTCCGGCCATCACGATGCTCCGCATGACCCGTCGCCACTCCGAGGGTAGATCAATACATGGCTCTATGTACTGGTCATCCAAGTCTTGCCAGTCACACTCTGAAACACTGGTCATAAGCTTCTCAAATCTACGACGAATGTCCTCCAGGATGGTCGTTTCATCCTCATTTTGCGGCGTTATCGCTCCACTAGGCCCTGCAACTCTTGATACTGTAGGTCGTCCCATATACCCGACCGGTTTTACTGGTGCTGTATCTGCATACCAAAAGTGAAAGAATCAGTACCGTATTCTGAAACTTTACAATGCACATAAAAGATTAGCAACTTGTCACTTATCATCGGGCCCCCATACTCGACTAGGCGGTAGTGGCAAGTCTGGGTCCCCACGATAACTCATCCTAATATAGGGATAGTTGTCTATGTACAGTTGCATCTGATCCCAATGAGCAAAGAACTCAGGTCGGAACACCCGTTTGACTGCCCCACCTCCTCCTCTATATAGTAGCCGCCCCCACCGACACATCCTGGGCTCCCTCAGGTCCCTATCCTAGAGCTGTATCCGAGGTCGAAGTGTCGGGATCTTATCAAAGAATAGCGAGCACAACACTGTACCATATGCACAGTCATGGTTCACTTGTTGCTTGCATAGCGGAAACTGTCATTTCAACGATGATAGCATCATCTGGCCCCCCCCATAGTAGGTCCCACTCAACACACTCTCAACCAGCATCATCTGCTCTCCACTGATGTGGTAGAGTGCTTGGTTGCCCAGGATCCACAGCACCGTTGCGGCCACAGCATGGGTCTCTAATCTCTCTAGATCCCCGATCGGTATATGTGTCCCCTTGACATGGAGACCTGGTTGACAATGGTGCTCTACAAACTCCATGACGTTCTGCCCTCATGGTAACACTGGCTGAGTATTCCCCACCATTGCAAGTGGTGGGAGACTAGTCAGAAAATATATATCCTGGACAGTCAACTCGATCTGGTGCCCCTGCACTATAAAGAACTCATGGTTCGGATCCCAATAACTTACAATCCGAGCCAACAAGGGCTCTCTAGCTCTCATCAAAGGGTTCTCCACAAAATTAAAACCCCAAACCTAGCCAATCCACTAGGGACACCATGATCCTCTCAGATCTTCGACCGTAATGTGTCCAAGCCTCTCTCTCTCTCTAGTTGATCCATAATTCTGCCATATCCACACAAAACCATCATCTTCGTCAGTGTGCAGAAAGGAAAGAATTCATTTAACCATAAAAACCCAGCTCTCAGCCAAAAAACAAAACATAAAAATTCCTCTCTGCCAGGTTGCACTTTTCTGTGCAAAAATTGCTACCCAGGTCGTAGATATTGCCCCAAAAAGTGCAACCCATCCGTGAAGAGGAGCAGGGGTCTGTTCCTGAGCTCTGGGCACCTAAAATGAACTTTCAATCCACTGAAATGAAAGAGTAGGGTTAGGCCTCTTACCTGCAACTGACAGATCTCGACTCCAACGTTCGGTTTGTCTGCTACGATCGCCGAAGGATTTAGGGCCTTCTCTCCTATCTACATTCACCACAACTACACTTGAAAATGAGTGAATTTGGAGGGAAAATGCCTTATTAAAAGAGAAACCCCTGATTTTTATTTCACCTACTGCTGCCAAACCGTAGCTCAGTTTGAAAAACCGTCTATATCGTTGGAAATCTCTCACCGAGCTCTCAAATGGGTATCTGTTAGTTTTTTGTGATTTAATACTTCACCAGGACACATTTTGTCCAAGAAGCGTCAATTCACCACTCCTCAAAATCGAATTTCTTCACTTGCAACACTTGTACTTGGGGCACCAATTTGCCCTCATACTTGTCCATGTTCGTGTCAATTTTCGTCATGAGTAGCCATCTTGTACTCATGTTTTCATGGTCTCCACTGGACCTCTTATGTGTGGCAGCATCATTGAGTCACCCTTGTTTAGAGAATCTGAGTTGAGTCATCATCACATCCATGGAGTCTATCCCGAGTCCCTTTGTATCCCGCCATAGTCCTCCATCCTTCATTGCTTGGTTCCTGTCTCGTGTCGCACATTATGGCCTTCAGTACTACTATCCCCTTTGATATTGTGTTAGTTGTTGCCAGGTCATCCATGCCCTTTATGCTCTAACAAGGGTAGTCATCCATCCGCTACTCAATACCCCCCCATTTCACCATCATCCCTGGAGTTAGTCTGTCAGTCGTTCTACTATTTTATCTCATGCCTTAGTTGAGGATCCCTTATTGCCTCACCTATGGCAAACCTCCTTCTATCGACATCAGATCATTCATTCCAGAAGACATGTCTAGAGGGCGGTGTACCTTGGTTCCAGCTTCCACTCTTTTTCGGTGCCTCAGATCAGGCAAAGGGACCCCTTATTTCACTTTGAATTGATTGTTTCTCATCTCCAACTCCTTACAGCATGATCGAGATCTGTATACTTGATGGTTCATTGATGCAACAAATTGTACCTATGATTCTTGGGTGTGTGTGAGATGTTTTAGACCTCATGAGGGGGTGGCCCTTTAGGTATCCCCCCACATGCCCAGATGAACTCTTCATTACAGCCTTTGATGCAGCTCCATATATTTGATGATGTCGGCCTCAGCCGCTTGCAACACCTTTTTGTTTTCATGTATTAGTCAGATTTTCAGAGCCCATTCCTGTTTACAGGGGCACTTTGGTTGTACTTATATCTCATGTATTTAGATATTATTGTATAAGTCCTGGATGTTATCCCAAGCGAAATATGCATGTGGGATTCATTATCATGTTTTTATCTAGCTCATGTTTATGCCAGCATGTACTATATAGTTCAGTCCCTTGTTTATTGGACACATTATTCTTTGTACTTTGTCTCGGCGAACATAGGTATGCCTCCCCCGTTGCCTATAGCACAAGTACTCACTCATAAAAGAGACTTGTCGCACCTGTAAGTCTCACCTCCTCAGGGTCTAGTCCTCTAGCGCTTTGGTCTACCTTATATTTCTCTCTCTCTGACTTCCCCTTTGGTGTCTAGTGATTGAGTTCTTACAACGTACTTCGGTCATACGATTAGCTCCTAATGCTCGCACACTGGGGGGCAATCCGTTACACCAATTTTTGGTCATCTAACCTGTTACTATTAGATGGACCAAAGTACACCACGTAAGACCAATTTTACCCTAAGTAAAATTTCTTTCATAGTTATGAAAAATAACTTAGTAATCCTTATTTATTAAGTTGTTTATGGTATAAACATGAAACCCCATGAGGAAATATTAAATAAATCCACATTTGTCTAATTTTCCTAAAAAAAACTAGTTAAAGAACAATTTAATTAATATTCCTCGTCATATTTAACCCAAAACATGAAATTTAATTAGATAAATCATTATTTATCTTATTATTTTCTAGGAATAATTATTTAAACCTTATTTAAATAATATTCCTTGTTAAATTTGACTAAATAATTTATAAATAATTGAATAAATCATTATTTATTTAATTATTACTCAACCACATCCTTAAAAAATTAAATAAATTATTTATTTATTATTTACAAATAAAGGGATTTGACCAAAGTCAAATTCTTTTTTCCTCCAACAAATATAATAAAATATTTCATAAAAGTTGGATCTTGATTTGGTTAATAATATTTTAATTATGCACCAATATCTAGACTAACTCAATATTTTGTTATAAATAGAAGGGTTTTTCCATTCATTCACTACCTTTTGTTGCCTAAAGATCACTCTGGATCTATACTTTTGGTCTTACTTTGATCCACCATCATTGTCATATTTTGCGACCATTTTTCTTATGAGCTCCCTTTGAGTTCCATTTTTGTATGGGTTTTCTACACCATCAAGAGAGAGAGATTTTAGATCCGATGTGCTAAGGACTTACAAGAACCCATCCCATTGAGGGGGACTAGTAAGATCTTTCTATGTTCCCTACCCAGGTGTCAAAAAATATTAAAATTATTTAAAACATTCTTGTCTTGTCTATTAGATGCATGGAACAAATCTTGCTTTTATTTACTGCTTAATGAATTTTACTGCATAGATCTAGATTTTGCAGCATTTATCTTTGTCAACTAATTTCAGATCTAAAGAAATTGGCAGGCATCTTTGATGTTAGGGCTGTCAATGCACAATTAAAGTGAGCTTTTTTCGTACGCTTGCGATTAAGGTTCATACTAACAATAGGCGAAACATGTTGTTCTATCAAAAGTAGGATTCAGGAGCACACTGCCGACATTAGGCATAATACCTATCGCTCTTCGGTAGTTGTTGAACATTCTACAAATACTAAGCATCATATTTGCATTGAACATGCTCATGTCCTTGCTAGGATTTCCCATTATCATCAGATAAATTTCAGGGAGGTCATTGAGATAGAGAAACAAGCCAACAAGAATCATAACAGGGATGATGGTTGGAGAATATTAAGCATTGGATCCATGCTCTCTCCTCCAAGCATTCTTCTTCTCATTTTTTAGATTTCTAGCTTTGAATATTTTTTCTAATTTTTTATTTTATTATATTTCCTTTAGCTATTATTTATATTAATTTTATTATCTATATATCAAAATACTATTATTAATTTTATTTCTAGAATTGAACTGGTGACTTAACATCTAAGAGCTCCTTAACAACACACCCGATCATTGTCTATCCAAGACCCATGGACTATCGAGCTTAATTTTTAATTATTCATTACAATATTATTACTTATTTACCTATTTAGTTATGTATTCTTGGTTTTCCTTTATTTTATTTAACCTAATTTATAATTATTTAATAACATCCTTTTGGTTTTTCTTGTACTTAATAACATTATATTATTAATCCTTGATTTATTTTCCCCTTAATTTTAGATCTCTTTTAACTTTATTATTAATGTTTTTTTTTTTTTTTGAAAATTTATTTACTAATATCATTTTTATATATTATGTATTACATATTTATTTCTAATAGACTCGTGTTGAGGTTAGCCCGACCCCTTGAGCCCCTCAACTGCACAGTTGTCTTGCCCTGGCTTGCCTAAACTGCGCACTTCGCAGTCTCAATGCTCAATCTTGGCCTATGAAACTGCAATCCCTGGGCTTGTCTCCGAGCTTATCACTTGGTTCTAGCTCAGTTGATTATTGTCATGAAGCATGATATATTATGGGCTTATAATATTGATGTCGTATTTTCATGAGTGGATTTCAGTTGTAGTTATTATATCATTTTATGATAGGATGATGATGAAGGATATGAAGAAGGAGACCCTGCCGTAAGACACCTTTGTAGCTGCAAAGACAAGTTGATCCATCAAGAAAAGACAAAGGGACACCATATTGCGACAACAACTGGAGATCAATATTATAGTGAGGACTACCTACCTTCAAGCCTTATAGAGGAGGAAGAAGAACAACATGTAATATCTTTCAAGAAGACATGAATATATCAACAAAAAGAATGGCTTGACATTTCCATATCATCACGTGGTCCATGTCATCAATGTCATGTCATGCCTTGTCAAGGTGTCATGTAAAAATGTATATGAGTCATCATCTACCACATTATTTGTGGATTATGTAATTTTTAATATGTGAGAAATGTAACGTGAAGTGGAAGTCCAAGATTCATCTATATAATGTGAAAAGTCATGAAGGATTCAAAAGGTCATAGAGAAGTCAAATGGTCATGAGGGTAGTCCAAGAGTCACAAGGGAGGTGAATGGTCATCCCCTTAGCTATATATACATCCTCAAAGCTCATGAAAAGTAATTTTTGACCTTGGCTCCTCCTCCCAGGCATTGGATAGGAAAATGGTTCTTTTGGAGGAGCAAGTGGTTGCTCTAACATTCCACTATTGGAGCTAGTGGTGTTCATTGTACCAATGTATCTTGGAACTTTTACTTAATTTTGAAGCTATTTGAGCCGACATACTTTCATTCATATGTCGTAAATATTGTAAGACAATTCTTTGAATGTTTGCAATGTATGTTGTTTTCATTTGTATTAAGGAAACTGAATTATTTTGGTGGCTTTGGTACTTATCTTGTTGAAGGTGTGTTATATGTGTTTTAACAATCATTGCTTCTATGTGAACTATTTTCCTAGTTTTCCAATGATTCATTCATATGTATATGATCTTGTGTCTTTAATAGATCAATACTATTACTCTTCTTTTAAAGGCTCATTTTTTCTCTCCATTTCAGCAGAACAACCTTGATTTATTCGATATCTAAACATTCCACAAGGCATACTCACTTGTTCATCTGAAAGTACCTGTGCATTGCTCTCTTGTCTTGATCATTGTAGCCAAGGAAAATATCTAAGAACATATGCAAGTTGAATCTGATTTCCAAAAGGGCTCCTACACCAAATGGTGAGAAGTCTGATTAGGAATTTTCATCAGGGAGACCCCCTTGATTGATGTATTTCCAACACCATCAACGAATGCCACTAGAAGGAGGGCTAGATGACGAGTTATGCCCATTGATTGTATTTTGAATCTATTATCTTAAATGGCTCATCCACAAAACATAATCCAGGAATGCTTCTATAACCTACCCCTAGTAAAATTTTCATCTCCATAGAGAAATTTTATGACTTGTCTCAATTTAATTTTTATAGTGAAGGTGATACATCCATTACTAAGGATTCATATATTTTTCTTAAGTTCTATGAACACTATGAAATTGACTGTGAATATGTGGCTTGTATTATTTTCTACCTCATGCTTGAAGGTTGAGTTAACCGATGGTGTAATAACCTACCACTAACATCCATTCATTCTTTTGAACACCTTGTTATCACTCAGAAAAATGAAGCATCATTTGACAAAGTCATATAAGTTCATGTGTCAAACGTAGGGCTGTAGGGTTCATTTTTATTTACTTGGTCAAGGAAAATTTTAAATTTTTCTTATTTAAGCTTACCCTAAGGACTAAATCCACTCACTTTCAAATCCCCTCATGTCACATCACTCATAATTTTATGACAGTTTTCAATTCCCAAGGTTTTAGTACCGAAATGGTCGTTTTAGCCAAGAAACCACAGTTTCATAGCGAAATACACTGAGAAATGCCACCTTTCACTACGAAATCGCTGATACTTTCATAGCGAAAACCCAAATTTGCACTAAACACACTATGAAAGTGCGGTTTCCTGTCTGTCATGTCAAGTTAGCCGTTAGGTGTCAAAAAATCATTTGGAAAGGGTAAATTAGATACCATTCGATTTATTTAGGGTAAATATAAAGGTACATGGTCAGAGTTAAAGTCATCATCACCATTTTTGGCATGTATGAGTCATCATTGTGTTGTGAGTGGGCATCAAACTTCAAATCTTACCAAATTAAGTCATTTCTCATTCTTCATTCCTTCTTTGCGTGATTTTGAGCTATGGAGAGCTATTGCATTGAGGAAAAGCTGTGGCTGGTGTTTTCAAAGGTTTACAAAGATCAATGATCAAGCGAGGCAGAAAACTATCAAGTGAGGCAGAGAACTATCAAGCGAGGTAGAGAAGATACTAAAGAAGCTATGGAACCAAAAAGAAAGACAAATAAGGGTGGAAAATGTTTAAGATATGAGCCATCAAATATGAATATGATCAATGAAGACCCAACAGATGTAGAAGTCTTCATAAGGACAGGATGCTTACAGTTTTGTGAAAGATTAGAAGGCTGCCATGTACAGGTTTCCAAAGAATTTGCTTTAAATTTCAATGGAACAACTACTAAAGTGGGGATGCTGAATCTTTCCTTTACACTAGAGGTCATTACATCAACAATAGGGATTCCAAGGGGACAAGAGAAGTGGTTCAAAGGGTTCAAATTCAACATGGAGCAATTAAAAGAGTTTGTCAAGCCAAAAAACAGTGAAATGGACCTTACTAATGCCATCCCAAGAAGCTGCATGAAGGATAACTACTCAAAGTTGCTGCTCATCATCCAAAAATATTTTACTTGTGAAGGGAGATACCATAAAGTCTACTCTTACCATTTCAAGCTTCTCCTACACTTTATTGGTAAGATATCTCTTGATCCGCCTTTCTATTTACATAGAAGTTTATCAAAAATGGCAGATAAGGTTCAAGAAAAATATGAAGGGAGTGAGACTTCATTATTTCATCATGGTTTAATTAAATTGCTGGTGTTAGATGAGCTCCAGAGACTAGGCAGAGACTGGTCTTCATTTTTGTTTGTTAGTGGTTTGAGTTAGATACTTTTACTCCTACAAGAAATCCTAAACCTAGGAGTATCCCATCACCCTTACTGGCAGAACAAAGTGAACCAATGGTGGTAGAACCAAGTAAACCAGCAAGAGTAGAACCAAGTGAACTAGTTATGATGGAAATAGTGCAATTGCAGAGTTTTGATACACCTAATGTCCCATCTGCAAAAATAAAAATCAAAAGTGGTCCAACCCGCAAAAAAAAAACAAGTTGTGAGTAAACAAGGAAGAAAAAGGATGACAAGGAGCCAAAAAATGGATTTAGAAGACAAAACAGTGGCCTTAGAAGAAAAAATAGTGACTTTAGAAGACAGAACAATAGCTAAAGAAAATCTAGAAGACATACTACATGCCATTGACATAGAAGAGACTCCTATAGTCCAAGCTGAGGATGTAGAATAAGGTGGACAGAAACTAAAGAAAGCCAAATCTGCAAAGAAACTAGAATTTGAAGGAGAAGATGCAGGTTTTATGTTCTAGTCAAGAAATCCCATGACTAGGCATGCCAAAAAACGTTTGGAGAGAAAAAAATAAGTTCATCCAGCTACTGATACTGTCAAGTCACCACAAGACATCATTGGTCTTTCATCACCCGTAGAGAAAGATTCAGTTAACAAGTCAAAGAAAGGAAAGCAGAAAGTAATGGAAAAAACAGAGTTTGAACTCATTGAAGAACAATTGAAGTTGGCCAATCATGAAATTGTTGTTATGAAGAAAGAAGAAAGAAAACAAAATGTCTAGAAGGTTCAGTTTGAAAAGATGAAAGAGATTTGGGAAGAGCAGGTTGACAATGTTTCCAAGACCCTAGATAATACACATCAGTTTATCAAATGGACCATGCCATTGAGGAAAGAGGTGAAACATGTCAGGAAAATGAATTTGCAGTTGAAATCTACGAACAGAAAGTTGAAGGATCAGGTTAAATACGTCTAGGAACAACTAGAACTAATCCACGAGGAATTGGAGAAGAAAGGCTTAAAAATGACAGTAGTTGAGGAGCCAATAACTCAACTCATCACCAATTAGGAAGAAACACCTCAAGTTTCATAGTTTGAGCTGGTTTATGATTTTAAAGGTCAATGGCATCTTGGAAACAAGGTTTTTACAGTTGGAAGACACATTTTTCAAGTTAGACAAAAATCTGGAAATTTCACTCTTTTCAACAGTTTTGTAGCGTTCCTAGGCTTGAAGACTAGGAAAATGCTACAAAACTATTGTAGCTTTATTTTTTATTTTTGAACCATTTTGAGAAGCTTCTAAAGGGTGAAAATGATATGGTAGAGGTGTTTAAGGATGATGAAAACAATACCAAAGGAAAGAGACAAAAAAGTTGATGGAAAAAGGCATTTTGGTAATGCTACGAAACTATCTACTTTCGTAGCGTACTATTTTGAGGCTTTATGAGCAGGTTTTTGTGCAGTTATGGATAGATGGACACTTTCAAAGGTTCAAGGGATCTTTCCAGTAGTTATCCAAGACTAAAATACCATGAGATGAAGAAAACTCATCAGCCAAATCATGCGTTGAATATAAGGACCAATTTTCCTAAAAAAACAGGGTTTGTTTCTAGATTTAGAGGAGGTCAATTAAGATTTCATGTAGTGATGAGTCCCAACACACCCTATTCGAACATGTGAAGGAATAGTTGTCAAGGATGTAATTGATATTAGGAGATAAGATAGTTGATGTAATAATGAATAGTTTGAGTCCTATTAGGAAAAGGATTTCCAAATAGAATAACTTTCATTTTCTCATTAATGTAGATATTTTCTTGTTATGAAAGGTGTCATTAGCGAAAATTCAATGAATCTAGCCATGAGCCAGATCATCTCATCATGTAACAAGTCTATTAAAGGGAAAATATTCGAATTTGTATGGGTTGGAGACTTTTTGGCAAAACTGCAGCTTTATGTAATTGACAATTTTCAGTAATACAACAGACTTGTTTCTTGACCAACCTGAGATTCTGATTGAGTTTTTAGTGTTTATCTGAACTATATTTTCTATATGTACCATTTACAGTGGTTTTCATCTTTAATACTCAATTCATTCATGTAATGCTCTGAATTCCTTTATAGATGAATTGAATGTATTATTTCCTCTTTCATGAGTGCCTACCTTTACTAAAAACCCTTACCTGCCTCAACTTCCATGTCAAGTGAACTTACTTTTGAATTATTGCTTTGTTGACTCCATAAGCCCAATGTTTGCAAATTGATGTTCTTTTCAACCTACACTTATAAAAAACAAGTCATTTTTCAAGTAGAGTTAGCCATCTAGTTTATCATTATCAAATATCATTAACCTTTTTGAGAGAGCCCTCTTATACTGAAGAGGCTAAGCTTCAATCACAAGTTGGTTTGAAACATTTACATAAAGTTGTCTAGTTAGCAGCCAATCAGGTGCAATTTTGTGATAACACACCTCATCATGGAGATTGATTTATCATTTGATAGGTATGATTACCAAGATGTTCTTAAAATAATTAATCAACTAAGAATGAAATGTAATGAATCAATTGAAGATTTTTCTAATTGATTCCTTCACCTTTGTTATGAATTTTCTGAAGAAGATACAAATTGGGATTTCTTGAAACAAAATTTTGAGAATTTGGTTTATATCTCTTTTCATGGCGAATCTAAACCCCATGATGTTTTCGCTTCCCCAACTCTTATAAATCATGATACACCTCTAATTTCATAAGAGGAACCTAATATTCCTTTTGTTCCTTGTACTCCTCCTTTTCCAGTTCCGATGTGGGTACCTCCTTGCGATGATTTTGAAGTTGGGAAATATTAAAGTCGAATGGTTGATTTGTATATTCAACCTTTATCCTTTTCTCATGATCCAAATCCAATGGAGGAAACCTTGGAATGGTTCATGGAGCCTAGGGTGAAGTATAATTATTTCACTCCTCAAGATGATACTAGCATTCTTAACTTCAATCTTCAATCTAGTTCCACTAAAAGTATTACTTCTTTAAGGGACATATGTCATCCTGTATCATCTACATGCCATGACTCTTTGTATCATGATCCGCTTGACCAATCTGCTCCCCTAACTAGTTCTTCACACTCTCTTTATTTTCAAGTTTCTAGTTTAAATTATGATAAGGTACAAGGAAATCACATTACACAGGTATAGGAGTAGGAAAGTGAAGAGACCTTTAATCTCTCTTCCCTCTTTCAAAACTTCCGATTTCAAGATTATGCTCTTCCATTCTTAGATGATTTTGAATATACTAATCTTGGTAGTTAATCGAATGAAGTTTTTTTTCTTAATAAATCTATAGTCTCGGGAAAAAATCATCCTGATGATAATGACTCCATTGATGTATGCAATGATGGACCCCCAAGTGCACCAACCGATCTTTCAGTGTCTCATCTAGAATCCGATTTTGTCAAAAAATAATTTATTATGGAAAATTCCCCTCTATATCACTATCCCTCGCGTTCTACAATTTATGCTACATCTACTTGCGATGAAGATGCTCCATGCTCTTCAAGTTATTCATCTGGTGAGTTAACTTCTAAATTTATACAAGGTAGTGAGGTTATCCACAATGAAAAATAAAATAATCAAATCATTGAGTATCATTTACATTCCTTATTGTCTCTTTTTTTTCATAGAAAACTTTTCAAATAAGTTTGCTCATGAAATTTCTCCGATTCATACATCTCTAGATTTGAGATCAGAAGAATCTTTCGACTTGAGTAATATGGTCGTTGAAGTTGTAAAATCCAATAAAATTAGTGACAAAGATGGATACCATCTGGTTAGTAGTGGTCTTATTTAAATCAATGGAAGCAGTTATCCTCACATGCATGATATGATTCAATCTTCAAAATGTGATGTTTAAATCCTTGAAAGTTCTGGGACTTTCTGGGAAATCGATACATTCAACTTCTGTTGATAGTTATGTCAGGAACTCGTGACTCTGGTAAGAACCCCGAACTAAGTTAGATCTGGTTTTCCTCACAAAATTATTTTCTTTGCATGGTTTCACTCGATGTAAATTCCTTCTTGAGAGGTGTTTTTTATTTTGGATATAATCTTTTGAAATTTCAAGATTTGGTTTCTGACCATATTTAAGATTATATTTCAGTTGATTCATCTCCATGAAATACTATTTTACTTGATTTTGGAGTGTATATCTCTCATAAAATTATGGAACTGTGAATTTGATCATTTCAAACATTATCTTTGGCCACAGGAATCATGACTATTAGATACTTTTCAGAATAGTCAGCTCCTGGTTTTTCTTGTGAATGTTATACGAATAATATTTTTCGTCATTGCACTTGAAATTATCTTGAGTGCTAGTGAATGCATGAGTTATTTGGTGAATGAAATTCTTCTTCACTCATTGTATCCTGATTGGTATAATGTGTTTTCTATACTAGCATTCCTTTTCACTTATTTCGACGATTACGATGCTAATGCAGTGTGTAAATAGTTACAAGGAAATGGTTTGGTATATTTATCATGTGGGGTAGATGATTCTTTTGTTCAAGGAATTTGTACAGATGTTCAAACTGATCTAATTTGTTGTCTTCTAACAGAGAATCTCATGCCACAAACGGTCTATCTTATCATAATATTAATTGTCATTCAATTATTCATTTTTCCCACTAGTATATCTGATGATAGTTGTTTCACATTTATTAATCTTTATTTTTTATCTCACTTTTAAGATAATTTTCAAGCAGCTGAGGCACTTCAACCTTCATTGGTGGTTATGTCAGGCCCTCACTATCTTTAAAATCCTTCTTAATATGATCAGATTCATTTTCCCTTACACGATTCTCATCCTGATCCCACTCTTGTAATTGAAAATTCATCTTTTCAAGGATCTCAGGGTTCTCAAGAGGATTGTTTCAAATTCCATGATCCAATCACTCAATGATTAGAGAAATATTACTTGGCAAGCTTTGTTGCAAATAACAAGTTCCAATATTTTCTCATGCTTGCTAAGGAGGATAATACAGATGAAGATAATTTCACAAGCTTCCGAGGTTTGTTTAATTAGGGTTTTAATCGAAAATTTAAGAGTGAAATTTGGCCAAAATTAGTGGCTATGACATATCTTTCTATCGACAGGAAATACCTTCAATTTTTTGTGAAAGTTATTCAAGTGCTTATCTTTTCTATTGCACATTGTTTTATATATATTTAAATTGCTTGTATCTTTGTGTATGCAGGTCGGGAGTAGTCACAGTGGCTGCATTGGAAATTTTATTACACTCGTCATAGAACTTCTAACATGTTAGGTTAGGAGTAGGTTTAGTTGCATACAAGTCTCCCTTGCACACCCATCTTGCACTCGCTCTTCGTACTCTTTCTTGTTATTTCTTACTTTTATCTTACATGCTATTTTCATTTTAACCTCCATTTTCTTTGTCCTTTTGATTTTTATTTTCCTTGTTGTGTCTTGTCTCCTCTTTTCTATTTTTCTTAATAATATTTTTCATGAAGGATGTTCCCTGCAGCTCGAAAGACAATGTGGCAAATTAGAAAATGGATTTGTGACACTACAACATTTGGCTAACCTTTAGCTTTTCTTCTTCATCTTGGTTCATACCTTTTGGTCTATGATGTTTTGATGGAAAATATGATCCTTGCATAAGGAGAGATTTATGTGAAACCATGACACCCATATATTTTCTACAAGCCTCGTTTCTACGCTTGGTTCTTTATTTTTCAGTGTTTTCCACGTTGATCTAATCAAGTAGAGAAGGACAAGGGGAAAATATTCACGAGAAAAATCATATTAGAGGTTTTATATATGATTCTACGAAGGAAAAACCTCTTCTTCTCTAAATAAGTCGGGATCCCTCTTCCACCCCATGAAATAATTGAGTGCCAAAGCACAATCCTATTAAATAAATAAATAAAGGGTGAAAGAAGATAAAGGCTTCCTACGAAGGGAGGTGAATCAAGTAACTTCACTAGGGTACTGTCCAGACTTGCTGGCAGTGAAGTAATGCTTGTGTTCTTGAAGTGACTCCACTGGGGCACTCTCTAGGCCTTATGGCAACAGAACAACACCGAAGATGAAATTCTATACTATGAATATCTTAAGCTCGCGAATTACATCACCCTTCTTCTGAATATAAAAATTGTGATATGGCCAGCCTTATGAATGTGTTCAATAGAGAAAGAAATGGAGGGGACTATATCTATAACTGATTTAATTTGGGAATCCAGAGTAATTTGTATGATGAATCAATACTTGCTGAAAAAATAAGCCCTGTACAAAAGATTAGAACAAGGACGAGAAGCTGGAGTTCTACCAGTTTTTCACCAAGTGTTGTTGTTGCAACAAACACCCTTCATTTTGGTCTACACTTGAATTTTGGAGCCTACTATGGATCTTGAGATTCTTCATTCCATAGTCACTTTATGATCGATTGTTTCTTTGTTAAGTCTTCCAAACTTCTTCTAGTTTACAAGTGTCAAAGGCACCTACTCACACATGCTCAGCCCGCAACAAGTTCATAGGTGCACTCTTTTATGAAAGCTTGAACAAGCATAACAAAAGTACATCAAGAAAGTTCCTATGTAATTTTTAACCTATGTCAACAGTCAGGTCACACTCTCTTCGACAATCTCTCACTTTTGGTCGCGATTATTCTTTTATTTCGATGAGTTTTTCCAACAATTTCTTTTGCGCACCTTCACTTTTGCAAGTGTCACTTTCATGTTTAAGACTATCAGTTTTGCTTGTTTCAACTTTAATATGTGTCTTTTTCATGCTATATTTGGTTTGGCACGAGTCACTTTCAATTTCATTCGCATTTTGTAAGTTTCGTTTGCACTTTCCTATTATTGTTGCAAGTGCATATTTTGGGCATGGAAAACGTCGCATATCACACAAATGTAGTTTTGGTTTCTTTCAAGTGGTAATATTGGTGCTAATGATTTATAGTTATCATGAAGACATGTGTTACTCTCATTCCCAAAGCTTCAAGCTCTGTCACACAAGTGTCATCATTGTTGTTGCAAAGTGTACCTTTAGTGTCGCACTTGGGGAAAGTTGTCACATTGTCATCACATTGGGGGGATTATGTTGTTTATATGTTCATAGTGATTAATTTTGTTTCATCAATTGGTCTAAGTGTGTGATCATGCTCAGGTTTTTTCCTTGTTCACTTTTTCCTTACCGATCCTGCACTTGGAAAAATCTAGAAAAGTGCCATCCCGAGCAACGTGATCTCACTCAGCCTTCCTGAACTGCACAATGTAAACCCTCAAGCTATGACCTTGCCTATTGGAACTGTGAAATGCGTAAATCCTACCTTCTAGGACTGCAAATTGTGAAATCTCAGTGCTTAGCCTTAACCCTTGAGCTCTAGAATTTTGCAACCCTTTCCTTCAGTCACCTTCTTCACCGCACTATGTAGTCTCAAGAAAAAATACTCAACCTTGACCTCTTGAAATGCACAAATACTCAATCTCTTGGCCTATGTCCCTCAAGAATTGAGCAGTGGGAAACCTCAAGTCTCAATTCTTGAGCTTGAACCCTTGAGCCCCTCAACTACGCAGTTGTCTTTCCCTGGCATGCATGAACTGCACACTGTGTAGTCTCAAAGATCCATCCCGAACCTTGACCTCTTAATCTGCAAAACCGCACAATCCCTGATCTTGTCTCCCAACTATCACCCAGTTCTAGCTCAGTTAATGGCTGTCATGAAGCATGTTAGAATAGGGGTTTATTAGACTGATGTTATCTTTCCATGAGTATATTTAAGTTGCAGGTATTATATCATGTTATGATAGGATGATGAAGAAGGAGATGAAGAAGGAGACCCTACTAAAATACACCTTTGTAGTTGTAAAAACAAATTGATCCATCAAGAAAAGACAAAGAGACACTATATTGCGACAACAGAGGGAGATCAAGATAATAATTAAGACTCCCTACCTTCAAGCCTTATGAAGGAGGAATAAGAATAACATGTAATATATTTCAAGAAGACATGAATACATCAACAAAAATAGTGGATTGATATTTCCATATCATCACGTAGTCCATGTCATCAATGTCATGTCATGTCTAGTCAATGTGTCATGTCAAAATGTATACGAGAATCATTTGCCCCATAATTTTTGGATGTAATTTTCAATATGTGAGAAATGTAATTTAAAGTGGAAGTTCAATAGTCATCTATAGAATGTGAAAAGTCATGAAGGAGTCAAAAGGTCATAAAGAAGTCAAACGATCATGAGGGTAGTCCAAGAGTCACAAGGGAGGTGAATGGTCACGAAAATGAATTTTTCACCTTGGATCCTCCTACTAGGCGTTCAAAAGGAAAATAGTTCTATTGGAGGAGAAAGTGGTTTCTATAATGCTCCAGTATTGGAGCTAGTGTGTCCACTATACCAATGTATCTTGGAACTTTTACTTAATTTTGAAGCTCGTTGAGTCGAAAAACTTTCATGCATATGTCGTAAATATTATTATACTATTCTTCGAATGTTTTTATTTTATGTTGTTTTCATCTATACTAAGGAAATTGAACTATTTCGGTGGCTTTGGTACTTATCTTGTTGAAGTTGTGTTGCATGTGTTTTAATAATTGTTTCTTCTATGTGAACTATTTCACTCATTATCCAATGATTCATTCATATGCATATGCTTATGTGTCTTTATTAGATCAATACTATTGCTCTTATTTTAAGGGCTCACTTTTTCTCTCCCTTTCGGTAGAAGAACCTTGATACATTTTGCAGTTAAACGTTCCACAAGGCATACTCACTTGTTCATCTGAAAGTATCTGTGCATTACTCTCTTGTTCCGACCATTGTAGCCAAGGAAAATCTCTAAGAACATATGGCAGTTGGGTCTTATTTCCAGAAGGGATCCCACACAAAATGGTGTGAAGTCTGATTTTGACTTTTCATTTGCGAGACTCCCTTAGTTGACGGATTTCTAACACCTTTAACATATAGATATATAATTGATCTATTTTAATTAGTTTTAATAATTAAAAACATGTGTTTACAGAAGAAATAATGGATATACTTGTATAAATTTTAGCAATTATATTGTTACGTAGAAATAAATCGTTTATCCAATAAACCAAAAAATATTATACAAAAATTTAGTGTCTAACTTCACAACAACCTTAAACCTAAATTATTATTTTAATTGTTCACACTATTTCTAAATTGTTTATCCAATAAACCAAAAAATATTATACAAAAATTTAGTGTCTAACTTCACAACAACTTAAAACTAAATTATTATTTTAATTGTTCACTCTATAATAATTCTAAATACATAATTAATCCATCATACTCTAAATATAAATTAAAACTAAAACGATGTGTGACGTCTAATAAGATTAAATTAGAATAGAAGGATTTTGGATCGTGCATAGGTCGATTTTCTATCTTTGGAGGTGAATCACTGATAACCCTCTCCAATGGAACCTTCCTTATGTAACTTCATTTATGTGCCAAGAATCTCTTTCCTATTGAGCATAAACTATGTTATAATAAAATATTACATTTAATTCAATAAACTAGGTTATAATAAAATATTACATTTAATTCAATAAACTATGTTATTAATAAACTATGTTATAATACTATATTTAATTTAATAAATTATGTTATTATAGTATATTACATTTAATGTCAAAAAAGCATTCAAAATAATGGGGAGATGAGAAACGGTTAGAGTCTCTCCAACTATATAATCAATGGTGATTTAAAAAATAAATCAGTTTTTATGGAAGGAATGACAAGTCAAGCCACGGTTTCATATAGCTCCATGCTGAAATCTGGATTTGTTTTCTCGGTTATCCAAGAAGATCTAGTTCTTAATATATTCTTTTGAAAGAGGATGCCTTTTGTTGTGAATTTTATATATTTATTTATTTAATTTTTAATTTTTAACTTTTTATTTATTTATTTAATTTTTATTTTTTTCCTTAGTCAAGGTTTAGGCTATATATTTAAAATGATCTCCACAAGTGAATATTTGATATGTGGAAACCCCTTTTGATTGATAATCTTAATATTTACCTTTTGACTTGGTTTTTTGTTGTTGTTTTTGATAATATTGAGGGTAAACATAATATTTTTGAATCCAAGCCTTGGTTTTGGGGAAGTATTGGCCTTTTCATGTAGCCCTAGTGCCATAATTTTGATGTGGTAATGACATAAATCTCCATGGATATTATTTGAGAAAGGCTCCCAAATCTCCCCCTACATCTTTGGAACCTCCCAACGTTATATTCCATTAGTAATGGATTAGGAAAGTTTTATTTCCGCAACCTAGAATTTGATTTTTTATATAAAACCACTTATGCTTGAATATGTGTTGAGATGGATTTCCAAAAGGGTTTCCTTGCCGAGATAAATATGATGGCTCCAGACTATGTGTGGGTTTAAAAGCTTGATTATGATAATGTTTCATTTCGATGTTGATATTGTTATGAAACATGGAATGTAATAAAAAAATGCCCCAAGCGTTTGTAGAATAACAGTCCAGAAAACTAATCGGAAGCCCAAATGGTGGGAACAATAAGAAGAGAATCAAAGTAACATTATACGATATACAAATAAGAAGAGAATCAAGGTAATAATGAAGCAAAGTAAAATCGAGAAGAAGTTATTTCCTAGAAAATTCACCAAATGAAACAAAAACTAGTGAGGAAAAAGTAGATTAGGACCCTCAAGGTCCAGCGACAATGGGAGCGCAACAAACTTCAACGAAAGTCGAATCCCAATTTTAATCCCCAAGGAATAAAATTAGAAAAATAAATTCTTGGGAAAATCAGGCAGATGATGAATAACCTAAATACAACAATGATCACTCATCGAAGGGTGATCCATCAGATACAACATAAAATGTGTGTTGGTGTTGATGAGGACTTCTGGAAATATGTGCGTTGGTGTTAGGTAATATTTCCCAACATTCAAGGAGTTACTGATCATATTTCCAAAAATATTTAAAAAAATAATATCAAGACCTTCTTCAAACCTTATAAAACCCTCAACTTTCTCTTAAGACTATCTAAGGATAAAAATGACCTTATGCTAGACCTCGAAGTCTATGAAATTCCTTGATCCTATGGAAAGTATTGCATAGGACAAACATGTAGATCTTTTAAAGCTCGACTTAAAGAGCATCTGGCTAACACCTATCATAATCACATTGTTAAATCCATAATTTCCAGGCACTCCCATAATACCAAACATCCTATTAATTTTGATAAAACTAAAATCTTTGCATCTGCTCCCTTCCATACCAACTGAGTAATTAGGGAAGCCCTTCAAACTTGAAAAACACTGTAACAACTATAATCAGGATGATGAGTATCATTTAAGCGAATCTTGGAAGTCCACTATTCATTTCTTGTCCTCTAAACCTTACTTCCTTGTTTCAATTTCTAACCCCTGTTAACCCTCACCCACCCTTTGTATCTCTTGTTTCATTTTAATTTTAATCTATAATTTTAGTTTTAATTAAATAAAATTTTAACTTAATTTTAAGCTAAATTGGTTTTCCATTTAATATTAGGTATTAATAGCAATATTATTTAATTCAGTTATCTTTGTAATTTCCTTCTCTTATTAGTTTTTAAAAACTTACAATATAATAAAATTATTTTGATCTAAAATCAAATCTTTTAAATTTATTTATTAATATAATTTTATCGATCTTAATTTACTGATTATTAATTTTTCAATACTTATTATAATCCATTATTCCTAAATATTTTTCAAAGCTTCATTAATTCCTTTTGACGAATTTTTTCTTCAATTTTTTTGACAATCTTTAAATAATTTGCTTTCCTTTAAATATGATGAATCATAATAACTCTTTTGACCTAATATAAATTCTTTTAATTCCTTTACCTAAAATACTATATTTTTAATTAAAATTTATCATTATTATTCTTCTTATTATTATAATCTATTTTTCCTAAATATTTTTAAAAATATTCTCTAATTTCTTTTTGGTCAAATTTTCTTTTCAACTATTTTAATCTAAATCTATATTTATCTAACTCTTTCGTTTTAATCAAATATTTTCCTATTTGTTATTATTTTCCTCCTATAATAATTATTTTTCTTCTAACCGCTATATTCCATCACCATCCTCTATTTATAGAGGTCGAGTACTCTTCACATCACCAATAAGCTTCTAGTCCCTGAAGATGGGTGAAGGGTTCACTCGAAACCTTGGGCATAATAATGATCTTAACATACACTTTCGAGAATTCCTCAACAACAACAATTCATTGACTTTGGAAATATCCATCCTATAATGTGGGTTGGATTCAAGTGGGGAATAAGGGAAACATTATTTTTCTAAGGAAGACCATAAGCTAGTCAAAACTAATTAAAAAAATAGTGAAAAATGGAATGTAAATGTATTTGGATCTTGAGAGTATTTTCGAAAAATTTTAATTGGAACAAGACTGATTTTTTTGTATCATAAGATGATTGCTTAAGATATTGGATAGTCTCTATGCTAAATCTCAATCATGTGAGAAATATTAGTAATTTTGAAGAAATGTAATAGTTATAAAACGAATCCCAACTTTCTTTTTTTAATAAAATTATATATAATAAAGTTTAAAAAATAAAACAAAATAAAAATAAGACAGAAAGTCAAAATAAAGAATAACAAAAATAAGACAGAAAGTCAAAATAAAGAATAACAATAACGAATCAAAAAAATAATTAGAAAAATCACAATAAAAGGCCAAAAGTAATGGACATAAATAAATAATTTCATAATAATATAATTAAATATAAAAATAAATGAGAATGGAAATGAATGGAAATATAAATAAAGAATAACAATAACGAATCAAAAAAATAATTAGAAAAATCACAATAAAAGGCCAAAAGTAATGGACATAAATAAATAATTTCATAATAATATAATTAAATATAAAAATAAATGAGAATGGAAATGAATGGAAATATAAAGAAATTTTACTTTTAAAAATAAAAAAAATAATTCAAAAAAATCAATAAAATAAGTAATTTTTTTTGTTTGAAATATATATATATATATATATATGAAAATTAAATTACAAATTATTTATATTACTAATAAAATAGAAAAGAATAAAATAATGAAAGAGAATAATCAAAACAATTATCTTACCATAATTATTTAAAGAGTAATCTAAAAATTATAGAACTTATAAATCATAAAAGATCAAATGTCAAATAAATTAATGAGACGAAAAAAAAATATGTACGTTTTTTTGTTTGTCTGTCAAGTAGTCTGAGTTCATCAAAGATTACATCAGGTTTGATCTATGGCTTGAGAAACCACGACCCATGGGCATCTAAACTATCAAAATCACAGGGATCACACCTGACTTGGGCCACACCAACCCTTAGCATGAATGGATTTTTTCCCATGGAGTTTTGAACTGATGACCTTCACATCAGAGAGTGACTTGACAGTACACCCCATCATTGTCTATTCTACTCATGTGGGATATATATATATATATATATATATATATATATATTCTTATTTTATTTTATTTATTTATTATTATTAACCAAACATCTTGAAGTAGGTATAAAAAACGAGACCAATCAAATCAATAAACAACAAAAGGAAAGGGTTAAGAAAACAAGAGAAAGGCAAAGAAAAAAGAGGGAACAACTAGGGAAATGAGGGAGAAGAAAAAATGACAACCCAAGGGAATAAAGGGAAAGAATCCAACACTACTAATCTTCCAACCATCATCCCTATTTAGGTTCTTAGTCTTTTTTCAATTTCAATGTCCTCCCTAAACTTAAAATGGTGGGAATGATCAATCTTAGCAATGAACAGGCACAATGTTTCTTCTACCTTTTGATCCAGGTGGATATTGGTGGCCACCCGCCTATTCCACTTGGACCCCCACTGTTTTTTCTTTTCAGTTTCCTTAATTGTAGCACAACTTACTATTTTTGGTAGTTTTCCAGATCCTAAACTTCAGGAGCTGTTTGGAGGGAGTAAAATTCTTATTTAGGAAAAAAAGAGAGACCAAAAAAGCCACAAACTAGTTTACTTATTTTTTTCAGCCTCCTTTTCGAGATCATTGAAACTAGACATTATGATAGCCAAATAGATATCGTATGCCAAAATTATGACGCCAGGAAGTTGATGTTCCAACTTACCCCAACGGGGCCCACAAGCTTTTGGTGCTTCATCTCCTAGGGTTAGGTTTTTTGATGTTTAGGGTTTCTCATTGTTTATCAATGATAAAAAAGGCCATTGACGCTCATTGTAACACAATTCAGAGGCATGTAGCCGACACATATCTTCTCAGAGATAAGCTACCATCACCCAACCTAGTTTATTTCCATTCTGTATGTAAGCATATTTCAGCTCTTTGATATTAATGAAACAAAATTTTATTTTAATGTGTCTATGTGTTTATGTTTATATCTGTATTATTTTGCGTTCATGTATAAGTTCGGATCACCTTTAGACCCTTGAAAACTATTCGTAACTCCCTAAGATCAGTCAAAGACCTTGTGAAACCTCAAAACATGAAAGGTGTTTATTTGATCCCATGTTCTTGTGGCCACCCTACATTGGAGAGACTGGATATTCCATTAACCAAATGATTCAAGAACATGCGACTGGCATAAAACATTGTAGGACTTGCTCCTCAACTTCAGCAGAGCATGCTAAAAATACAAAGCACCATATATGTATAGAGGATTCCCAGGTCATTGCTAAGATTGATCATTTCCACCATGGTAAGTTTAGGCAGGCCATTGAAATTGAAAAAATGTGTAAAAACATAAATAAAGATGATGGTTGGAAGATTAACAATTGTTGGATTCCTTCCCTTTATTCCTAAGTATTGTCCTTTTTCTTCTCCCTCTTTTCCCCATCGTTCCATCTTTTTCCTTCGCCATTCTCTTTCTTTTTATCCCTTTCCTTTTGTTGTTTGTTGATTTGATTGATCTTGTTCTTTTATGCATTCTTCAAGGTTTTGGTTAATAATAATAATAATATTATTATTGTGGTTCATAAATTCCGCAATTTCTGTGTTACTCTTTAAAGAATTCTTGTGATATATTTGGTTTGATTCTTCTCTTCGTCTATTTTATTCTTTTCCATTTTATTAGTAGTATAAATAATTTTTCATTTAATTCTCTCATATATATATATATATAAAATAATCTTTATTTTTAGAAATTTATTTTATTTAATTATTAAAACTAATTTAAAAAAAAAATATTTTCATCCATTTCCTTTCTTTTTATTTAATTTTATATATAATTATATTATTATTAAATTATTTATCTATGTCCATTACTTTTGGCCATTTATAATAAATTTTCTTATTCTTTGACTTCCAATTTTATTTTTATTTATTTTATTTTTTGAATTTGAATTTGAATTATATATATATATATATATATATATATATATATATATATATATATATATATATATATATATATATTATTTATTATTCTTTAATGTTCCATGTTGAATATATTATTATTTTTTGGGATTTAACCGTTGTATTTCCATTTTATTTATTTTCTCTTTGGGCAAACTATCTATCTTTGTCATGGTGATGAACCACACTGAGTAGTTCGAAACGCGCCGACCCCAAAAATTCTTTTTGATTTATCCAGAAAAAAATACAATATATAATCATGAATCATAGAAACCTACATTCTGAGAATATTATATATATATTACATTTAATTCAATAAACTATATATTACATTTAATTCAATAAACTATGTTATTGAATTTAATTATTATTTTTTGAATTATCATAATATGATATTGTGTTATTATAATATTATATTATATTTTATTATATAGTATTTGATTATAATAATATTGTTTTATTATAGTGTATATTTATAATTATTGTGTTACTATAATATACGTAGTTTAACGAGGTCATTTTTTTGGCTTGTCTTAGCTTTTTGGACCAATTTTGTTAGGAAATTGTAATTTTAGCATGTTGAATCTATATAATTTGAGTCCTTGGAGTTTTCCATAAGTTCCAAATTCATTTTTACATTAAAAAATACAATTGAAATAATAAACATTTCGATCTCACTAAAATATTATCGTCAAATTCTAACAAAAGGTAAAAAAAAAAAACTCCTTAAACTAAATTATTATAACATATTACATATTATTATAATATATTTTGTTAATAATTTTATAAAATATTATAATGTTTCATTATAACATGATTAATGTTGGTGTACATTAATCAATTGTTATAATATAATGATTTTATTAAATATAATCATCAACATGGTTTTCGACTATGTTATGCAAAAGGCTAGGGTTATTCTGCATAACCATCTGTTACAGAGAAATTTGTCACCCTCTTCACTTCTCGTCCCTGATCCTGAAGTGCCCTAAGATGATAACTGTGCAGTATATCCATCATGGAGAATACATAAAGATATCCCTTGAAGATCAACAAAAGCTGCCTTGAATTTTTTCTGAAGAAACTCAACTTAAACCTAAATTTCCGGGTCAGTGCTCTTTGTCAGTTGCCTGACTGTGTTGATGGCATGTTGCAACACTTTGACCTCGCGCTGCCAGCACTATTTTTATGGACAAAAACATGTTGAACCTCTTATGGAAGTGTTTCCTCAAAAGGAGAAGAATATTTGTGCACTAGAATCTTCCAGAACGACGAGCTGGATATGGTTCGATGTAGATATGCTTGAGCTCTCTCATTTGGAGCTCTTGATCTTATCATTAGGGAATTTTCCCTTGATAAGTGGGCCTTTCTCCTTCTTTTATGGATCCCTAACTCCCTCCCCCTACCTATAAATTGAATCCCATCTTTCCACTATTGGTTGGTCTTGCCTGATCATTAATCCTTTGCATCCCTATACTGTGATTATGCTCAATTTTCCACTTGGGAGAAGGATTTCTTGAAGAGCCTCAGTTTGGACTTGGACATCACCAAAGGGAGGTATCCAACAACAAGGCCACGGTTGTATGCTTTGTGTTTTTCTATAATTAATAATACATCTGATGTTTCACTTTCCATATTTGTCTAGATATCTATGCAAGGAGCCTAATATTACTTGATCTGTTAGGTAGCTTCTATTCGATGTATGCTATGTATCTTGTCACATTCCTTATTGTTGTCTCTTGATCTCTTATAGGTGTTCAAACGCCACAAGCAGCGAGGAGCGAGCTTGAAGGATTGTATAATCAAGGCCTTCACCAAAGGACTAAACGATAGCATTAGGAAGAGGTAGATTCTTCTTCTTCTTCTTCTTATTCTACTTTGAATACAAACTAGGAAAGGGTTCATTAGTTAGTCTCGTGCGTTTCTAGGCCCACTCTAGGGCTAGAGAGATTGCCTCTGTCCGCAGAGGGGATTGTCTTCACAACAAAATTGGTGACTCCATTGGGGATCTATAACCTCTTTGTGTCTCCTTTTCTTTTGGTTTTTAGATCAATATGACTGATCGTCAAGATCTAAGTCTATTAAGGTCTCTATATGTATCCATAGTGCCTGATTTTTGATTTAGGGTGTTAGGTCTAGTTTGGTTGTTGAAATTATTTTTATTTTTTCTTTTATTTATCGCCCAACACGTTTTATGTCCTTAAAGAAGCACTGACAACACTGTTTTATATAAAATAGTCGTGATGATTTGCCTTTCAGCATGAGTTTTCCTTTCATAGGCGCGCTGATCCAAAATATTAGAAAAAATTAGGGTTTCCCTTCAGTTTCCAGTGTGTCTTGGCCTATGAGGTGACTTTCTAGTCTAATATGATCTGGTACCATTGTGTTTAGCTTGACTGCCTTGCTTGAGTGATGAATTTGTCTCTTTGACCTTGTTTTGTGTTTGAGTGAAGTTTGATCACCCTCTAGGGTTTCTAGGTTAGTTTTCCTTTGCTTATAGTTTGTGCGTGTCATCAAGAGATTGGTTGGCTATGTCTGAGGGCTATGCTGTAGTCATTCAAAAAACTATTTCACATTGCTTTTGGATTGTATTTGCAAAGTTGCTTTCATTTTCACTAAATCATTATTGCACTTTGAAATGTTTTGATTTCCCATTTCAAAAGAGAAAAATGAAATTCATTTTCATTTAGAAATTTTGGATTGTTTTGGTATTATTTTGTTTTGAAAAGAAAAAGTGAAAGTCATTTTCATTCAAGTACTTTTGGAACGATTTGTTTTCCATTTGAAAAAGAGAAAGTGAAAGGAAATTTTAATTTCAATTCTTTTCCTGTTTGGTTAATTTTTCTTTGATTGGTTCTTTAACTACATTAGTTTGAATTTGAGCATCCAAAGTGTAAAAAAAATTAAAAAAAAAAAAAAAATTGTTTGTCGCATCTTAGTGAAGAAAGAAGTGATTTCGTTTTCAATAAGATTGCATTTGGGATAGTGAAAGTGAATTAATTTTAGAGTTTCATTTCAGTAATTTTGAGCTAGCTGGGGGGCATCATTTCTTGTTGCATTGCTTGTTTATTGCATTCTTGTTTTCACTTTATCCCTCATTAGTTTAGAGTTCATTGAAATTAAATGAATTCTTTTTTTCATTTAGTTGCATTATATGGATTCAGGTGAAATCGTTTTGAGCCTGAAACCGAAACATAATCAAAGATCAAATTTAAAATTTATTCAATTAACCTTAAGGAGAAATTGGAATTAATGCAAACATCTGTAGGTCTAGGCTAGAGATATGTTCCGACGTCATTAAACGTAGTAGTTGTCGCTAACATCCTGTGTTTCACCCCGGGGGGTGATATCCCATCCTACGTATGGAATTATATAGGACTATGCTCCACATATGAAAAGTATAAGGGGATGCTCTCATCGAACGGTTACACATTAGACAACGCTACTACGGACTGAGCTCCCACATACAATCGAGTATATTTTGGGAGACCCCACTAGGTTTCAACTTGCCATCGGTAACCGAATTGGTTGCCTTGTAGACGTGATACTCCGAACACAACATCGGGGGAGATTTGCTGCCACACGTTAAGTCATTGGTAAGTTATTTTTTCAAGGTGTATATTGCAGTTCACATATACCTAGTAATCCTTTATGCCTAGATTACCCTTATTTATTTATTTATTTGTTTAATTCTAAATTTTTTTTCCCACGATAACATCACACCTATGCAATACTCCTAGCCTGATCTTTCCTTATTAATTATAAATATTAATTTCTCAAAAATAGATTCACCTTATCCCTTCGTTGATCGTATCCTAAAGGTCATCGTGGTTGAACCTTAAAATTCACCTCACTCCTTCTCTGAAGGAACTCAAGGACAACCTCATGAGATTCCACAATTTCCACCTAGGCCTCTTTAAGATCAAGGTGTTGAACTTGGAATTTTCATAAGTGTTGAACCGATATCATCTCCACCACCACATGATGACTCACTTTCATCATCATATGAGAATTCCGAGCTGGAAAGTCCTGAAACTTCTGCATAGTATTTCTTCCAAATTTCCTTTACGATACGTTTATGATACCTCTAGAGCATCTGTATTGTCCTTTTAACGGTCCCAACATTCCTTTTGGTGCTTCTCCTGTAGCATCTCGTACTACTTCTATTCAGTTGTTTCCACCACCCATGGCGTCGAATGCTGACGATAATCCATTGTGAGTACTCCTTAGAGTATTCCTCTGAAAAATTCTGCGACCCATATCTTAGAAGTTGAGATCGAGTCTATGTTCCCTCTTGAAGGTTTTCCTTATGTTTCCACTCCTCATGATATAGGAAGTGGGACGAGTATGCCCTCTAGTCAAGTTGTGCCTTCGCTTCCACCTGAGTATACTTCTCTCAGAAACCTTGTTTCGGGAGCTTATGGGGCCACATCACTGTTTCACAACCCTGTTTGGTCAATGGACGTTTCCCCATATTTTGGCCCATTTGTCTTAGATGCGGCTGCCATTTCACAACCTGCTTCTCAACCTATGGTTTCTATAGGTCAAATGACTGTTTCGCAAGGATCATATGCTCCTATGTTGCTATCCATGATCACTTCCATCCCACCTTTGAGTGGACCATCTACGGTTTCGTCCATTCTTGGGGGGAAATCACATCCTTTATACATACCTCCCCTTTCAGGTAGGGGAAATCTAAACTTTGGAATTGTATCGGGGGCGGGAGAACCCATAGCTAGTCTTAGTGGAACTATGCTTTCACACCCAACAAGTTCTGTCGTAGGAACCTCTCTATCAGATGGTCATCCTACTTTGGTTCAATTTATTTATAAACAGCCCTATGTTAAGTACCCTCAAGTTCAACAACCAAACGTACAATCTCAATATGTTTAGCAACCGAACGTACAATATCAATATGTTCAACAACCGAACGTCTCACAACACTATATCCAAAAACCCTGAAATCCATTATATGTCGTTGAAACTAATCCTTAGTTTGGTCCTCAAATCCAAACTGGTCCGAACCTCCCTCTAGTTCAAACTGGAACTTACCCCAATTAGTCAGGTGTCCAATACCAAAAAATGCCTCAAGGTCAGTTCCAACAACCCCAACAAGGAATTTATACCCAGCAGGGCCCTTATCAACAACTACAATAGGGTGCTTATGTTCAATAGGGGCCTTATCAACAACCCCAAAAAGGACCCTATGTTCAACAATAGTTGTAACAATGTACCTATCAACAACCCCAGCCACAACAAGGTCCCTATCAACAATATATACATTATCAACAATAGTGGGGCCACTTTGGGTAGTATGGTCAGAATCAACCCATGTGGGGTTAAAATCCTTATCAACAAGGTTGGAACCCATATATGGGTTATTTCTGGAGGCATTTTTCTCCTTATAACCCTCTGTTTCCATTCCTAGTTACGTTGGCACTGCCAGATGTGTTTAAATTGACAAATGACCCCATCGAATATATGCTACATTGGCCTCCAGTTCCAGCTAAAATTCCCGGAGATTGTTTGAATTTTGAAGGCAATCTGGGAAAGACCACCAAGCCCATGTCATGACGTACCATTTATGGTGCTCTTCAAACTCTTGGGTTGATGATTCGATTCGTCTACATATTTTCCAACGCTTTTTGAATGGTGTTGCTACCAAGTGGTACATTGAACTTCCTCGTGGTGTCTTCCACGATTTAAATACCTTGGCCATGGATTTCCTCACCCATTTCCAGTTGCTTGTCCAGTATGATACTGACACCCATATCTTGACATATTTGGAGTAGTCAAATTCTACTCATATTTCAGATCATATTCATGAGTGGAGGTGTAGGCGACACCTTATTAAATTAGAGATCCCTGATCAATTGTTAACTGAGTGGTTCAAGAAATATTTCATTCCTAAAATCACTAAAGGCATTGCTATGGGTGGTTGTGTGACGAAAGAGCAAGTCATCGCTCATGCTTAGTATCTAGATCTATTCCCAATATGGAACTTGATATGAACTTTTACCTGATGCACCATGACCTTCAACATACCCATTATCATCCAAATCTATTGATATGCCTCCCATTGATGGCATCATTGGGACAATGGACCATAATGCTAACAATACACCGAAGGCTTCTTCGAATTCTAAGTCTACTTCTTCCACTGCACCCTCCACTCCTTTGAAAAATTCAAAGAATACTGGTAAAACCTCTAAGGTTAATGCTGTTCAATATTCCGCAGTAGACAAGTCCTCAAAAGGTAAAAAGAAGGGGAAAGATAAAGCCAAACTCGACACCCCAAAATAGGATTTCGCTAAGTCATCTGCCGATGATGCTTCCAGTAAGCTCAAGTATCCTTGCCTGATATGTGATGAGGATCATTACACCAAGGATTTTCCTCGGCGTGTCGAAGTCTCTCATCTTCTTAAAGGCATACCTGGGACACCAACTATCTTGAAAGAAACATTTCCTTCTTAGCATACACAAATGATAGATCAACCTCAATATTCTGCATCCAGAAGATCCCAAGTTTTTATGAGTGGTACAAAATCTATTGCAATTGCTACCCGATCGAAAGAGTACACAAATCCTTCAAAATATCTCGTGGAAAAGGATGCTTCAGATATCCCTTTCTCTTCCACTCCTCTTAGTTCTGGTCCTCTCCATATCGAGAGACCTAATAGTGATTCCATTTTTCGAGTGCCTCACAAGGGTGTTCTTAGGAAATCATCTTATAATATGAAAGTGCGAGCTGCCCAACACTATAATATCGTAGAGGATATAGCTCAAGAACCTTCGACGATGTTGGCCTTGGAAGTCCTTCAGTCACGCCCATCACAATGGAAGGCGCTATTATATGCTATTAGAGGGATTGATCCGACAGATTTGAATATTATTACTTTCGATCTCGAAAATCATGTTCCTCAGCTCCCATCACAATTGGATTATCTTATCCAAGCCATTGTGATGGGTAAAACCATTCATAAGACTATTATTGATGAAGGTGCTTCTACATGCAACATGTTTGTTTCATGTTGGAAAGCCATCGAATCTCCTCCATTAATTCAGTCCCATAACACTTTGGAAGCTTTCAACATAAGAGGTTCTCATCCATATGGTATTCTCAAATCCTTGCCAATTCAGTTGGAGGGTAAAACAATGAACATGGAAGTAGAGGTGGTGAATGCCAACCTCAGTTATAACCTTTTGCTCAGACATAGTTGGACTCATGTGAGATTTGCGTGGTCTCTACCATTTTCCACGTTCTCTTCTTAACTCATCAAGGTAAGATTAAACTATAAATGTTTCGTACGTTGGGAATACCTCTGTTCCTTATGAGAACATTGGGATGGGTATTTTCAAGGACTCATCCCTGATTTGAATTTTTTCGCTCCCGCCCCCTAATGTTGCCTCTATTAACATGATATCATCTGTTCACGATCCATGGATTATTCCTAGTGCCGACCAAATTGAAATTTTTGGTGACGTTATGCCCCTCAACCCTGCTGAAAAAATGTATCAAAGCATTGTTCTAGCTTCTAGGGCTGCTTCCGAAACCAATGATAACCTGGTTTCATCTCTAGACATGTATTCACAGTCTCCCTAGTTTGGTTCTTCAGATTCAGATGATCCCTTGAATGCGATATTTCCCACTGACGAGATTATCGTGGAAGTTATGTATCTCAAAGAAATCCCTTTAGTGATGGTCATCATCATTCCTTGTTTCTCCTAAGCCTAGGTGAAATCTCTACTTGTCTCGAAACCCGTGTTTCATCTGAATTGACTGACCCGCTTCAGCATCCCATTCTAGTTCATGAAGTGTTTCCCGAATAAAAAATGGGTAACATCTCTACCACCATTCCGATCACCATCTCCGTTAAATTGGGGGTTTTCGAGCATATCCATATCGGTGCATCTTGTTCTCCTGATGAGGTCAAGATTTACAATGATCTCTTTAAATAATTCCTCGATGTCTTCGCATGGTGTTATGAATAAATTCCTGGCATAGAGCCTAGTATTGTGGTGCATGAAATTCCTACATATGTGGACTCAAAGCCTGTTCGTCAACGACTTCGTCCTGTGCACCCAAGAAAGGCCACTGCCATTAAGGGAGAGGTTGAAAAACTTCTCAAGGCTGGTTTCACTTATCCTATACCATTGATGGATTGGGTATTTAATACATGATATTATTCTCGTTATCAAAAAGAAAGGGACCATTCGATTTTGTGTTGATTATCGTGATATAAATCGGGCTTGTACTAAAGACAAATACCCCTCTCCTTTTATAGATCAAATTATTGACGAATGTGCTGGGAGTGAGATATTCTCTTTTATGGATGTTTTTTCTGTCTACAACCAGATCAATATTATTCCTGCTGATCAACATAAAACTACCTTTATCTATCCTTAGGGAACCCTTTCCTATAAGAAGCTCCCTTTTTTTTTTTGAAAAATGCCAGGGCTACCTTCCAAAGGGCTATTTCCTATGCTTTTCACGATATTAAGCACATAGTTCAACCATATCTTGATGACCTTCCAGCTCATTTCGAGAAGCGTCAAGATCACCCCGAACATCTTAGAGCAATATTTCTTCGCTCCTGACACTATAACATATGGTTCAATCCTCATAAATGTGTCTTTTGCTTTGAATCAGGTTGTCTCTTAGGTTTATAAAGAAGGCATCCATATTGATCCTCTGAAAGTCGAGGAAATCATCAATATGCTTCCTCCCTCCTCCTTTCACCAGATGTAAATCTTGTAGGGGAAAGTCAATTTTATTTTTCGATTCATCATAAATTATGCTGAACTTGCTAAAGGATTTACCCATCTGCTGAAAAAGGGAGTCCCATTCATTTGGGATGAGATTGCTCAGATTATTTCGATGCTTTGAAGAAAGTCCTTGTGAATGCTCCTTTATTGCATCCTTCCAATTATCATTGTGATTGTTCCCTCTATTTAACAGTCACATACAACACTATTGGTATGGTGCTGGTTCAGGATGATGATGATGGTCATGAACATGTTGTTTACTACTTGAGTCGAAATCTCTTCGATGCCGAGACTTGCTATTCTCACGTAGGAAAAATGGCCTTAGCTACTGTTCATGTTGTTTAGTGCTTCCACCATTATATTCTCCTGCGTAAGACCATTGTGATTTTTGAATGTAAACCCATGACTAAATTTCTTACTTGTCAGTTACTTGGGGGAAAATACTCCAAATGGATTTTCATTCTCCAGGAGTTTGACTTAGAGTTTGCTTTAAATAAGTCTAAGAAATCACTCGTCTTCGCTGAATTGATCTGCAATCTTCCAGTTGTAGTTGATCCTACCCCTTTTAATGAGTCTATTCCCGATGAATTTATTTTTCTCATTAGTACTCTCAATCCAAGGTATCGAGACATCATTGTTTATCTCTAGACCCAAATGTTTCGACCAGAGCTATCTCACTCTGAGATATGACGGATTCGTTACCAATCCCAATGATACCGCATCATTGGAGATACTTTGTATCACACTGGTGTCAATTTCATCCTTCATTGATGCTTGACTCTTGACGAAGCTGAGAAAGTCCTTAATGACTGCCACTCTGGGGCTTGTGGTGGTCAAATGTTTAGTTATGATACCGCTTAGAAAATCATTCGAACAAGATATTTTTCGCGGTATATTTTTAAAAATTGTATTCTTTCCATTCGCAAATGTCATGATTGCAAAATTTATTCTCGCAAAGAAGACGCCCCACTCACTCCCTTGCATCCAGTTGTGACCGCCAGACCATTTAAAAAATGGGGCATCGATTTCATGACCTATAACCCTCGCTCGATCGAGGGGTATGTTTATATGATTGTCGCCATTGATTATTTTACAAAATGGGCCGAGGCGATGCCTACATATGATAATGAAGCTCTAACTGCGGTGAAATTTCTTTTTAATCATGTCATAACTTGGTTCGGTGTCCCAAAATCCATTTTCACCTACCATTTCTCTCACTTTCACAATCATATGATCCGTATTATCCATAAGCCAATGGCCAAGTTGAAGCCTTCAACAAATTTTTGGTAATGATGCTTCAACGAACCATTGGGAGACATAAAAGAGATTGGAACCTCATGCTATTCTCGACCCTGTGGGCTTACTAAAATTAAGCTAATACTACTACTAGATTCACACCATTTTAGCTAGTGTATGGTTTGGAATCTACACTTCCAATTGAGTGTGAAATCCCTTCTTTGAAGCTAGATATCGAATTACTTCCTAGTACTTCGCCAGAAGAGGAACGTCTGCTTTACCTCGACCGTCTCTATGAGACTCGATGAATTGCTACTTCAGTCATTGAAGCTCAAAATAAATGGGTTAAATCTCAGTATGATAAGTCTGTCCATCCTCACGTTTTCCCTGAAGGTGACTTGGTCCTGCTTTATGATCAAGCCCATGACAAATTAGGGGTCGGGAAGCTCGAGCTAATGTGGCAAGGGAATTACATCGTTCAATGTGTATTAGAGAAACACACCTATGACCTAGTCGATTATGAGGGTAACTAGTTGGCTGAGCCTCAGAACGGGCTCTATCTCAAGAAGCATTATGCTTGATTGCAAGTACAATACTTTGTACATTAGTGTGTGATTCATTAGTGTGATTTTAGATTTTTTAGTGTGATTGTTTGCTTTGCAAACATGTTTCCTCTTCTTACCTCGTGTTCCACTTGGTTTGCTGATGTCATCGAACCATTATGTCAGTTTGCTAATGGTGCCTGCTATAGCACATGGAACTTATTTTCCATAGCATGGGCGCTATTTTCCCCTGATGGTGAGTTGGTTAATCTACAAGGTATTTTCCTGGGTCAAAAAACTAATAATGTTGTTGAATATAGTGCAGTCATCGAGCTATTATCATATGCAATTGACCTCAGTATTAGAGACTTGGTGGTCAAGCTAGAATAAAAACTCATTGTGTTACAGTTAAATGGTCATTACTCAGTGATAAAACCTCATATTTTATGCATGTACTTACGTGTTCGATTACTGGAAATAAATTTTGATTATATTACATATCAACACATTCCATGAAATTTGAATACATTAAAAAATACATATTATGTATTAGATCAACATTTGCATCATATGTAAAAAAAAAAACACATAAATATGATATAAGAACACTTAGTGACAGTAGAAACATGCATATATATATATATATATATATATATATATATATATATATATATATATATATATATAGTATGTAAAAGTTTGTTACATCAAAAATATAAAAGAATATGTGTTCCCTGACACAATGGCTCCACAAGCCCACATCAGTGCAGAAAAGTAAAACTAAAGGCAACTATCTGCCCACATGGTGCTCATGATATCAAGTGACAGCTCTGATGAAGTCTGCTTGAGACTCCTACAATATGTTGCTGATAGCGCAACAGTATGTAATCAAAAGTCGCGTACTTTGGAATACCTCTAGTCAGGCCCTCCAAGTTGCGCTCAACCTCCACGATTGGGTCTGCCCCCTCCTCGTAAGGAGCATCCTCAATCTATCGTGCTACCCTCCTTGTAATCAAGGACATCCCGACTGGCCTCTCTAGTCCAGCATGTGAAAAATAAATTATAAGTTTAAATCTCAAAACACATAACTAAAAACATTTAAAAATAAAAATTCCAAAAACAAGTTTGACTTGCATTGGTCCACTGTGCACCAAGTGGAAGGGGAAGATCCAAGTCTACTTAGAAATCAGTACAAGAATATGCATATTCATATACTATGATCAATTGACGATGTAACCAATCAAATAATGTGGAAGGGAAATGCATCTGCTGGCCACCTCCGTGGCGAGGAATGATCTCAAACCATATGAGCAACCTCGGGTCTCTCGGGGCTAGATCATCCACCTCAATTTGCTGGTATTGAAACAATGGAACACGCTCCAAGAAGAATGTGAAAAAAATGGATCCATATCCAAACTGCTTCAACTGTCCAGTTTTTCACATTGTGAGTTGGACTTTCATGTTAACCAACAATCCTTCGCACTAGTTGAACATGGTGGGAGAAAGGCAGTCAACGACGTACTGAAACTGAGACTTCGTTGCCTCATGCAACTCCTGAGTCCCAACTACATGGGATATAGTATGTAAAATATTCCTTAGGGGCATATTGGTGACAGTTTTGATATCTACCTTTACGCTTGAGGTCTTCACAGCCCTAGGACAATGTATCTTGATGAGCATACTCATGCTCGCACCCTCAATATGAGCTCCAAAGAGTCAGATTATCTCTCCTCTCCTTGACAGTTAAGTAAGGAAATAAATATATGATATATCTAATGAAATAGATATTTAACATATCTATCTCAAGCTCTTGGTCCCCGATGATGAAAATCTAACGACATACATCCCATAGTCCATTGAGGTATTCTAGTAGCTCGTGTTGAGCTATGAGTCCAAAAGTCTGAAATAACTTAAGAAATCCACAATTTCTCAAAACATTGATACAATTTGGATCTTGGGAAGCTTGATGATCTTCTATTTCATGGCCTCTTTCCTTCCATTCAATGGCCATCTTCATCGAAATCACCTGAAAAACATCCATAAACGACATTTTAGGAGTTTTCAATGGATCACATCTGGAAATAAACCCTTAAGAATGGAGATAGTTTATTTTAAATTATTCTCTGGGCTCAACGCGAAATCCATGCTGATAACACACTGGCCTAATGGGTTATGGGAAATAAATGTGGGTCCGATAGGTCAAACCCGCATTGATCGCCCACTATTTAAAATTTGAAAATCACCCCTTAAATCATAAAACATCCAAATTAAATGGCTTGAAAATGACATGAAAATGATCATAAGAGACAAATATATTACCACAAGTAGCAAGGATCAATCCTGAAGGATTGTAGAATCAAGGCCTTCACTAAAGGACTGGACGATAGCATCAAGAAGAGGTAGGTTCTTCTTCTTATTCTTCCACTTTGAATACAAACTAAGAAAGGGTTCATTAGTTAGTCTTATGCGTTGCAAGTCCGACTCTAGGGATAGAGAGATCGTCTTTGCCTGCAGAGGGGATTGCATTCACAACACCATCATGCTTGGCTCCACAAGAGGGGGATCTGCCCCCTCCTTTAATAAGAGTGTTTTGGGAGTTCATAATGTGTCTAGATATGTTGATGTTCTCCATCAATCTCCTCATCTTGGACATCCTTTTCATAGAGAAACTAGATGAAGTGGGGTTTCTGGGTCCGTAACAAACCCTCGAGGGGGTGCATCATGACAAGCTAGAAATCCAGGGTGTTTCTTACCAAAAGTAGTGCAAGATCCAAAATATGAGATTAAATATAGTAATATTGGAGAATATATCCAAGATATGCAGGATCAAACTCTGATCTGCAAAGTTATTGGATTATGGCCCTATGAAAAGGCTTTGATTACATGGATGAAAAATAAATGGAGCTTCCAGGGTCAAATAGAATTGGAGTTAGGGGCTTAGGTTTTTTTTACAGTAATTTTCTCCAGCTTAGAAGATAAATCAAGGGAATTTGAAGGAGCGTCATCTTTTTTCAACAATGCAGGGATCTTCATGTGATTATGGAAGGAGTAGTATAATCCAGAGCAGGAGGATTACCTTACAACCCCAATTTGGGTTCGTGTCTTTTCTCTCCCCAAAGAATATTAGGAGGAGGAAACCATTGAAGGCATCAATAATGCCATATAAAACTTTTTCAAAGTATCAGAGGATACCAATAGAGGGAGGTACACTTCATATGCACCAATATGTGTTTATATGAACACCCCCAACCTCTTCCATCCTCCGTAGATACTTACTATCAATATAATTTTTGGAAGAAGTCTCTAGATTATGAACAAGTCCCCTTTAGATGTAGAAATTTTCATCAATATGTGCATCTTATTACGGTATTTCCAATGAATACTAAGGATATTTTTGAAAAAACCCATTATTAAAAAGAGCCAGTTGATTCGAGAAAAATCCCCCAAAGATGCAGAAATCTAAGTCCCCAAGGTACCTCAAATATTGATGAGATCCATATATCTGAAAATAGGTTTGAGTATCTCTCCTCTCTGGAGGAGACTCTAGAGAAAGTTAAAATTTATGCAATTAGAAGAAGGTAAATCCTAGAACCCTACATAGGTCGTGAAAAAGTATCTTAAAGAGCATCTACAAAATTCATTACCATAGGAGATGATTAGCTCCCCTTTAGAAGAAGCAGAAGTAGCCTTGACAAAATATATGGATCAAGATTACCCACTATTGATTTCCCTTATGGAAGCATGGCATGGAAAAGATGTGATATACATGCCAACTCATGAAGCTACGATTTTTTATAAGGTCTATCTTCAAAGAAAATAATTGGAATTGAGTTCCTCATAGTACAGTCTTAGGGTTCAAATGATAGATTTCAAGGTGGTCTCTAGGAAAGTCAAAGAAGCCAAAAAATGAGGCCGTAAGATAAATGAGGCATAGATCCAAGAAGATAGTGAATAATTAGTCAACTTAAGGAAATTCATGTAAATTTTAGATGCATTTCCCCACTTGAAATATTGAATCCTCAAGTATTTTTATATGTTTTTATGGTTATTGTAGTATTTTTCTGTTTTCCTATTCTTGGTAGGAAACTTGTTAGTTTAAAGTATATATTAGATTTTAGTCCTCTTTTATAAGTTCAAGCTACATGTGTAGAAATAACTCGAAATTTGCAGGTGCTAATGAACTCATACTGAAAACAATAAACACACATTTCTTCTACTCAATCTATGGAAGGGAAAACATACAATAGAAACACATGTAATTATTAAATCACAATGAACACAATATATTTACTGGGGAATTGTTGATAGTGCTTGACCTGCCAAAATTCAAGGGGTCTACCCGTTATGTGGTTCCAATTAAAACTTACACCAGTTGGGATGTGAGCCCCATCCATAATACGACTTGGTTACCATTTTCTTAAAGGTTTTTCTTAGCTCTAACTGTCAGCAAGATAGAGGAATTCAAACATGATTTCGAAAAGAAAGTGAGTGTGTCTGGTGAGTGTTCAGTTGTAGGCGTGTCGAGGCTCTTTTATTGCAAAGAGGGAAACAAGTGAGATCCTAAGAGAGAGGTAATAGTACCACCCTAGTAGAGACACACACAAACAAGAAGGATCCATCTAACATCCAGTGGAATAGTGCACAAATATTCAAAGATCATTGCAACCAACACAAACAAGAAACATTTTTTGAACATCCAGCAGAATATTCCAAAAATATGCAACATGCATAGCAAACATTACAAAAAAATTTCAATATGATAAGTGGTAAAATAACCGAAATAGTTCAACTAATTTAGCGCAGGTGAAAACAAACATGAATTACAAACATTCACAAAATAGTCTTAAAAATATTCATAATCCATACAAGAAGAGCATGTTATTCATCAGGCTTATGATATTAAGTAAAAGTCCCAAGACACATGTATACAACGAACACCACTAGCTCCAATTATGGAACATTGGATCCACTCCTTGCTCCCCAAAATAACAAACTTGTAGTCTCTCTAATGCCTTGCGAGAGGATCCAAGGTAAAAAGTGCTTTGATCATATAATGAGGGTGAATATATAACCAATGTGGGTGATGCATACCTTCCTTGTGAATTTTTGACTACCCTCATGACTGTTTGACTTCCTATGACTTTTCAACTTTACATGACTCTTCAAATTCTGTATGTGTCCTTTGGACTTCCACTTTACAATACATTTTTGAATATAAATTTACATAATCTACAAAAATGATGTGGCATATGGTGACTCATGACATGACACTGATGACATGGCATTTATGATGGCATTGAAATGTCAAGTCATTCTTCCTTCTCCTTTCTTTGTATCTTCTTGAAAATGTCTTCCTTCCACCTCCATATGGCTTAGAAATAAGAAGTTTGTAATGATATCAGGTCTCGATTTTCGGTTGCAAACCAATGTCCCTTTTCTTTCTCCTGATTTATTAACTTGCATATTCAACTACAAATTTGTCTTCTAGCATGTTGTCCTTCTACATCTCCTTTTTCATCATCCTGTCATGGTATGATAGAGTACCTGCATCTGTAATTCACTAATGACAATATGACATCAGTCCGAAAAAACCCTAGTCTAACATGTTACATGATGATCCGTTGACTGAACCGGAACTAGGTGAAAGGCTGAGGGAGAGGCTCAATGACTGTGCAATTACGTAGTTCATTTATTCAAGGGTTGTGCTTGAGCATTGAGACTACACAATGCGTAGTTCAGGATGGGACTAAGTAAAATATCGCGCAGTTGGGGAGCTTAGGGAGCCAGGTTGAGGGCTTGAGAATTGATTCTTCCCACTATGCAGTTATGGAAGGAAGAGGAGGCCAGGTGATTGTAGAATTTCATATTTCAACGACCTAGGGCTGAGGCTTGAGCCTTGTGATTGTGCAGTGCGTAATACTGATTGAGCGGGAGAGAGAAATTGCACAAATTTTAGGGTCAGAGGTTTGACTTGAGCATTGTGATTATGCAGTGCACAATCCTGGGAGGAAGGAACTTCACATTGTACAATGTCAAGAGGAAGGGTTGTAGCTTGAGGGTTGATACTACGCAATGTGACGTTCAGGAGGGATGGATGAGGCTTAGTTGCTTGGTTAGGAAGTTTATGGATTTGGCGAAGTTTGGGATCGATGAAGCTGATGTGAATAGTGATAAGACTTGACTTTGATCACACACTTAGAAAAATTGAAGATACAACATAGATAATCTAGTACACATAAACAACACACTTTCCTCCATGTGACAACTTATGGCAAGTGTGACATCAAAGATACACTTTGCGGCGATAAAGATGACACTTGTGCGACAATGCTTAAAACTTTTGGAATGAGTGCGAAATATGCTTACATGATAGGATCAACTTATTTACATAAAGATAACCCCTTTAAAATAGCAAAACAATATTTTATGTGATGTGCCACACTTAACATATGAAAATATGACACTTTGGTTTTCTTTAAAACGAGACCAAAACATTTAGATAAAACACATGTAATCAGTGTCAATTCTTGCGACGACAATATGCAAGATCAAAGGAGGCTCCGAAATTTGGGGGCACGACAAAATTTAGGAGGGTGTTGTAGTAGTGAAAACTGGAACCCAATTGGGAAAACCCCCTCCTTTATTTGTATTATATCAGATGAGATAATGATAAATTATAATGAAAAATCCAATCCTTGAAGCTCAACCCGCACTACAATACTGATCTCCTGCTCTGACCAACACTTAGCCAAACAAAGCCTCCAAATTCCTCCAATTTCCTTGTGCAATTCATGCTCCTATAAAATAGTAAGCTCCTATTTCCTTGTGAAATTCCTGAGGAAATTGGCTCACCTACATTACATAAAATTTGTAAACTCACTAGTATATAATAATTATTACATTGATTCCCTTTTTCTCCACTCAACTAGGCAATTCAAATTGCACGCGTGACTAGGGATATTTTTAGTAAATTAGCTAGTTAATTGAGATATCAATGAGTTAAAAATAGTGAAAACTACTCAACTGAAATCATACTGACTCTATTCATGACTAGAGCTCAGATAATTGAGTTTCATTAACTATAACCCCACTAGATTTCTAGATCTTAGAAATTAAGTCATGCACAACTTTACTTCTAGCCCACAAACTCGAATTGATTGGTTTAACTAAGTGAATCGGCCATGTCACTCCTGCTAAATACATTTAAATTCATCTTGCTAATGTGGAAATTCAAATTTCTCCATTTGACTAAGGCACAAGTCAAATGAATCCTTTTCTTGCTATAATTTAACACATCCTCTTAACAAGAAAAGGGTTTTGCACAACTGTAATCTCGATCCTTTGTAGGAATGTGTTGAAAATGCAGCAAGATGATGGAGCTTAGTGAAATGAAGTCGCCTTCACTAAGTGGGCCCGCAGGCAAATTCTGGCGCAAAGTCTATTTTTAGACATATGGAGCATGGTCCAGGGGTTGCAGTATGTTATTCTTGGAGTATTGGTCATGTTGGTAAAAATATATGGACCTATATTTTTAGACATATAGGTTGAAGTCTATTTTTAGACTGCCTATCCTAAAAATAGGGAAGTCGAATATTATTTACCCTTAATAATATTTGGACTCTAAACTTCAGTTTACTCTCTTGGAGCACTTCAGTTCGAGCTACAGAAGTGGCTCATGCATCTGACAGAGGAATTACGCTATTCCTAGGGGTTTGGTGAGCTCATGCATGGTTGACTTCGGTTAGGACTTCAGTGGCAGAAGTTTGGTGGAGTTGATGAGACAGTTGGTGGAGTTGTGTTCGGTTTAACTTAGTTGAACTAGTTGAGATTAGTTTAACTAGCTAATCAACTAGTAATGAGTGGAGTGAATTAAATATTATTTAATTCTTTAATTAGTAACTCATTATTCAACTCAAGAACACATCAGTTCACTACAGTGCATGGACAGTTCAGTGGAGACCAGTGAAAGAGGTAGATGAAAGGGTTGAGTTAGCTATTAGTGGCGACATCAGTTGTGCATGAGATTTGCACCACACTTGGAGGAATTTCCCATGATGATTGCGCTGTCAAGCCAAGGAGATTCGAACCTTGGATCTCTATTTAGACAGGCCATGATTGCGCAATAGAGGCAAGGCAATTGGTGGTGATTTTTGAACCAGTAACCTGTTCAAAACCAAGCTAGTTTGTGTGTAACTTCATGAGATAGTACTGAGTACTTGTGAGGAGTATTGTACTGAGTTTGTTACATGATTTCTCCATTACAATATACACAATAGCTGTGGGGTTTTCAGCTATAAGCTTTCCCCATACATACTGTGTTAATGTGTATGATGAATTGATGTGCTATCGCTTGTTTTATTTCCGCATGTGTGATGATCTGAGTGGAAGAGATTATGTGTTGCATATGAATTCGAATTGATATGTGATCAGGATAGTCTCGGTGGATAATTAATCATTATTTAGCAAATTTCTATAGAATGTACTATAACACAATTAACACTCCCTCTCACTATTGTTGTTTCTATTGCAACAACTGCCACTTAGAAGCATCCAAAATCCTGAATTAATTGTGTCTTTGAGCTGCAACTGTTTCTTGAGTCTCTGACTTCTACTAGCCTGCAACTGTCACTCAAGTTCTGCTTACATCAACTAACATTGATCCTTCTGCTAAAAAATACCATGGGCCCTTGTATCAAGGGTAATTATCCATTATAAGAGTATATTTCAAACTATACTACTCTCCTATGGACCATGCCCAAATATTTGCAACTTTGGGACTAAGGGTCTACATTTCCCCACCTCACTCCCAGAGGTATAACTACATGCATGAAAAATCCACCTCTAGCTTGTAGATATTTTTAACCGTAACACCAATTTGTTTTACTTGTCCAGTAGAAACATGCTTTAGATATGCCTTCCCTCTATTGAACATCACATTATATCCTTTGTCCTCAAGCACAACTACAAAACCTTTTTTTTTTTTTCAGACCAAGCACATACATCACATTATCTAGGTTAAGATGGGAACCTCACTCCCTCTTAAGGTTATAGTGCCAATCCCTTTGGTACTATACCTTCTATATTCTCCAAGCTCTATGTGTAATTGTAGATCCTTCTACTCTAAGCTGTTGATGAACTCCTGATTTCCTGTTATATGAAATGAAGCACTAGAGTCTAGGTACCATTAATTCTCTCTTACTGTGGTTTCCATGCAAGTAATTAGGGTGAAATCCAACTTGAATTGTTATGTGAGAGCATCTCTTGCTGTTATTGCAGGAGGTTCCTTACTAGATTTACTATGTGGACACCTGGTTGCAAAGTGTCCATACTCATGAAAATGAAAGAATTTAATCTTACTAAGGTATTTCTTCTTGCCATGGTTCTAGCTAGATTCTACCTTGAGTTGGGCCTTCTTTCCTTTTCCAACTAGAGAAAAGTCTTATTCCTCATCGGATCTTGATGAAAGTCCATCTCTAGTGTTTCTTCGAATCTCCTCCTTCACCAAATCATGTTGAAATAAGTAACTAAGTTTGGTCTTCATAATGACATATGTAATCATTATTTTATGTATTTAATGTAAAGAGAAAAATAAATTTATTATTGTTGTTCTTGAGGCATGGGTTTCATCCTCAAGGAAAATTTATTTTTAGGTTAAGCACCCATTGGGTGCTTATAAGGCTTGGTATTTAGTCTACAAGTTAATTGAGTCATTGTCATGTATTGAAGACCCATTTGGGCATGTTACATATTGTAAATAAAATTTATTTGAGTCAAAATACCCTCCAATGCCTCACCATGGTGCAAATATCAAGTTGACCTACACAAATGGACATGCTAGCCTACACAAATGGACTTCGACCTCACTTAGTGCATTCACTTCACTCACACAAGTTTAATAACATGAGAGAGAAAGGTGCGAAGAGAATAAGGACGAAGGAAGAAGAAAATAAGAACGATTTTTTTGGATTATTTTTGGGCTACTTCTCCTCACACGTGTGAAGGAACTAGGTCAACTATTGCAGCAGAAAAGACTGAGTTACAAAAGTTGAGTTTGGGAATCAAGTAGTACACTTTGCAAGTTGAGTTTTTTAAGAGAGAGAATTATCTCAAGTAAAGAGGTAAGGATGAAGAATCTATCATAATCTTCCATACGTGTAAAATATAGGGTTTCTGCAGAAGAAACTACTGGAGGACAAAATTGCAGAAGAATTTTTTTGGGGGTAAAAATTATAGAAGAGTTTGTTGGAAGTCGAAGTAACAAGGAGTTAAGGAATTGTTGGAAGAAAAGCTCGTTAAGAAGGAAATATTTGACTTAGTCTTGGAGGGTCTTGGTTAAGGGTCATAGGTATTGTAATTTGTTAATTGAAGTTTTATAAGAAGAGAATAATTCTTGTGGGTTTTCCTCTTCTTGAGTAAAGGATCACTTTTGAAGGAAACTATATTCATCAAGAAGACATATTGCATTATCAACATCATCAAGAAAGGCATCAAGTTGAATATTTAATCACTTGATAGGTAAGTATATTAATATATATGCCCGAATATATCAAAATGACTTCATTTTTCAAGGAAAACAACAAATTGGTTGGGGCATCAAACTTTCTTACATGGAAGAAAAGGACATATTTGATCCTTATAGAAAATGAGGCCGTTGGACATCTTAAGGGTTCAATCAATAAACCTCCAAAGGAAGAAGTTTAAGTCTTAGAAAATTATATGAAAGGGGAAGTAAGGGATCAAAGGATTCTTATATAATCCATAAAGGATCCCCTCATACCTTATGTATCTAAGTTGGATACATCAAAATATATCTACGAAAAGCTAGTAGAATTATTCTCCATAAGCACCACTGGAGAAGTCATATCTTGAAGAACTGAGTTGTGTAAGATGAAGGTATCAAAGGAAGAAGGAATAACCTCATATCTTATAAGGGTGTCATAATAAGAGACCAACTGCAAGAGTTGGGAGAAATAATGTCTGATAAAGAGATGACCACAGTTGTACTCAATGCACTACTTGAGGAATGGGGAAACTTCGTATCAAGAATCTATGGAAAGAATGAAGCCACCCCATTTAGTGAAATTTGGTCATTGTGTAAAATTGAAGAAACCCAATTGAAGGCAAAAATAGTTGTATGATAAAATGAACAAGTTCAAGCATTTTCTGCCATGGCCATGAGAAAAGGAAAATTTGGGAAAAAGAAGAAGATAAATATGTCTAAGATCCAATGTTATGGTTGTCATGAATATGGGCACTACAAGAGAAATTCTCTTAAAGTCAAGAAGGATAATAACAACAGAACAAGGGATGAAGCCCATGCCACTGAAGAAGTAGAAAATATGAAAAGAATAAATCAAAGAAGGAGGAAGTGAAATATCTCTACTATGACTGAGATAATATCCCCCATCGAGTTCTTTTTAGTTTTAAATAGTTATCATGGTAGAATGAATTATAATTATGATAGATACATCATATTAGGAAATATCATCATATTATAAGCATACAATCAAAGAAAGAGTTCATGACATCCTTATATGAAGCTTGAAAGATAGTTGAAGTAAAATTCTACATGGTTGTAGCAGTCATCATAGAAAGGAAGTAGCTATTGGTAACCTCATTGAAAGAATAAGTAATACTTATGGGTAGAAGAAATTCATCTAGCATAAAGTTCATCATACATCATCATCATTAGGAAGGAGCATTTGCAAGATGAGGATAATAAAAATCCTCCGTTGGAATCTTCATAGAAGGTTCACCTCTCTTGGAAAAATAAAGTGTCTCGCTGATCATTCCACCTTATGTAGGATCCATTGGTTAAAAGAATGCTGATATGATGACAAAGGAATGCAACCTGTCAAGATGGTTGAAGTATTTTCAATCAAAAAATAGGAAATTTTTGAGGAAGTCTATATGACCAAAAGGAGAAAATAAATATGTATATATTTTATATAATAAGTCATATCATCATATAGTTGCAAATAACATAAAATAATGCTCAATATATTGAGCATGATCAAATATGAATGATATCTTCCTGGGGAAAAATGCATGAAGGTATGATTCACATATTGATAAGACGAAATCAACGTAATATGTCCCCATATGAAATATGAGGTGGTTGACAGAGACAAAGGAACTATGATGGAAGTTCTTGGGAAGAAATATGTGAAGAAAGAAAGAAGAGATTGCGAAATATGCAAATATGGTAACACAAGAAAAGGAAGTCAAAATCCAATGAATAGAAGAATTGGCTATGACATATCCATAGAGAAATAAGACCATGATAAGTCTAAAAAGGAAGGAAAAACTTGAAATTAAAAGTCTTGGAGATTTGTTTATACATGAGCATGATGTTGATGTTGAAAAAAGAAGATGTCATGATGAAAGTCCATCACAAAACGTAACTTTGATTTGATGTTCATTTTTTGTTTTTGAACATCTGGATGGGTTGATACAAGGCCACCAAAAGAGAGTTGTAGAACTCACCTACAAATAGCACTCATGCAGTTGGATGGGATATCCTGAAGGAAACATGAATTGGAAGAGGTAACTATATGAAAGAAAGAAAGACGTCGATTGAAAGATCACTTTCTGATGAAAAGAAGGATGACATGACTATTGGTTCAACCCTATGGTTCGTTGAAACAAGGTAATGGATGGACGATGCCCTACAAAGAAAAATCTAGAATATGAATGCTCCATAATGATAAAAATTAAATTCATGACATCAAAAGGAGGATCTCTACAAGTAGCTGAAGGTATCATGATCTCCACCAAAGAGAAGTAAGCTGCTGAAAATAAGTCCCTAGTTAAGAGGGAGATTAGGGTACATTCCTTTATAGGAATGGGTATATCTTCCCTAGTTAAGAGGGAGAGATAGACACATCTTTCTTGTCTTCAGATTGTAAAGAAAAAATGGAGGATTGGGTAAGAATCTGACATCTAATAATCTTTGAGGATGAGGCACGACATCTAAGATAAGAGTAGTCAAAGAGGACTGATATTATTTGAGGATTGGGAATCCAAGATAAGAATAGTCTTGGAAGAACATACCCTGTGAACACCTGGGTGGGGTATGTGCCTTGAGAGACACGATGATGGTGTCCATCAGTCATTGGTATCGCCAAAATTATGCTCTGATCTTGTGGAGAGATAGGGATGTTAGGAAAGTCATTTCTATGTAAGAATGTTGGTTGGTATGACGAAAAGAGATGGCTTACCAATCTGTCTCTTCTTATGATAATTATTCAGATTGAGAATGTCCAAGTACCTTGTATAAATTATGAATACCTCCATAGTTAAAGGGGAGTGTTGAAATATGTAACTAGGTTTACTATTCATAATGACATACATAATCGTGGTTTTATGTATTTAATGTAAAGAGAAAAATACTTTTATTATAGTTTTTCTTGAGGCATGAATTTCATGCTCAAGGAACATTTATTTTTAGGTTAAGCACCCATTGAGTGCTTCGAGGGCTTGTTATTTAGTATACAAGTCAATTGATTCATTTTCATATATTGAGGACCCATTTGGGCATGCTACATATTGTAAAGAAAAATTATTCGAGTCAAAATAGAGTCAAAAGACCTTCCAAGACCTCGTCATGGTGAAAAGTTCAAGTCGACCTACACAAATGGAAAAGTCGGCCTAAAAGGAGAAATTTAACCTAGTAGAAGACATATATATAAGGTAGACTTTGACGTCACTTAGTGCACTCAGTTCACTCACATAAGTTCGATCTCAAGAGAGATAAAGGTCTAAAGAAAGTAAGGATGAAGGAAGAATAAAATAAGAAGATGATTTTTGAATTGTTTTTGGGCTACTTCACTTCACATGTGTGAAGGAACTAGGTAAAATATTGTAGCATAAAATGTCGAGTTACCTCTAAGTTGAGTTAGGGCATTAAGAAGTACACTTTGCAAGATGAGTTCTATAAGAGAGAGAATCATCTCAAGAAAAGAGGTAAGGAGGAAGAATCTATCATAATATTTGATACGCGCAAAAGCTAGTGTTTCTGCAGAAGAAAATACTGGAGGACGAAGTTGCAGAAGAATATGCTAGGGGTAAAAATTTCAAAAGAATTTGTTGGGGGTTCGAAGTTGCAGAAGATTTTGCTCGAAGTCAAAATTGCAGAAGTCAAGGAATTTCTAGAATAAAAGCTCTCTAAGAAGGAAATATTTGACTTGGTCTTGGAGGGAATTGGTCAAGGGTCATAGGTTTTTGAATTCATCAACTGAATTTCTATAAGAAGAGAATAATTCCGGTGGGTTTTCCTCTCAATTGGAAAAGGTTTTGGCTCTAGATGATTGCCTACATCTTGTGTCATATTGTCTCATTTTTATTTATGATTTGGTAGTTGTTTGATGATAAAGAACACTAATAATAATAAAGGAAATAAGAACTTAACCAATTAAAGTAAAAATACATCACAAGAAATTATCAAAGTTAGAGAAATCACCTACTCTAGCATCCCTATATTTCTCAACAAGTTAGACCAAAGTCTCTCCTAATTTAGGAGCTTGTCTCTTTCATTAGTTGAATCATGATAGTTGTGCCAGGATTTCTAAATACCAAGGAGTTCTAACCTCACTAGATCATATGGTGGAACATTATCTCCAAATCCTCCAAGTTCATCGCTGACCTGAGTGAATTTGGATAGGTACTAAACAATGGTTTCATTTTTCTGCATTTGAATTTTCCTGATTTTACCTTTTAATGGAAATTTCCTTGCATCACTGTTGCTTTCAAATAATTATGTGAGGGTTTTCCACATTTCATAAGAATTCTGATTTCCATGAAAAACCAAAACCACATGGTCTCTGACTCCCTCCAGTATAATCCACATAGATTTTTCTTTGTCTTTCTTCCACTGAGCCAATTGTTGTGCATCTAATGCTGTTGGTTTTAGAATATCATTTTGTGTGTACTCCAATACTCCATTGTCATCCAACACAAATTCCATTTTGTCTTTCCAAGCTATGAATTTATAATATCCCTTCAATGCATACTCAAGCCTGAATCCATAGAAGGACATTGTTCCTTCATTGAAGAAAATTATTGCACCAAAAAAATGTTATTCGAAATTTCTTTGAGAGAATATCAAGAACCTAGTTTCATTGTAGTTTTTAATATCTTTGATACCGTGTAGAAATAACTCGAAATTTTTATTTTCTAATGAATTCATATCGAAAACAACAGACACAAATTTAGAGGTTTTAGATTCAGTTATAAAAAACAAATTATTAGAAAATGTGCATTTTATCAAAAACAGGTTTATTATTTAGGGCATGTTATATCTGAAGAGGGCATTTTTGTAGATCCAAAGAAAATAAAGGCCATTATGAAATGGACAGTGCCTAAGGATGTGGATGATATCAAGTCTTTCATGGGAATCACATGATATTACAAGAGGTTCATAGAGGGATTTTCAAAATTAGCTTATCCAATCACTTCTTTACAGAAGAAGGAAACTAAATTTGAATGGAATCATAAATGCTATAAAAATTTGATAAATTGAAGCAATTGATAATTACTACTATAATTTTGAAACTACTTGATCCCAAAAAATACTTTGTAATCAGTACTAATGCTTGTAGATAAGGTTTGGGCAAGTATTAATGCAAGAAGGTCATGTGGTAAGCTATGCATTTCAAAAGGTTAAAGAACATGAGAGGAATTATTCTCCCCATGATTTAGAACTATCAACTATTATCCATGCCTTAAAAATGTGGAGGCACTATCTCATAGGGAGGAAATTCTAGTTAAAAATTGATAATGTTAGTCTCAAATATTTGTTCGCTCAACCAAAATTAAATGCTAGGTAAGATCAGTGGTGGAATTCCTTAGTGAATATGATTTAGATTCATACAAATTAAAGGAAAAGAAAAAAAAAAAATCATATTTTATTAGCAAAGAACTAAATCAAAATTGTGACATTTATAAAAATAAGTTGGCAACCAATTTTGGTTGAAAACTTTGAAATCAATTGCGGATTTTGATAAAGAATATGTAAAAATTGAGAGAATTAAAAAATCAGAATCTAGAGATGAGGAAGAGAATGAATTTCCAGTTACTAATGTATACAGACAAAATTTATATACCCAATAGCAAAAATTAAAATTGTTTGTCCTTGATGAACTACATAAAAATCCTACAACTAGACGTCCTAGCTGCCATAAGCTAATAACCATGTTGAGAAAGGATTTTTATTGGCATAATATGAAGTTAGAAACAACATAATATGTAGAAAAATGTTTAGAATGTCAATAGGTTAAAGCTTTCCATCAACATATGACTGGATTTTTATAAACTTTTCCCATTCCAAAAATGGAAATTAATGGTAATATCTATGGATTTTATCACTGGTTTTCCAAAAAAAAGGAGATGACATGACTCTATAATGGTTGTGGTAGACAAACCTAGTTAGGAAAGCCACTTTATACCTATGAATTATACTTTCAAATCCATTAATATAGTTGAAATATTCATGAAATAAATATTTATATTGCATGGTATGCCTGAAACTGTAATCTTAGATCGAGATGCAAAGTTTACTTCTAATTTTTGGAAGAGTTTATTTGAAGGCATGGGCACATAACTGAACTTTAAAAAACTTATCATCCTCATATTGATGGTCAAACAAAAAGGGCCAATCAAATACTAGAGGACATGCTAAGAATGTGTGTCATGTATATGCCCACGGAGTGGGAAGACTATCGACACTTAGTTGAATTTTTCTATAGTAATGGTTTTCATACTTCATTAAAGATGAGTCCTTTCATGGTAATGTATGGGAGATGGTGTAAAGTGCCTTTAATTTGGTATCATACTAAAGATACACTGGTTTTAGGACAAAATATGTTGAAATAATGGAAGAAATAGTTAAACAAGTGAATTAGAAGTTGAAAAAAAATTAGGATCGACAAAAGGGTTATGTAGATTTGAAGAGAATTCACAAAGAATTTAATGTGGGTTATGATGTTTATCTGAAATTGAAACAAAATAAGAACACTAATAGACTTTGTAGTTGTGCACAACTTTCACCTAGATATTGTGTATCCTTTGAAGTGTTAGCAAGGATAGGCCTAGTTACTTGTCAACTTGCTTTGCCAATGAGCATAAAAGTTCATGTGTATTTATTAAAGAAATATGTAAATGAACTAGCTCACATAATTGATTGGAATGTTGTATAAGTAGAACTAGAGGGAGAGTTCCTTCGAGAACCTCTACGCATACTAGACCAGAGGGAAGTCATGCTTCAGAAGAGAGTTATAGACCAGGATAAAATTTAGTTGAAACACTTCAGTCCAAAAGAGACAACTTGGGAATTAGAAGATGATTTTAAAGAAGCATATCCATCCTTATTTTGAAAACTAGGTTTAATTCTAGAATTATAGAGCAGACACTGAGAAGGTGTCAAACTCAAGCGGGGGAGGATGTGATATCCCCTGAATTAGAGTTTATTTGTAAATTTGTATATGACATGTTGCTTGTTGTTTTGACTTTATGGATTATCTGGGATCAATTTATTAGTATTATGTCACTAATAAATACTGAATGTAAATTTTTTTTTTTATGTTGTTATTAAATAATATGGAAAATAATTCTGAGCCACAATTGGCTGAAGAGAAACTATGGGATGAAAGTTAATGATGGAAATTAATTACCCTTGGTGAATATGTTGTAGGAACCTAATTTGAGGATTCATTGTTAAATGTTGAAAATTTATTGATCAATAATTTTCGTAGCAATATAGGATGATGTATTAGGAGTTCGGGGAGAGTGGGGCACATTAATGAGCCAAGTAACCACCTTCCACCTCTTGGATAAGGTGGAGGTAGTTACTAACTACTAGCTATTTTGGAAAAAAAGTTTGTTTCTTGTCCTTTGTTGGTTGAAGAGTCATGCAGTGCAAAATTGGGAGTAAGAAGCATAGGTACAAGAAAACAAATAATAAATAAATTGATTTGCAAACCATTTGGAGCTCAAGGGGGACCTTTGAGGAGGAGTCAAGGTTGGGTGGAGCCTGGTATCCCCAGTCTTATTTTCCAGAACAAAATTGGCAAGTCAATACTTTGACTTTCTAGTGTTTTAATTCTTGTCAATTGCTAAATAATTTTATTGATGTAAATATTGTATAAATGAGGTTTTTTGTGTATACATGCAATAAAAAATAAAGAGCATAGGAATTTCTTCATTTACTATTAAACATGGTTTAGGTGATTACATATTCAAAATAATGAAATTATGAAGCATTTTTACATATGAACATAAGTAGTGATGTGTATTGTGAAGTTATTTACTAAATTATCCCATGAATATATTGTTACCATTGTTGTACATATTATAATCTAACTAAAAAATTTAGTATAATTGTAAGCAGGTTGAAACTAGAGACCCGTGTGTTGAATGTTGGATGGTGTTGTCATTGATGTCAACACATGGAGGTGAATGGGTTTGAATTTGAATAAAAACACCAGTCATTGATTTCAAATGGTTAATTAACACTTACTAGTAATTTTCAGATTACATCAAGTTTTTAGCTCCACTATTGGATGGTTTAAAACCAAGTCCTAGGGTTTGGGTTCTTTGGGTTGAGGATGCACCCCAAATTAGTTGAGGGTTTTCTAAGGTTAAAACCATTGAGTTTGGATTGGATATCTAGGTCATTATATTATCCTTGAAGAAATGTTTCTGTTGATATGTGGAACACCACATAAGTCCTCTTGGTTTGAGAGAAAATTGAGTTTGAAGTTGGAGAACCCAGTTTCTGGGATAAATCCCCAAAGGCTTATGACATGGCATCTTATCAATAATTCACATATGGTTTTCAATATATGAAAATAATTGTCATCACAATATCATTGTGTATAATTTGAATAACTGGTGAGCCTTAGTATTGCACCAAGAGTGCTGCAACTCCTAAGGGTTGCCCTACTTTAATTTATCAACCCGGGGTTCGTACAAACATTGAGGTGACAATGCTATATACACAGCAGATGCATTCCGTTCATGTCATCCTATTCTTCTTTACGAAAGGGTTCTATTTATTAAACTATGAGAACAACTGGAAAGTAAATTGCTGGAAGGAAATGACAGAAAGGAAACTAAACTAAGTTGTTGAAAGAAAATGACAAGAATGTAAATAATTTTATTCGCAGAAAGAAAATAGAAGAAAGGAAGCTAATTCTAAACCACACTTGACTTGGACAAACGACTAAATTCACTCTACTTATCCTATGATCTATCTACCATGCTTCTAGTCATGCAACTAAGCTATCCATGCCTTAGTTTTAATTAAAAAGAGTTAATTTGCAGCTTACAGGGAAGAAGAGGGCTAAAAAAATATAATGGGGGGTTTAACACATGAAATGAGGTTTAGAAGTGAAAATATGGGTTTAAAACCTTATAAAACCTTACTATAGAGCGATAAATTACTTTGGAGTGGAAATAATTCAAAGTGCGATGGCGGAGTGCCCTGGATGACAAAAGTTGCGATGTGCGATGTCACAATCACAACTTTGCAAGTTTAAAGGGATAGCAGTAAGGATTGACAAGAATGAACTAAGTTGTGCGAAGTGAAAAGTGTGACACAGTAAATTTTGTGGGTTGTGATCTGCGATATGGTAAGTTTTGCGAAGTGTGAGGTGTGACGAGTGACGTGGCGGAGTTATCGCATCAGCAGAAGGAGCGGTAAGTGTTATGCAAAAAGTGTAAATGGTGCGAAGTGCGATTTTCAATTTCACAATATCGCAATCACAAGAACGAGCGGTAAGTGTTTAAAGGTAAAAGCTAAATGATGTGAAGTGTGATGGGTGACATGGTGGTGGGACCGATGGCAGGGCGCGATTTCACAATATCGCAATTGCAAGAACTGGCGGTAAGTGTTAAGGGAGAAAAGGTAAACAGTGCGAAGTGAGATTTGCGATTTCGCAATATCGCAATCGAAAGAACCAATGGTAAGTGTTAAAGGTAAAAGGTAAATGGTGCGAAGTGCGATTTCGCAATATTGCAATCACAAAGAAAGAGCGGTAAGTGTAAAGGGAGAAAGGGAAAGAGTTGAAAAATGTGATTGAATGGGTTTGAATGGTTTTTCACGTGTTTTTCATAAAAAGGGTAAGGCAATTGTGAACGGACAAAAGCAAAGAAATAAGGCTTGAAGGGCTTAAGTGCGTTAGGTAAGTACAACATTAAAATGAGAGGAAAAGGAGGGGAATGGAGGTGTAAAGGAAGTGCTCAGAAGTGAAACACACTTGCAGATTCATGCACAGGAAATAGAAAAAAATGCGTGATAAAATAATGAAAGAAAGGCTTGGACTTGGTAATACAAATTCTTCCCCAAAACTCAAACAGAAAGCAATTTTGGCCCGTGGGAAGGTCTGCCCTACTCAAACTCTATTGACAGAGATGAGAGGGGGATACTTGACCAAAATTTTTGGAGTTTTCCCTCTATTTTACTACGCATAAGCAATTAAAAATTTCAATAGAACAAAAAATAAATAGCAATGAAACTTATCATAAGTAGTTCTAACTTAAATGGCAGAAGCAAAAATAGCCAAATGACCGAAAGGAAATGATAGGAACAACAGAGAAGTTGAGGCACATGGATTGGGCCCTAATCCACGAGCTTAGCCCTCTAAAACTTAAATAAGTCGAATGAAATCAGTCTTTTCATTTCATAAAAGAATAACTTCATACATCTCTGAAAGTTTGATCACTATATAAAACAAAAATCTCAATAGCTCACAACAATATTTTTGAATGGAATCGAGACTAGAATAAACTAACTCTTCCTAGCTCTAGCTTTTTTCTATTTATTCTATAGGGAAGCTACCAACAAATCCCTAGAAAATGGTGATTGAGTCCACTTGACTCCCTATGAATAAGGATTGGGTGCACTCCTCTTTGAGTTATAGAAATTTGAATAACTGATATGTTATCCACCGAGATTCTCCTGATCACACACTATTTTATCTTCATGCACAATACAGAATCTCTTCTACCATTGATCATCACATGCGGAAATAAAATCAATTGCATGCACTCATTAAAGCCATAAAAATTCACACATATGAACACAGTATGTAATGGGAAAGCTTAAAGCTAAAAACCCCCAACTATCTGTATATTATATATGTCATAGACATCATGTAACAATCATCATACAAAGCTCCTCACAAGCTCTCAGTATAATCTCCACTTGCTACACACTAATCAAGCTAGATCTAGCAAAACACATGCTCCAATCTCTGCCACTTGATAGCTTGCCTCTATTGCACAATCCCTGCTGAAGAATGCCTCTTGATGAGAATTTATTACCCCAACCTTGCTCATGCAGTCTTTATAGGCATCTCTACTGAGTGTTGGATGCAAACCATGCATCACTTATAGTCACACTTTCCCTTTCACCTATCTCTGCACTGGTCTCCACTAAAACTGTCCATGCACTGAAGTTAACTGATGTATTCTTTAGTTGATTAATGAGTTTATAATTAGTGAATTAATTAATAATTAATTCACACCACTCTCACTAATTTTATCAATCAGTTAAACTAGATACAAATAGCTCAACTATGTTTATATTAGTTAAACTAAACACAACTCCATTAACTTCCTCAATCAACTCCACCAAACTATGTCACATGAGTTCTAACTGAAGTATCCATGCAATAGCTCCACTTAACCCTCAGGAATAGCGTAATTCCTTTTGTCAGCTCCTGTGCCACATCTGTGCACTTAATTAAAGTGCTCCAAGAGAATAATATAATGTTTAGTGTCCAAATATTATTAAGAGCTAATAATATTCGACATATCTATTTTTAGACTGAAATCTAAAAATAGATTCTGCACAATATGTCTAAAAGTAGAAATCCATCTATTTTTCCAACTTGACCAACCATCTACAAATAGCATCCCACAACTTATAGGACATGATCCATATGTCTAAAAATAGACTTTGCGACAAAAATCACCTGTGTGGCCCCCACCTAGTTTAGGTGATCACTTTCCAACTAGGACCAGGAATGATGTTTCAGGATGCCTCCTTCACTGTTTCTTGTTGCAATCTTCAACATGAGTTGCTTGGTTGCCTCTAGAATTTGAATTGCTGGAGAGAATCCTTGGTGATCCTTTGGCTACTTTTGGAATTCGAATTGCTAGAGAGAATCTTTGGGATCCTTTGGCTGCCTTCGAGGGTGGACAATCCTCCTATAATTCCTCTTTGATGTATCCTTCGAGTCTTTATGATAAAATCCTTATAAAAATTATTAATAATTCGTGATTTTCTGCACTCAACCTTATATTAGGCACTCAAAGTATGTTATCCTTAATCACCACCTGTATTAGCATCATAAAACCAAATAATAATAAAAATGCAAGAAAAAGAGATCTAAGAAGGAAAAAAGGTGACTATTAACCCCTCCAAATATGTCTAATGATGGAGCTCATCATCACCCCCCTACTGAATGGTTGCTCATCCTTTGAGCAACTAATCCTCCTCCTAAATTTCCTTTAAGGCTCTGATAGCTCTCCTGATTTCCTGAGGAAGAAGTGTGGGAGTTTCCTTAAGGGGGTAAAAACCAATATTATTTTGTACATTCTCCCATTCTCTATCTTGTGCATTTGTGTCCTCTTCATTAGTCAGCCTCAACAGCAAAGGTGGGCTGAGCTTTAGTCCCAACATTGGATCTTTTTGTCCCGCATGGTCCTCTTGTATAATGGTGCCCTTTCCAATGCACCCCTTAGTATTTCTGGAGTATGGTACTCCCTGTTCTTGAGGCTGTAAGGGAGGTTGTTTCATATCCTCTCGCTGGCCATAATGCACTCATCTTTTATCTGCCTAGAGACATCATCAAAGTGACCTATCATCTTGTTTTGAGTCTGAAAGTAGCCTTCAACCAGTGCAGGGTCCCTTTCAATCTCTCAATGGTTAAGGATGACTCCTCTTGGGCTGAAAAATTCTAGTCTGATATATAAGGGTTCTCTATTTCTTCTTCCCATGACCTTCCATATCTCTTTTTCTCTAGTGTCTTTGATCAGGAGATCATGTCTTATGCTAAAAAATGAAAGTGCTCGAAACAGGTCTGAACCTGAGTGACCGGAAAGGTCTTGTTGTTGGGATTCCGATGCCGTGAACGGTTTGAAAAACTGATGTTGTATGAGGAAGATATCGTGTTTTTTCCATTTTCCCAAATAAGAAAATTTTGCGACTGGATGCCCATTCAACATGCAGGTACAGTCAGTAGGTATATACTTGGAATATTCTATTTTTATTCAGCCAACAAGATCATTCCACGTGGCTCAATATGGGCCATTGGATGTTGGTGGTATGGAGGAATTTGGACCGTTCATGGGTTTTTGTTTGGCCAATGTTTCAGTGATACATGGCAAGTCTGCAGGCTTCCACGTGTCCTCAGGATGGTATAGTAAAATTTGTTTGAGGCTACAGGAATCGAACCCGAGACCTTGGGCATGGGCACGAACGGATTGACCAGTCTGCTTATGGGGTGTTTCTTACCCCTATAGGGCGCCACTACTATTTCAATGTTATAAGGTTTTTCATTGGGGGTTGTCAAGGTCAGCCCCAAAGGGACAACCCCCCTCTCATGTGGCCTTGCGCCCATAAATCTGGCCTCCGCTCTAACTGCAGTAGAAAACTCAACCTTTGTGACGATTCAATTCACATGAAGTTTTAAATTGCAGCAAGCAACAGTTATCCGACGACAACAGCTCTAACCTCCGGCGGGTGGTGATGACCTGTCACATGGTGAGTCTCAAGGTTTTTAAATGCGATGGTTAAGGTTTACAGAACCACAACTCCTGGTTCCGACATATAACACAGAGTTTTCAACGGTTAACAAGTGGAGGTTACGACGGGGTTGGTATGTGACCACCCCACCTCTAAACTTTAATGCTATTTGTAAACCGTACGACTATTTTGGAGCACGCCCCTAAAATTTAGGGTTTTCCATCAGTTTAACTTAAGTTAACTTCCTGTCTCCACATTTAGTGGAGCTTTTCTAGTTGTCATTGGGAAAAATGCATTGGGAGGTCAATTTTCGACCAATTTTGGTGAAACAAGAGTCTACCTGGACTAATTTGAGAATTATGGAGCCATTGGTGCAGAGAAAACAACCATTAGAGGCTTGTAAACATATGTAATTTACAATTTTGAGCATAATTACAAAGAGGGACATGCCATTAGGAGATGGACCAACAGATGTAGCCCAGGAGGGGTGAACTGCTTCATCATGCCTATTGTGTAAAACTTATGTGTGAATGTTTTTGTCCGTTATGCACTGCTGTTTAGTGTTTTTAAGGCTTATTTACATGCTTAAAGTTCACTAATTCATCTAATTTTCATGGTTAAAACTCTCATTCCTTAAGAAAACATATGGAGACAATTTGTACATGTTTATATTACTGAAAGGACACTTAGCACAACAAAACTAATACACTCCCTTCAGATCAAGTTGGTATCGGAGCTATAGTTTTATCTTTGGTGTTTTTATGTGCAAGGATTTGTTAACTGTTTGCAAGGGTTTTCGTGCTTACTAGGCTCAAGCTTAAGAGAGGAGAAGGCAAATTGGTGGAAGCAAGAGGTTCTCAAAGTGAGCCACAACAAAGGAGGGGAATATTTCCACATTCTCCACCACCTAGTTCACCTCCAAGAGAAGCAGAAGCAGTATAAAAAATGCGTCCAGGAGAATAAGAAACCCATGAAGAGGTGGATCCAAAATAGGAAGAAAGAGTGTTCAGGAAAGCATTCCTTGACATGAATGAAATGGTGAGGGTCCTTTATCAAGAAAGGACTGAAATACTAGAAGGAGAAGGATCCAAACTTCACAAGGAAGGGCAGGGATCATCAAGAGGTCATAATGATGAAGATAAATCAAAGAAGGGAAATGGAGGAAATGGAGGTAGTGGAAAGTCACCATCATCACCCTCATCTTCATCCTCATCATCCTCTACTTCATATTCAGTACATCAGCCATCTAAGTCAAAGAACACTAGTAAAAGTCCTTTTCTAAAACTTGATGTTAAGTTTGAATTGCCAATGTTTAATGGTGAAGTCAATGCAGAAAAGCTTGATAATTGGATTAGGCAATTGGAGGTTTATTTGAGAATTCAGAACCTTCATGATGATGAAGCCAAAATACAACTGGCTTCATTGAGGATGGAAGGTGCAACTCTTGTTTGGTGGGAAGCGAAGGCAAAGGAGGAGATCAAAAAGCATGGTAATATTATTCTATCATGGACTGATTTCATTACTGCAATAAAACAACAATGTTATCCACTAGCTCACATGAAGAAAGCCATAATGAACTGGTAAAATTTTAGAGAATTGAAAGGACAAAATGTACAAGACTACACCCAAGAATTTAGGAGAAGAGCTCTCTTATTAGGGGTAGATTTGCAGAGTCAAGATACTTTTCTCAAGTACATATGGGGCTTACATAGCTACCATAGACATACTATCCTCATGTTTAATCCTACAAGTCTAGATGAGGTATGTGTTCAAGCCACACATCTAGAAGCTAGAGGGAAAAATACTTTTGAAAAGGGTAGAAACAAACCTTTTAAGGGGAAAAACAAAGAGAAGACCTCAAAAGGAAAAGGAAAAAAGAATGCATCTATCAAAAAAGAGGGATAGAAAGTTGTTTGTAAACATTGTTCAAGAGATGGCCATGAAGAGAAAAATTGTTGGAAACTACATCCTGAAAAGAGACCCAAATTTAACAAAAACAAAGGGAAGCAGAAAAATGCAGCTACAACTCAACATGACTTAGGAGAGGATTCAGGTGATGAAACTAAAATTACAGCCATGGGATTGAAGAACATGAAGGGGAAATAAATTGAAACAAAACCCAGTACTAGTACTTCAAACTGTCACATAGAAGCTCCAAACGAAGAAAAGAGAATTGAACTGTTTCATGTGAGGGTCATATCCAAACATACCAAGATTGATACACTGTTTAACAATGGTTCACAAGCGAATTTAATCTCTGAAGACTTGGTCAAGAAAATTAAACTTGAGACCATTCCACATCCAAAACCATATCCACTTAGTGGATTTGTAGGGATGCAAATTTACAGGTTTCAAAGAAGTGCATATTGCACTTTGCAATAACTGCACATTTTGTTGACACAGTTGAATTAGATGTGGTTCCGCTTGATATTACAGGTGTTGTGTTGGGTAGTCCTTAATTGTATGACATGAAAGCTAATAGCTTCCATCACCATGAGAACAAATACCATTTATTCAAATATGGCAAGGATTACATTGTTAGAGCACATCACAAGAAGAAAAACATTGCAATGGTAAATGCCAGACAGGTAAAAAGGCTGGTGAATTCAAGTAATAATTTTTTTCTTCTAATGATTAAGCCTAAATCTGATGTTAATTATGAGTCATTTGAAGATTGTGATCCTAAGTTGTAATCAGATTGATATGATGTAGTTGATCCGCATCATGAGATGTTTCAGGAGCCAACAGGATTGCTTCCTAAAAGGGAGATTCAACATGAGATTCAGTTTCAACAAGATTGTCCTCTTCCAAACATCGACATGTATTGCATGTCGATAATGGAGAATGCTGAGATAAAGAGGCAAATCAAGGACTTGTTGGACAAGGGACTCATAAGGCCAAGCACTTCGCCATTCATTTCACCCATAGTCTTGATTCTGAAGAAAGATGAGACTTGGCGCATGTGTGTCGACTTCAGAGCTCTGAACAAGATAATTGTAAAGAATCGATACCCACTCCCAAAGATAGATGATTTGTTAGATCAACTGAAAGAAGCAAATATTTTCACTAAGTTGGATTTACGAAGTGGATATCATCAAGTAAGAATTGTAGAAAGTGACATATGGAAGACTGCATTCAAAACCAAACAAGGACTCTTTGAGTGGTTGGTTATGCCGTTTGGTTTGTGTAATGCACTGCCGACTTTCATGCATGTTATGGATAATGTTTTGTGTCCATTTATTGATGAATTTGTGATTGTGTATTTAGATGATATACTCATTTTTAGCAAAACAAGAGAAGAGCATGTCTTGCATGTAAAGAGGGTACTTGAGTCGTAAGGGCAGTGCTCAGAAGTGAAACACACTTGTGAATTCATGCACGGGAACAAACATAAATGCGTGATAAAACAATTAAAGAAAGGCTTGGACTCGGTAATACAAATTCTTCCCCAAAACTCAAACAGAAAGAAATTTTGACCTGTGGGAAGGTCTGCCCTACTCAAACTCTATTGGCAGATATGAGAGGGGGAGATTTGACCACAATTTTTGGAGTTTTTCCTCTATTTTACTATGCATAAGCAATTAAAAATTACAACAACACAAAAAATAAATTGCAATGAAACTTATAAAAAGTAGATCTAACTTAAATGGAAGAAGAAAAACTAGCTAAATGATAGAAAGGAAATGATAGGAACAACAGAGAAGCCGAGGCACATGGATTGGACCCTAACCCACGAGCCTAGCCCTCTGAAACTTAAATCAGTCGAATGAAACCAGTCTGCTCATTTCATAAAATAATAACTTCATACATCTTTGAAAGTTTGATCACTGTATAAAACAAAAATCTCAATAGCTCACAACAATATTTCTGAATGGAATCGAGACTAGAATAGACTAACTCTTCCTAGCTCTAGATCTGATCTATTTATTCTACAGGGTAGCTACCAACATCTCCCTAGAAAATGGTGATTGATTCCACTTGACTCCTAGTGAACAAGGATTGGGTGCACTTCTCTTTGAGTTTCTTGGCTACCTCTGGAACTCAAATTGTTGGAGAGAATCCTTGGGGATCCTTTGGCTGCTTTTGGAATTTGAATTGCTAGAGAGAATATTTGGGATCCTTCGGCTACCTTTGAGTGTGGAAAATCCTCCTATAATTCCTCTTTTCTATCTCCTCCAAGTATTTATGATAAAATCTTTATAAAAATGATTAATAATTCATGATTTTCTACAATCAACCTTATATTAGGCACTCAAAGTATGTTAGCCTTAATCACCACCTATATTAGCATCATAAAACCAAATAATAATAAAAATGCAAGAAAAAGAGATCTAATAAGGCAAAAAGGTGACTATTAACCCCTCCGAATATGTCTAATGATGGAGCTCATCAATAAATTCAATAACCAAAGTCAATAAACCAATCACTGACTTCACAACATTGGTAAGACCATATGCACTAAGCCAATCATTGATTTCAAATTCTAGTAGAATTAAAAATATTTATATGCAAAATCCATAAAAAAAATACTTAAATAAGGTTATTAATGGTTATTAATTCTATTGAGTGGACAAATCAACCCTTGACTAACTCAATTCCTAATTACAAAGGGTATATGGGCTTTGCTTAAGGCCTAAGTTGATAATGCTAATGAAAAAAGTTATAATAATTAATAATAATTATAGTTCCTAAAAGGCCTCCTCCAATGTTTTCATGAATTCCCTAACTAAGCCTAATCAAACACTATAAAATGATATGTAATGCACTTACAAATACATAAAAATTTCAACAACTAACTCACACTTAGCTCTGAAATTTTCGGTCTAGGTTTGAGGAAAATTATATGAGGAAAAGTTTCAACCTTATTGACGCAGCTAGGGCTTGTCACAAATTTTTTTTTATAGGGCGTATCTCTTGAAACATATTACCCTGCACTCTCGGCCCTGAGGTAAGCCTTCTTGTTGGTTTTTTGTGTTTTATTTTGTATTTGTTGGGAATTTTTTTTGAACTCACTCTGCGACTAGGGAATTAGGGAAAAATGTTCTAAAAATTCACCAAGAGACATCCACTCCAAGGTTAGTTCTAGGGAATCACTTATTTGTTAAGCATACCAAGGGATGGGGAACTCACAAAAATGATTTTGAGACCAATATTCACTAAATTTTGTTGGACTACTCACATAAATTGTGGCTTTCTGTGGTGAATTTATGAGTTGATATGAAAAGGAAAATATCATAACAGTGGGCCTAAAACTCATATTTCTATTGAAGAACTTATTGTGAAGGGTTTTGAAGTGTACCTCTGTGTTTGAGCTTGATCCAAGGCTAATCCGAGCCTAACAATGATCTAGACCATGGAAGCTTGTGTCCTTGGGAAATCACTAAAGTCTCTTGTAAATTATGAGGGCAAAAACATCTATTATGGAATGCACTGAATCAACAATAAAATATGTTGAAGGACTAATACTTAAATGATTCACGGTGAAAAATCTTGAGACTGATGTTGCCTTCTTTTCGATGCTATTATTACATACCTTAGAAAAATGGTTTGGAATTTTGATATAACCTCTATAATATGGTGAATTTGTGGGAACATCAGTAACACTAATGAAAAAATGGAATTCACCATCATGTGTTAAGAATTGTGATAAAATTCCTCAAGTGTATAGATATATTTTACAGAGACTTAGAACCTAAGTGATGTGATCTAAGATATTACAACTAGATATTACACAGTGACTTAAAGACCTAGTATTGTAATTACAATGGCATGTGTAACCTACAACACATTAACAAGAAGTGCAACAACTAGACAAGATGAAAGATTACACATTAACCCTATGTAGTAGTGCATGAAAATTTGTCTTAACATAACTGCATTACAATATTTTGGCCTATTGAAAATGACATTTTTCTTATGACAGTGACTTGATATGTTGACCTACTTGACATGAAAATGACTATTAATTTGTACCAATAGTGACCTAAGTTATGATGGCCATCTATGAAGCAAAAACACCTTTGGAATATTCTATGTAGAGAACTTGATCCATATACTATATGAATTTTGTAGCATAGGGTATTGAGATATGAAAAAACTAAGAAGTATGAATTGAATTAACACCTAGACATAACTAATGAACGTGACATGTAAATGGATTAGAAATGAAATATGGTTGAAGATATTATTAAAATTTTTATTATTGTGATGTGATAAATTGACACACTTTTCCTGCATAAATCCGGATCAGTGGTATCAGAGCGGTCTGCTTTTTCTCGATCCTTCTTTGCATGTCCCCAACGAGGTCGGGGTATAAGGAGCTAGGGCTTGATCTGGTGGAACCTTTGCAAGATCAACCTCGCAAACCTCGACGGACGCCCATGGGGGACGAAAAGAAAGATGAGGGAGCAGGAGATCCTATAAAAATATTGCTCGAGGAGGCCCTCGAAAAACAAAGGAATGCGATGATGGATAGTTTTGCTCAGATCCTTCAACGGCTGCCCACCGGCGGCGCATCTGCATCCAGTAGCCACTCTGGAGTTGCGACTCCCTTTAAGGTACAAGTAAATTTTGACATTCCCATATTTGAGGGCCAAATAGACGCAGATGCCGTAGATAGATGGTTGAATCTATTAGAAGGATATTTCTCTGTTCATGACTTTTCAGACCGGGAGAAGATTATTTTTGCACTCCTCAAAGCTACCCCTCATGTTAAGGACTGGTGGGAAACCTACTGTGAGAACAAGGACCAGACAGAACCCTCTCTGTTCTCGGCCGTACCAACTTGGAATTCTTTCCAAGACGCCGTCAAGGAACAGTACTATCCTGTGGGGAGCTATGAGGACAAGTACATACAATGGACCACGCTGCGACAACAAAGGGATCAAGATGTGCACGAGCTGACGAATCTGTTCCATACCCTGCGCACAAAGTTGGGTATCAAAGATTCAGAGAAACATTTAGTGCTAAAGTATCGCAGCTGTCTGCACAGATACATTCAGGAGGAAATGGAGTTCCTCGACATCTCCTCGCTTGGTACGGCATACCGGTATGCTGCCAAGATTGAGCAGAAATTCAAACATAAGAAGCGAGACTTTGGATCTGCGAATCAAAAGCAAGGAAAAGGTGCTTCCAAACCGCAGAACAAAGGACAGAGCCAAGGCATGGCGGCTAAAGACAACTCGTCAAAGCCACAAGAAAAGAACAACACCGTAAAGCCAAAGAAGGACACGGGAAAGTGGTGTGAGTTCCATAAGAGCTCCACTCACAACACAAGTGAGTGTCGGGCCAAGCAGTCGCTAGTGGCCGAGATGAGGGCTTCTGAGTCAGATGCATGCTCCGACTCGGAATCAGAACCTGAAAAGGGGAATGAAAAAGGGAAACAGATTACTGATGCGGAGCCCAACGCCACTGTTGCCACTACAAAGGTCCAGAAGGAGGAACCGGAAGATCCAGAGGAGGAGGAACGCCTCTTCCACTCCCAGATGTGGGTAAAGGGCTCCCCTGTACAGTTCATTGTCGACAATGGGAGCCAAAAGAACCTCATTTCAGCAGACGCCGTGAAGCGGTTGGGCTTGCTGACCACAACTCACCCACATCCATACACCATCGGGTGGCTTCACCAAGGACGAGATCTCCGCGTCAGCCAGCAGTGCCGCCTTCCCTATAGCATCAAGCCCTTCACGGATGAGGTATTATGTGACGTTGCTCCTATTGATGTTTCTGATGTATTATTAGGACAACCATACTTGTGGAAGCGTCATGCCGTGTATGAGTCTCGACCTCGTGCTGTTATTATTACTTTGGGAAATAAGTTGTACAGGATACCAGAGGTACCACCTCCTACGACTATCTCTTTGGTTACTGCAAAACAATGCAGTAAGCTCATTTCCCAAACCAGGAAATTCGTTTTCCCGATGATCCGCCCCCAGGGCAAGAAGAAGACTGTGGCCACGACCTCCAGACAGGGCCCCTCTGCACGACAACAACAAATGGATAAGGTTGTGGAGGAGTACGGGGACATATTCACCTCACCCACAGGGGTTCCTCTGCACTGTCAGGTCAAGCACCCGATTGATCTGACCCCAGGTGCGCCGCTACCCAATGGACCGATCTATTGGCGCTCTGTTCTGGAAAATGATGAAATCAAGAGGCAGATTCAGGAGCTGTTGCAGAAAGGTCACATCAGACCAAGTTCATCACCCTGGTGGGGAGTCTGGGACGTGTTGGTACGGCGGAAGGATGGGACGTGAGACTCTGTATTGACATCAGCACCGGAAGATCATTGTCCCGAATATATCCAATCCCATGGATCAAGGACCTTCTGGGGACCAACTCAAAGGTGCAAAATATTTCAAAGATCGACCAAGTCTAGGTATCACCAGTACCAATTGAACCCTCTCGATGTGTGGAAGATCGCCTTCAAAGCCAAGGAAGGCCTTTTGAATGGCTGGTCATGCCTTTTGGGTTGACGAATGCTCCCGCAACCTTCATGAGGTTGATGGACGACATCTTGCAGCCATTCACCAACTCATTTGTAGTGGTGTACTTGGATGACATTATGATCTTTAGCCAGACTTGGGAAGAGCACCTCCACCACATCCGACAAGTCCTCCAAACACTGTGGCAATACAAGTTGTGTGCCAATTTGGAGAAGTGCACTTTTGGCATGACCCAGGTTCAATATCTGATATACATTATTGATGAAAGGGGGGTGCATGTGGATCCAACCAAGATCCAAGTCATTCGGTATTGGCCAGCCCCAACCACTATAAGAGAGCTTCGCACCTTTCTGGGTCTTGCTAATTTCTACTGCAGGTTCGTATTGGGATTCTCTCATATCACTTGGCCCTTGAGCCAAGTCACCAAGGGAGAAGCGAGAGAAAAATTCTTTTGATCAGTATCTCAACAGAAGGCGTTCACAAAATTGAAAAATCGCCTCTGTTCTGCTCCAGTGCTCACATTACTGCATTTGCAAAGAGCCATTTGATAGAAAGACATATGCCTTCCGTCAGAAATACTATGCTATTGGAGCAGTTCTTACTCAACATGGACATCCAGTGGCATATCACAGTGAGACATTGTCTGAGACAGTTCGCAAGTATCCCACCTATGACAAAGAAATGTATTCCATTGTGCAAGCCTGCCGACAATGGAAGCATTACATTTTGGGGAAGGAAACAATCATCCACACAGACCACCGGCCCCTGCAGTTCATATAGACACAAGGGAAGTTGCAGAATGATCGCCATCAGAAGTGGTCCACATATTTTCAACAGTTTAATTTGAACATCAAGTACAAGAAGGGTAGCACCAATAATTTTGCACACTGCCTCAGCCGACCACCGATCATGATGCTCACCACCGTGCTCAACTCTTGTGGGCATGAGACTTCTGATTGGCCGCTTCTCTATGAGAGTGACCTAGAATTCGGCCACACTTACAAGGCACTCTTGGGGGGTACACAAGTTCCAAATTTTCACCTCCAAGATGCACTTTTATGTCACCTGGGACACCTTTGTGTTCCTTCAAGCGAGCGTGCCAAGATGATATGGGAAGCACACTACAGTCGAGTCGCTGGGCATTTCGGGGTCGAGAAAACAGTAGCAATACTACGTAAGTATTTCTATTGGCCGAACCTTCGAAAGGATGTCGAGAAGCACATCAGATCCTGCACTGCTTGTGCCATTGCCAAACCGACCATCAAGAAGCAAGGCCTATATACTCCACTACCTACCCCTAGTCGACCGTGGGAATCCATCTCCATGGATTACATGTCGGGCTTGCCTTCTACTAAGAATGGAAATGACTGTGTTTTCGTGGTCGTTGACAGATTCTCGAAGATGGCCATCATGGCGGCCTGTAAGAAGAATATCATAGCAGAAGCCACTGCTAAACTCTTCTTTGAACGAGTGTGGGTGCACTTTGGGATCCCACAGTCTATCATATCAGATCGAGATAGCAGGTTCCTCAGCACATTTTGGTCCAGCCTCCGGTCAATGTTGGACACAAAGCTCACCAAGTCCACAACTTTCCATCCCCAAACAGATGGCCAGACAGAGGTCGTCAACAGAATGATTGTACACATTCTGCGCATGTACAATTCAAAGCATCCACGCACATGGGACGAGAGCCTCCCTTATGTACAACATAGTTATAATCAGGCTCTCCACAGTTCAATCGGCCATAGCCCCTTTCAGGTGGGCTTGGGATTCTAGCCACTATGTCCCATTGACGTAGCCATGCCATTTGCAGCTGCTCAGGCCAATTCAGCTCATGTCCAGTCTGAAGTTGACAAAGCAAGTAGCTTCATCGAGCGCATTCAACACATCCGCTAACAGGTTCATGATATATTGGACAGAGCCAATGCCAAGTACAAGCAATGCCATGATCAACACCGGGTGCCACACAACTTCCAGGTGGGCGACAAAGTATGGCTACATTTGCAGAAGGAGCGCCTCACTGGACCCCACCACAAGCTTCGCCCGCTCCGATACGGGCCGTACACCATCACCAAGGCTGTAGGGAACAATGCCTTCGAGCTCAGTATTCCACCATTCCTTGGTCTGCACCCAGTCTTCAATGTGGATCGCCCTCGTCCTTACTTCCCACCTCTACTGGACACCTCGGACATTGCAGAACAACTCACACCAACAGAGTTAAATCCAGACTGCATGGAACAGGCCACCACAGATTGTATCATGGACATGCAAATCAAGAACACTCGCCAACAAAAGATCCAACTATATCGGGTTGTCAAAGCTGGCCAACTCCTGCACCAAGGAAAGTGGTTCACCAGGGACCAAGTTCAGCAGAAATTTCCTCATCTCATGGAGGAACTTAACGCAATGGGGACCATTGCTTCCTAAGCGGGGAGGAATGATCCAGGTGGATATTGGTGGCCACCCGCCTATTCCACTTGGGCCCCCACCATTGTCTCTTTCAGTTTTTCAGTTTCGGCATAACTTACTAATTTTAGCAGTTTTTCGGGTCCTGAACTTCCGGAGCCGTTTTGAGGCCCTAAACGATGTTTTTTGAGCATCGTGCCTCCAGCAAATATCATTATCATTTCATTCCAAAATGATATTCATGGCGAAAGTTGTAGTCCTCGGATAGAGCTTTCTAATGATGTATCATGTGCATTAAACAGAGATAGTATGCCAAAGTTACGTCCCTGGGAAGTTGAAACACCAATTTACCCAAACGGGGCACATAGTTTTGGCGCTTCATCTCCTAGGGTTATGTTTTTGGATGTTTAGGGTTCTCCATTGTTTCTCAATAATAAATAGGCCCTCGAGCCTCATTGTAACTCAGTTCAGAGGCCATTAGCCACCACATCTCTTCTCAGAGATAGCTACCAGCGCCCTAGCTAGTTTTATTTCCATTCTGTCTGTAAGAAAATTTTAGTTCTTTGATATTAATGAAATGAAGTGTTATTTCTGCTGCATCTCTGTATTTATGGTTATATGTTTATTCTGTTGCGTTCCTGCATAAATCCGGATCATTGAAGTATGTCATTATCAAAAATTCGGGTTCAACATTTGTAGCAATACAGGGTGATTAGCTTAGTGATGTTTGGTAGCCAGTTTGTGAGCTTATGAATGCTTATCTATTTATGTGAGCAGTGCAGTTGAACAATGAGAATGATGTGCAATTGAGAAGTGATAATGATGTGCAGTTGCAAGAGATATCAATGACAATGATAAGTAGTTGATGAAAAATGGTCAACTTGAGCATGATTTTTCAATGGTCAGTGGCTACCATGACTTGACAGGATATTAGGGTCTAGTAGCATCCTCCAGGTTGTAGCCTGTAAATTAAGGGGTTGACACATCCCTCAGTTGTAGATGAAATATTGATGCAATTAATATTTCTTTTAAAGAGAGAAGATGACATTACTAGAGAAGTGTTCGATGGTTTTTGACCTGGAGGGGGTTTTCCACGTAAAGTTATATTGTTTTATATTCCTGCATTGTTGTATGTTATGGTCTACGACTGATTATTATTTATAATTGTTGAAAACAAATATCAATAATATCTAAAGAATAACTAATTCTCTAAAAATAATTAAGAAGTTCTAATTTCTAAGAAATGTTGATTCAAACCACTCTCAATATTTCCAACATTGAAGACAAATATAAAACAAGTAAAGTAGAGTAAGTTAGTAATATTCTTCTTGTCACAAGTAAGCATGGTTATACAAGAATATAATCTCAACATAATGGAAAAATCATAAGTAATGGAAAAATTCCGTATGTCATAACAATAAACAAAGGAAAATATGAGTCGTAGATTTAGATTGAAATATAATCCTTAAAGGATAGACTAAATATTTTAAAAGAATAATAGTAAGTAAGGAGAAGCCCAATTGTATTTTCAAGACTGAAAATAAACCTTAAAGTCCATAATGGAATTTTTGAAGAATCGTAGGAAAATGATTATTATATAACAAAGAGCGTGTGAAGAAAGGAAACAACCAATTTTTTTATGGCGTTAGTTAAAAAGGAAGAAAAACCCAATAGTGGGTTTAAACTGTTGTAATTTATATATTTGAAATTCTATGAACAATCTATAGACATAAATTTTTTACCAAATATATTCTAATAATACATGAAATAACTAGAAAAAGTACAAAGAAAAAATATTGAAATCATTCAAATAACAAGTTCGTTACAAATTTTAACCATTTGGAATTAATTTTCAATGAACCAAAATACAATACAAAATGTTAAAGAAAAATTCATTAATTATAAGATTGAAAAGACCCATAAAGTGTTACAAATAGAACATTAATATGAAAAAAGGCTCGACTCTAGGCAAATATTCTAAAGCAACTTCTGTGTATCAGAACATGACTGAGAGAATACAATATTATAGAAAAAATATCACGGGTGTGAGTTTGCCATCCTGTTTAAAAAGCCGGCTAAACCCATTAAGAAATTGAGAAGTCCTAGTTCCTTATTCAAACTTATAGAGGGAGCAATTGAAATATTAAATATCAAGTTTCAACGTAACTATAAATCCCAATAAAAATAAATGATGACGTGAAGTCTAATGAAAGGAAATAATTCTAAATAGGAATAAAAATAAATTTGAGAAGAACAATTTTATACCTTAGAGGAATCTATAACAAAAATCCCTAAATTTGTTATCTGAAAATGACATCAAAAGTGAGTTAAACAAATTGTAGAGAAGTATAAACTAATATATTTAGGAAGAGTTAATACCCACTAAGTTTAAAAAATTCTAAAAAATTGGAGCCAACTACGACCTGATTTATTCATGGCGACCATGACCTATTATTGAAGCTAGAACTTAATTCTTGGTCAACATAACCAAAATTTTCTATCTAGACTTTAAACTAAATAAACACCAATTTGGAAAATGACCATAAATTATACAAAATATATTCCTTGAAGAGAATATTGACATACCGGTTAAATAAGTGAACCTACACCTAGGAATGTATCATCGTCGAGAGAAAATATGATTAAGGAAACTCCATAAATCATAATATCATTCAAGTAGTGGAGCTATATACATACAAACTAAGGAATAAGCTCATAAACCCTTGTCTAAATAATTACAAATAATATTTCACATAAAAGGAAGAAACTTTGTGCAAATTTATAATAATTTACATGAAGAAATAAGATGAGGAGAAATAAAACTTGTAATTGGTTCAAATAAATATGAGAGATGAGTACACATTTGTAAGAAGTAGAATCCTAGAGAAGCCTTGGAAACCCTAGGAAATATTTTCCCTACACACCTGCAAGAATAAGAGAAAAACAAATAAAATTTAATACACTTTAAATATTTAGAATCCATAAGGAAAAATTAACTGTAACACTGGAAAAATGAACTCTTACCTTTAGCATGCTCTTGTTACCTTTGGATCCACAACACGTTTTCACTCAAAGAGAACAAACAAAATCTAAAGAGAGTGCATATGTTCAATTGTTTTGGGTTTGCAAAGAATTACAGAGTTAAGATGAGTAGCGGAGCAAGGTTGACCTCTGCATGCAAACCCCGGAGAAGTGAATACCAAATGAACTATCGGAAACAAAGTCAATACACACAAAAGGAGACCTTAACAACGGAAATTTTTTATCAATCAAGATCTCATGTTTACTCTTTCCATATTTGTATGTGGCCTATATAAATTATTGGTTTAATGTTTATGGCCACATAATTTCTATAGCCTCACTCCATGTTTGATGTGTCAGTCAAAATAAATTAAGATGAGGCACCCTTGTCTGTGGAAGAATTTGGTTAAGCCACATCTATGGTTCCTCCTTCCTTCACGTGATACAAAATGACAGCAACAAAACTGAAAGTCATCCCCAAGGAGAGCTGATCTACTGTAATCACTCTGTCAGCATTTTCCCTTCCATTAGCTTCGTTTACTTCCACGTGGCCTTCTCTGTTTTCTCGGGATTTTATTTATCTTTTCTATGGAATTTGATAAATAACATTATCCACAACCTTTGGCAATTTAAATTATATAACCAAACTTTATATTAATAACCAATGATTTTTGAATAAATGACTTTTAAATAGACCTTTGGCTTTGGGCCCCACCTCTATGATCAATAGCCCAATCAAATTCACGCATAGTACCTTGGTTATCGTCCGCGCATCTTTATCAAACGATTACTGTCCGATGGCTCCTTCCCAGATCAACAACGTTCCACGATATCGCTCGGCTTCCTTATACGAACTTTAACGTGCGATGGCGCGCTATGATAGCAGTTTTTCGTGGGTCCACCTCTGCCACGTGTCAAATACTCTATGGAATCGCTCCCCAACCAGGAAATACCGCTTATCTCCGAAAGGCAGTGCGATATGGGCAATCCGGCTTCGTAAATCCGCTCGCGGTTTCAGAACAGTGATCAACCAAAGGTTAAGTCGGGTTACGCTATTCTTTGATTCCTTAACTCAGGTTAGGATTCCGATAGAAAAACAAGTTTATCTCGTCATTACGCGAAATTCTACTATCATTTAAACAGAGTTCACGACCCTGGTTTCTCTGCACAGGCCTCGCCTGCGGGTGGGATTAATTCAACAGGGTTTGTTCAAATAAATTTGAGAAAACAATAGACAGAGGTATGCAGAATCTACACAATCATTCAATTCAACAATTATACTTGCACGGAGTTCAATCGCCTCACAATTAAACAATTTCTTCACAAATAAGGATTCGAGAAAATTCTATGGCCAATGCGTACTGAAATTATTTAACTGGAAGCAATTGTGAACACCCAGATTTTATTGCAGAAATCTCTCTTCTCCTTCTCCTCTTCTCCTCTTTTTTAATGCATCCGAAGAATACAAATTATATACATTAAAGTGCGTCTCTTCGGTTCCTCTGTGAGGACCGTTTTAGAAAATCAAAAGCCTAATTACAATAATTCAACTAACTAAAACATGACAGATGGATTAACTGAACTATTCGACTTCTACAACTCTGACTAATCTAAATGATACAGTCAGCTGACTCCCGAGGGAAATTTCCTTCATGGGATCCTGTCCATGAGCTCTTCCACTGATTTTCCTATCTTCTGCAACATTCCTTCAGTCATCTAAGTGGCATCTTCCTCTGGCTTGTCCTTCCATTTGATTAAGTACTGAAAGTACTCTTGTCCTCTGGTCTTCCTGAACACTCTTTTGTCCAATATCCTCTCCGGTTGCAATGGTTGCGCTAGAGGTAGCTGTTATTTCCACTCAATCTGTCCCTTGTCTGCTGATCTTTCTTCTGCACCATCATCTCCATACTTGTACAAATCTACAACATCAAAAATGGGAGATATTCCAACATCAGGAGGTAATTCAATCTCATAAGCATTTGCAGAAAACTTTCTAAGTATCTTGCATGGCCTAATCTTTTTGAACTTCAGTTTGTTATACTGCTTCTTTGGGAATCTCTCCTTTCTCAAGTGCGCCAAAACCAGATCTCCTACTTCAAAATGAACTTCTTTTCTGCTCAAGTTTTCTCTGCCTTTGTATTTGATGCTGCTGCCTTGTAGTTTCTATTTCACTTGTTCATGTATGGCCTGGATCTCTGAAGCAAATTCCTCACCATCTGCGCTTCTTAACTCTTCCCTTCCCAGATCTCTTAACTCTGATATTCCTCTGGGGTGCATTCCATAAATAATATGGAATAGAATCTTCCATCTTCTCCTGTTTGGTGAGTCATTATATGCATATTCTTCCTGGGGAAAAATATGATCCCACTGCTTGGGATGCTCTCCTGCAAGACTTCTCAACAAATTTCCCAGACTCCTATTCACTACCTCAGTTTGTCCATCAGTCTGGGGATGATAAGATGAGCTAAAACTCAGTTTGGTACCAAGTTTCTTCTACGGTGTCCTCCAAAAATGACCCACAAATCTGGTGTCTCTATCTGAAACAATACTCTTGGGCAACCCATGCAATCTAACAACTTCTTTGAAAAACAAGTTAGCAACATGGGTGGCATCACTAGTTTTATAGCATGGAATAAAATGTGCCATTTTGGAGAATCTTTCCACCACAACAAAGACTGCATCATTCCCTCTCTGAGTCTTGGGCAATCCTAGAACAAAATCCATACTCACCATGTCCCAAGGCCTGTCTGGAATAGGCAAGGGAGTGTACAATCCTGCATTCTGGCTCCTTCCTTTAGCATATTGACAGATTTTGCAATTCTTCACAAACTTATCCACTTATGTTCTCATCCTGGGCCAGTAATAGAAGTGACTCAATTGCTCATAAGTTTTATCAGTACCAAAGTGTCCAGCAAGTCCACCACTATGCTTCTCTTTGATCAAATTTTCTCTCATGGAACATTTTGGTACACACAGTTGGTTTCTTCTGAATAACAAGTCCTCCTGCAAGAAATAATCCAGCCACTGGCTTCTATCTGTTAAAACAGGGTTACAACCTGCCTTAAATGCTTCCTTAAAATCTGGATCTGTTTTATACAATTCTTTGAGAAAATAAAATCCTACAACTTCAAAATTAGTTTCTTGAACAAGCATGTGCCTCCTACTCAAAGCATCAGCTACTTTATTTTCTTGGCCACTTATGTGTTTCAAAACAAAGTTAAAACCTTGGAGATACTCAACCCATTTGGCATGCTTATGCTTCAACTTGGGCTGTTGTACAATATACTGCAAAGCATGATTGTTAGAATATAATACAAATTCCATGGACATCAAATAATGTCTCCACTTTTTCAGTGCCTGAACAATTGCATAGAATTACTTCTCATAAGAGGAATAATTTCTTCTGGTGTCATTCAGATTTTCACTGTAATAGGCTACAGGCCTATCATCCTAACTCAACACAGCTCCAATGGCTTCCCCACTGGCATCACACTTTACTTGAAATGGTTTAGCAAAATCAGGAAGGATCAAAACAAGCTTCTCCGTTATCTTTTGCTTAAAAAATTTAAAGTTTCTTTCTCCTTCAACAGTCCACTTAAATGGCTATTTTCTCTTCTTTATTGTCTCAATTATGGGTGCATTAATCTTACTGAAGTTTCTTATAAACTTTCTGTAAAAACTAGCAAGTCCATGGAAACTTCTTACCTCAAAAACATTCCTGGGTGGAGGCCACTCCACAATTGCCTTAACCTTTTCTGGGTCCATCTTCAATCCTTCTGCAGAAACAAAAAAACCCAAATACACCAACTCTTCCTTCATGAATGAGAATTTCTTTAAGTTTATCAGCAGTTTCTCTTGGTGCAGCTTCTTCAAGACATGATTAAGATGCCTTAAATGTTCTTCTTTAGTTCTGCTAAAAAATAATATATCATCCAAATATACCATCACAAATTTACCAATGAATTCTTTCAATACTTCATTCATAAGTCTCATGAAAGTGCTAGGTGCATTTGACAACCCAAAAGGCATTACCATCCATTCATATAGTCCTTCATTTGTTTTAAAGGAAGTTTTCCACTCATCACCCTCTCTTATTCTGATCTGATGGTATCCACTTTTTAAATCTATCTTCGAAAAATATTTAGCACCACTCAAACAGTCCATTAAATCCTCAATTATGGGCAAAGGGAATTTGTACCTGATTGTGATCTTATTGGTTGCTCTGGAATCAGTACACATCCTCCAGCCTCCATCTTTCTTTGGGCTCAATACTGCTGGTACTGCTTATGGACTCAAATTTCTCTGATCAGCCCCTTGTCCACCAATTCCTGTACTTGTCTCTTGATTTCCTCATTTTCTGTGGGAGTCATTCTGTAGGCTGCCTTATTTGGCAGATTTGAACCAGGGATAAAATCTATTTGATGGCTGATCTTTCTCACAGGTGGCATCTCATCAGGTAAATCATCCACAATAATGTCACAATAATTGTCTAACATCTCTTGGATTTCTATTGGAAAATCATAAATCTTTGTAGAAGTAAGAACTACCTTAGGTTTGCAAACTAAAGCAAAACTTACCTCTTCTTCTTCTATCTGCTGCAGATATTCCTTCCCGCTCAGCAACAAGGTCTTTGGATCAATCACTCTGCTGGATGGCTCTCCTTCTTCCATGGGTATCAATGTATGGTGTACCCAATCTTTGAAGAAGTTGTAAGTGTTCTTCTTGCCATCATGCACTGCTTCTCTGTCAAACTGCCAAGGTCTACCCAGTAGTATATGACACACATCCATGGGCATTACATCACACAAGACCTTATCTTTTTATTTGCCCATTTGCAGCTCTATCTCACACTGCTCTTTTACAACCAGCTGGTGCCCTTTATGCAGCTAGGACACCCTGTAGGGAGTTGGATGCTCCCTTGTCTTCAACTTAAACTTCTTTATCACCTCAGTGGAAACCAGATTGTCTGTGCTGCCACTATCAATGACTAGCTGGAAACATTTCCCTTGGACTTTGCATATGCTCCTAAACAAAGTCTTCCTTTTTGCAGGCTCAGTGGCCTCTTTGGTTTGCTTCAACAGGATCTTGTTAACCACCAAGGACTCTCCCCTTTCTAGTAGAATTTCTTCTTCAATTTCTGCCTCTTCTCTAGCCTGGGCAACAACAACATTTCTTGGACTAGTACCCACATTCTCTGGACACTCATAGTGCTTATGTCCCACTTGATGACATCTATAACACCTCAATTCTCTACCCCTGCCTCTGTCTCTGCCTCCTCTTCCTTTTCCTCTGTAAGAACCCCTTCTACCCTTTGCATCATCCTCTGTATATGCATTCTGAGGTGAGCTACTGTTAGCTCCATACCTGGGTGTAGTAGGCTTTCCTCTACCACCCTGACTTCCCTGTCCACGGAAAGTACCTCTCTTCTTGGCAGACTGTTTCCTCAGAAGTTTCTCCTCTGCTTTCAAGGCCATCTGGTAGGCCTCTTCCACTATCTTAGGAGACAGAAGACCAATCTCATCTTGGATCTCCAGCTTGAGACCATTCACATATCTGGCAGTCTTCTCTGGCGTGTCTTGAAATTTCCCAACTCTTATGCTCACTCTGTAGAAATCCTCTGTGTATTCTTTTACTGTCAGCAACCTCTGTCTCAGGTTTTGCATTTGCCTATACAATGTTAACTGATAATCACTAGGCAAGAATTTACCTTTTAATTTAGCCATCATTCTGGTCCAGCTCTTGATAGGTTGCTTGCCAACTCTCCTCCTTTCTACCTGCACTCCATCCCACCAAAGTGCAGCATGTCCTTTCAGCTTTGTTACTGCAAACTTGACCTTTTTATCTTCGCTTATTTCTTCATAATCGAAGCACTTGTTCATTTCATTAATCCAGTCCACTAGTTCCTCTGGATTCAATCCTCTTGCAAAATTTGATACTTCAATCCTGAGCTTAACTGCAGACCCCAGAACAGTTCTGAGGAGCCTCATGTCAGGAGGAATCTCAACATTTTCTTCCACTTCTTCTATCTCAGGTTCACTGGTGTCTTCAGGATCTCTGGGCTGTCTTCGCTCTATGACATCCATTCTGGCCTCAACCCTCTGCAACATCCCAACACCTCTGCGTTGGCAACGGGTCTCCTTCTGCCAGCACCTCTACCAACTCGGATTTCCATGTCAATTCTCTGCAAAAACAACTCAAAAACGCTCTGATACCACAAATGACGACAACAAAACTGAAAATCGTCCCCAAGGAGAGCTTATCTACTGTAATCACTCTGTCAGAATTTTCCCTTCCATTAGCTTCGTTTACTTCCACATGGCCTTCTGTGTTTTCTCAGGATTTTATTTATCTTTTCTGTGGAATTTGATAAATAACATTATCCACAACCTTTGGCAATTTAAATTATATAACCGAACTTTATATTAATAACCAACGCTTTTGAATAAATGACTTTTAAATAGACCTTTGGCTCCGGGCCCCACCTCTATGATCAATAGCCCAATCAAATGCACGCATATTACCTCGGTTATCGTCTGCGCATCTTTATCAAACGATCATCGTCCGATGGCTCCTTTCCAGATCAACGACGTTCCACGATATCGCTTGGCTTCCTTATACGAACTTTAACGTGCGATGGCGCGCTATGATAGCGGTTTTTTGTGGGTCCACCTCTGCCACGTTTCAAATAATCTATGGAGTCACTCCCCAACCAGGAAATACTGCTTATCTCCAAAAGGCGGTGTGATATGGGCAATCCAGCTTCGTAAATCCGCTCGCGGTTTCAGAACAGTGATCAACCAAAGGTTAATTCGGGTTACGCTATTCTTTGATTCCTTAACTTAGGTCAGGATTCCGATAGCAAAATAATTTTATCTCGTCATTACGCAAAATTATACTATCATTTAAACAGAGTTCACGACCCTGGTTTCTCTGCACAGGCCTCGCCTGCGGGTGGGATTAATTCAATAGGGTTTGTTCGAATAAATTTGAGAAAACAATAGACAGAGGTATGCAAAATCTATACAATCATTTAATTCAGTAATTATACATGCACGGAGTTCAATCGCCTCACAATTAAACAATTTATTCACAAATAAGGATTCGAGACAATTCTATGGCCAATGCGTACTGAAATTATTTAACTGGAAGCAATTGTGAACACCCAGATTTTATTGCAGAAATCTCTCTTCTCCTTCTCCTCTTCTCCTATTTTTCAATGCATCCGAAGAATACAAATTATATACATTATAGTGCATCTCTTCGGTTCCTCTGTGAGGACCGTTTTAGAAAATCAAAAGCCTAATTACAATAATTCAACTAACTGAAACATGATAGATGGACTAACTGAACTATTCGACTTCTACAACTCTGACTAATCTAAATGATACATTTAGCTGAGGTATTGACACCTACCTGTTACAATTCGAATGTTTTCGAACCCTCCTAGCCACAACATGTGGACAAAACCTCCTACATTTTTGGCTAGTGTCTAATGCCCCTGCATCACAAACATGGAAAAGAACCCTAGAGTCGATGGTTACAATGAGACCTTGATTGAATAATGGTTGGCATTGCTAGGGTTTCCTTTTGTTTGTAATGAATTGGTTTCTTATTGTTCATTTGGCATTCTCTTCACTGGAGTTTGTAGACAGATCTCTACTCTTCTCTGCTACCCATCTTAACTATGTTATTATTTATGAACCTGAAACAATTGAACCTTTGCTCTCTCTTAAGATTTTTTTTACTCGCTTTGAGAAAAAATGTGTTGTGGTTCCAATGGTTGGATGAGAATGCTGAAGGTAAGAGTTCATTTTTCCAATTTTACAGTTAATTTTTCCTTGTGGATTCTAATGATTTGAATTTTATTATATTTAACAAGTCTTTCTCTTATTCTTGTAGGTGTGTAGGGAGAATCTTTCTAAAGGTTTCCAAGGCTTCTCCGGGATTATACTGCTTACAAACATATACTCGGATCTCATACGTATTTGAACAAGTTACAAGGATTATTTATCCTCATCTTATTTCTTTAGGTAAAATATTGTGAATTTGCACAAAGTTTCTTCCCTTTCAATGCATATTTTTTGTAATTATTTAGACAAGGGTTTGTGAACTTATTCCTTAATTTTTTTGTATATAGCTCTAGTGATGAAATCGTATTATGGTTTCCAAGCTTTCCTTAGTTGATTTTTCTCTCGGCAGCAGTCCATTCTTGGGGAAAGGTTCAATTCTTTAATTGTTACGGTATTATTCTCTTCAAAGAATATATTTCTTAGAGTTTATGGTAATTTTTCACAATTGGGGTTATTCATTTCAAACCCTAGATTGAAAATTTTGATTTTTTCGACCTTGAATTGAGAACTAGCTTTAATACTAGGTCATGGCCTCTATGAATAAATCAAGTTGTAGTTGGCTTTAATTTTTCAGAGCATTTTAAACTTACAAGGTATTAACCCTTCTTAAATATATTATTTTATACATCTCTGCAATTTATTTGACTAAATTTTTATGTCGTTTTCACATAACGATGTTAGAGATTTCGATTAAAGACTCCTGTAAAGTATAAATATGTTTTTCTCAAAGTTATTTTTATTCTTATTTATAATTATTTCCTTTCATTACGCTTCACCTCACATTTTATTTTTATTGGTATTTCTAGGTACATTGAAACTTGATATTTAATCTATCGATTCCTCCCTCTGTAAGTTCGGATATGGAACCAAGTCCTCCCAATTTCTTAATGGGTTTGGTCTCCTTCCTGTACAGGTCGGTAGAATCGTAACCCTAGCCACTTCTTCTATACTATTTGGTGTTCTCATCCGCGTTTTGAGACTCAGAAGTTGCTCTGGACTATTTGCTCTGAGGGGAAAGTATTGTTGTGGCAATTAAAAGATTAAGGTATAAAGCCTTCTATCATAGCAGTGTTTGATTTGTAACATTTTATGGGTCTTTTCAACCTTATAATTAATGATTTCGTATTTAACATTTTTTATTGTATTTTGGAACATTAACAATTAATTCCAAATGGTTAAAATTTATAACTAGTCGGTTAAAATTTATAATTGACTTGTTATTTGAATGATTTCAATAATTTATACTTTTCCTGGATATTTCATGCATTATTAATATATATTTGGTAAACATTTTATTTATAATATGCTCATATAATTTCAAATATATCAATTGCAAGGGTTTAAACCCATTGTTGGGTTTTGCTTCCTTTTCAATTTAAGCCATAAAAAAATTTGGTTGTTTCCTTTGTTCACACACTCTTTGTTACATAATAATAATTTTCCTGTCATTCTTTAAAATTCCATTCTCTTTTTTAAGGTCGATTTTTTGGCCTAAAACTACAACTGGTATTCTCCTTAATTACTATCATTCTTTTAAAAATTATATTATATCCTTTAAAGATTAAAATTTGGTCTAAGACTACAACTCATGTTTTCCTTTGTTTAATGTTATGATAGACTATATTTGGCCATTACATATGATTTTCCATTATGTTGAGGTTATAATCTTTTATAACCATGCTTACTTGTGACAAGAAGAATATTACTAACTTATTCTACTCTACCTGTTTTATATTTGTCTTCAACACACGGGTCTCTAGTTTAGACTTGTTAACAATTATACTAAGTTTTTGAGTTAGATTATAAAATGTACAACAATGGTAATAGTTTATTCACAATTTAAGTTAGGAAATAAATCCACAATACACAAATTAATACTTATGTTCATATGTAAAAATTATTCATAGTTTCACTCTTCAAAATATGCAATTACCCGAACCATGTCTAATACTCAATGAAGAAATCCATGTGCTCTTTCTTTTTTATTTCATGTATACATAAAAAACTTCATTTATATGGTACTTAGATATATAAAAAAAATTAGAAATTGGGATACATTAAAACACTAGAAAGTTAGAGTACTGACTTATCAATTATATTATATTCTGGAAAAATAGGCTAGAGCTACAAGGCTCCAACCAACCTTGACTCCTTCTCCTTAAAGCACCCTTCCTCAAGCTCCAATAGTCTACAAGTAATTTTCTCTATTCTTTCTTTTTCCATTCATATAATTCTCGCTCTGAGTTTTGCATTGTGTGAATCTTCAACCAAAGGACAAGAAGCATACCCTTTTTCCAAAACAATTGATAGTTAGTTACTTGTTGAAAAGTGTAACTAGGATTAGTCTCAATACTGACTATGTAACTATGTATTTATGAAAAGAGGAAGACAAAGACAATATATATATTTTTTATATAGTTGTCTCATGGGTTTCATGAGCATGGTCTAGGTAAAAGGACTTCTTCTTGATGTCCTCTAGGTTTTTGTTTTTTCGTCATAAATGTCCTATTTAATAATTCATGTATGAAGTGTTTAAGTATGCTCCAAACCATGTCACATAAGCCTTGAAAGTCCAACGTTAAACCCTTCAAAATATTAGCATATAAGTAGCATATAAAGTCGGCCTATATTCAGTGGAGAAGTTGGCCTACAAGGTGACTGTGTGGTCAACCTAAAAGACAGAAAAATGCACTATAAATATGAAGATCCCGCGGCCCAGTTCAGACAGAAAAAGTGTGGATTTATTCTGCGGTTTCACAGTGGTTTAAAAGTGTGGACTAGTAAGGATTAGCTGCATTTAAGGCTGAAGAAAACTGCAGACATCTCTGTGATATTTTATAACGTAATAAAGTTTGGAAAAGTGCGAGTTACAAGCAAGTATTTCTAGGGTAAAGTATGGATCTGTTATATGTTGTTCTGAAGCAGTGAACTCAGACTAGCATGAAGAAAGATATGTGTATCTCAGAACTAAGATACATTTGTGATCAAGTGAATGTATTAAGTGCGGGCTAAAGGATAGAAAGAGGTGCAGATGTCAGAGTGATGAAGTCTGGATCAGATGCGGAGCTAGAATAGTGTCAAAGTATGTTGAAATGCGGACCTGTGTGAAGATGTTCTGTGGACTGTTTTGATATTGTTGATGAGAAAAATTGTACTTCCAACAACAAGGGGGGTCTCCTCGGTGAAAGGTCCCAATTAGAACTCACATCGTTTGGGATAGGAGCCCCATCTAGTATGTGGGCCCGGCTACCGCCATAGTTGTTTCCACTCTTGGTTGTCGGATGAGAAGATGATGGAGCAGAGGCGAAGATGAAATGACCAATCAGTGAAGCAAAATCAGCCCAATATTAACGGACCATAAACAAATATACAAGCAAGTCTAAGCAGCAAAATAAAAAGGGGGGTATGCTGTGACTGGGATCAGTGAGCCGAAAACCAGTCGAACATACGTGAAAGAAAACACGCTGGAAGTTAACTGCAAAGTAGTTCATAATAGATCACTGTCGTAGCAAGGACAAATAAACACTAATCCAAAAGCAAACATACATGCAACCAATGAGAAATAGTTCATAACCAATGGCATGCATGAAAGCAGATGTACAACATAATGAAGTATTAGACAACTAGTACTATCACCACAAACAAGCACGTGAATCAGTGCAGGAAAGGAGAATATATTATTAATGCTGCTACAATGTCAAATACATGTTTACAACTCGTTAAAACCCAATAGTGGAACATGGGCTATTCATATCAATGCATGATACAAAACCCTAGCCTCGCTACCTCTCTCTCTACTTGATACCAAGAGTTGAGTGCCTTTAGCTCTCTAGCAACAATTCCTCTATCATATTGGCTTTCATTGTTGAGCTAAAAGTCCCCCTAGTATCTTTTCCCGAAGTTGTACATATAGGCTGAGATGAAGCTTGAGTTTCCCTTGACTCTTGGTCTTCCCAACTGTTGGGTTGGCTTGCGACTTAGGCCATTTGCGACTTGCAACCTAGGGTTGTATGCGACCTGTGACCTTGAGCAATCTGTGACTTGCGACCTGGGGTTACTTGCGAACTTCGACCTTCTTTCGGTGATCTTTGGATTTCACTGCAAGATTCCTTTTCCTGCATCTCCGCCCCGTGACTGGGTGCCCTTTAGCTTAAAGTGAGGTTCTTGGGAATTTTGGAAGGATCCACCTCTCTTTGAAAATGTCCCCTTGCTTGCTGGGGAAAACCCTGGCTCTTCGTGCAAACCTAAAGCTTCCACCTGCAATAAAATAGCATAAGTCACATGTCTTCATGATCAAATAATAATGATAGAGACATATTTAATTAATTGCAAGAGTGAAAATAATAAATTTAGACACCTTTGTGGCCAAGTGTTGTGCCACTTTGTCATAAGAGAAAATGGCTCGTGTAGGTTGTCCCTACGCCTCTTCAATCATTGTAATGTCCATTGGTAGTATTATGGACTGAGTGCCAAATGTGGATCTGTAGTTTAACTTGTTTTGGTAGCTGTTACTTCATAGGGATGTGGCTCCGTCGATGAGACATGATGCCCCTTTATCCTCTATGAACATCGCACCATATAGAAACGAATTTATGGAATGTGGGTACAGTCATGAATCTGCGGCTTCCACTTCATTGAGGGCTCAATGCACATAATATAATTATCCTCGCATGTTTAATCCACACAAATGACTTGTTTCAGTAGTGAAAATGAAAAATGATCAGTTCTGAATAAGGGGGGAGACCTTGATGAGATGGATCCTACGCATATTCAACTCTTGAAGTTCTAGACCCATATGAGGTTGTTGAATACCCACAAAGGAGAATCCAATGGCCACATAAGGGAGGTATATCTTTAAGTTGTTGGTTGTATTTTGTTGCGCAGTCGACGATGCATTTGTATTAATTCTAATCATATTACAGATACACATTATATGAAAATAAACCCGCTTCTTCCATGACCACAATGGCTTAAGGTTGATAATGCGCTCAACTCCCACTGTGATGCAAAGCATTTTAAACCTGAGAGCCGCGGAACGGAAGCACGAGACCTCTCCTCCTCCTCAACAATATCCCACACATTCCATAGATCATTAGAGGCCATGAATCTTGAATCTGGAAAGGCCATAGTAGATTCAGCTTTTTCCTGCCGAGTTTCTTGAACCACCCCAGTTTTCATCCCCTTGGGGTTTTCTTAAGGTGCATGTCCCCTCCTGTAAATCGAGTGCGTGCTTGAAAGGTTCCTTCACTCCTTTTAAAGTGTTTACCAGCCCCTTTAATCTAAATGTGTGGTCACCCTATTTAAGAGTTCGATTCTGCGTCTGTATGGGCATGGGTGTTGCCTTTGAGGGAGGTCGCACTTTGGAGTAGAGGTCGCACAGTCGGAAAATTTCACCAGACGTGGTCTCTCTCAGACACACTTTTTTGCGACCTTGAGACCTCAGAGAGGTCACACAGTCGCATTGGACTTGGGTCGCATCTCCTAGCCGAGAGCAAATGTTGTGACTCTGCGACCTGAGGCCCGTGAAGTGCCCTTTTGCGATCGCATATATGCTTACATTTTTTTGTGTGAGGTCCACCTTCTCGTGCAATCTTTGGTGCACAAATTTCACCCTTCGACAACCATTGCGATTACAATACCAAGGACCGTGTGACTGTGGAGGGACTGCGCGGCTATCCAGAGCACCTTCGTATTGCCATGTCCAAGTTCATAAGCTTTGTGCATCTTCCCAAAGCGGATTTTCCTAAACAGATAAACGACAACAAGTTATGGGTTCGACGAAATTTAATTTCGTGCTACGACTCTAGAGAGGTTGCTGGGTGTCCAATGTGGTTATATGTCTAAATCGAATATGGTGGTGGACATTGACAAGGGGAGATCGTAAGAAAATGATATGATGTCCCCTTTATTATGGCAGAAAAAGCAGGAACACAGTCTCATGGCTTGGATGCATGAACGGACCATATGTTACGTGGGTGGAAATCTCGGCAACACGACTCCACAGGGTCTCCAATTCGCAAAACCAACTAAGGCCCAAACCTGGTCAATTTCCGACATATGAGACCTGGCGACTAATCAACATCACCATCTTGATCCATTCGCAATTTTCCCTCCGCGGACAAATGAATTCTTTCCTTTTTCACGACAATTTTGAATGCCGCAGACGTCTCGTGTAAGAAACTTCAGGCATACGTTAATATGCAAATACTGCTGACCACACCGTTTTATTGTTAATAATATAATATATGCATATGTTCTCATTATGTGCCACCTTTCCAAGCTTCACGAAATGTGGCTCGTCGGGCAGCCAATAAGGTGCGTAGTTTGTGGAAACAGATTCAAGCCCATGTTGTGCAACAGTTCTTTAGAAATCCACGAGACATGGCCTTTAGGATGGTCGATCAAAGTGCACAATTTAAGGAGCCTGGCTTTAGGCCCATGCTAGCCCATGCCTTAATTTCATAACGCCCAAGCATTCGACTCCCTCTCTGTCGTTTTCATATTTACATACTTCTCTGAAATGTGCGGTCTCTTTGCAGTGGTCACCATGCGGATGCTGATGCTTTTGAACGTGATGGACTATTGGAGTTTCATCCTTGTAGAGTATTATAATGATTTTATCGTGGTCCAATTTCATAACCCATACCAATCTCTAAATAACTTATTGGTGGTACTTTCAAAACATCCATAGAAGATCTGCAGTTTAGTTGTAAAAAATGATATATGTTTCCCAATAAAATCCTATCGAACCATCCAATGCCCTTTTCCATATGGAAATTTGCTTTTCCTAGGACACAAACTACCTTAGCTCTTTTACATTTGCGAGGTCACTTGTATTCTCTTAAACAATTGGGAAATTTGATATGAAGTCTTCCAAAGGAAAATTTGAGAGGTTGATAGGTTTATCTGTTTGCTCAACCGCACTGAAATTGAGATACATGTCCAGGCTATAAATAACTTGATGCACAAATTCATCACCCCTAATACTGAAGGAATAACTATATCCATATCGAGCAATGCACCCGTAAACTCCTTTATATCCCAATCCTTCTACAAGAAACTGTTCATGTGGTAATATGGTTTCAATAGGGACATACCTGATGGTTGTTGATATAATTAACTCGTGCAAGGAACCTACATTTTTCACATAATGACCAACAATTTTCCATAATGGAAAAACACGTGAAGAACAAAAGCACAACTGGTAAAAGAAATTCCTAAACAACGATCATTACTAGTGCCAATAAGACAGTTGTAATCAGCATCACCATAATCACCACCATCAAATATGCAGCAAGAAAAGCTACCATGTCCTCTTGCAAACGAAGATGAACCACAATATATTTTCCACCAATGGTGGAGCTGTGCTTAATCATGGTTCTACTAACTTCCCTGCAAGTTTAGCAATGGGATCAAAAAATCGTAACACTCCATAATTAGCTAAACATATGGGGTGCTGAATTGGGGGGTGGAACCTCTTGTGAAAATTGATTGGCAAATGGATAAATCCGTATCACATCAGCCTCAAACAGTTTTAGGGAGAACTTTTTCTTCATATTAACTGACAGGATACCAACATTTAATCCTGAAGTTGAAAATATTGCTCATGTTGTTGTCAAACTTTCCATCATGCCCTCGGGAAACTTTATAACAGTCCTCACATCATTTCTAAGAAAATCGATAGAATGATATTCGTCATATATGTCATTAAACTTATTAGGATCCTGCTGAATGCTATGAAAATGGAAATTTGGAATGAAGAGGGTTGCATTCAAAAACCCTGCCACAACTACCGCATTGCAAGTTGATGTTGTTGATTCAAGCCACCATTTGATTCAATAAATATATAACCATTTGAATCAGGTAACCCTCTCTTTTTAGGAATGAAACTATACGCTCTGAAAGATGTGGCTTAACTCTTTGTTCCCTGCTTATAGGCGATACATATCTTCCACTTTTCATATTTCAGCTCGAACTACTCTTACCCTTGTCATCCGTCTTCATGAGGTCTTCAACTGTAGCCTTAGTTCTCATCCCCATATAGACAGGGTATGAAAGTGTCATGTTCCGCAACTGCGCCCTTGTTGTTTTAGTTTCAGTTTCTTTCCCTCGGTGTGGTGATGACATTGTTGGGTATATCATCCATGGGATTGACCTACATGAAACATTATAATTTCAATTAGTTCACAGTTAGCTTTTAGATAATGATGCCCCCAACTAATTTACATGAGCTTGGTGAAGTACCCAAACAGAATGCCTAAATGATCCATGGTGAAAGGGCTTCTAATGGATATACTTAATTACACAGAAAAGTTTCCATTCAAGTGTACGCATGATGACCCCCCCCACACATGGTGTGGCTGCGGAAAAATTATCTCGTCATGATGGTGAGAAGGTTTACGAGAGGCTGGGAATAGGTCACGGGGATGTCACTGGCTATAGGCCGGGTCAAAAACCCTAATGGCTAAGCGAGCAGAGGGGAACCCAAAATTTTGAATATACCCAAAATTTTGGGTGGTGTTGTAGCGGCTACAATAGATATATATTGTGATATATGCGGAAAGTCTTATATATGCGAAATAGGGGTTGTGATATATGAGGAGCAAAGTCTGTGTGTAATCTGAAGTCAGTGCCTGTTGGTGAAGAAAAGAAATAACAAAATTGGAGAAAGACAAAGAAGCAGTGACAAGGTTTTGAGTCTTGGTCATGGTACTTGTCATTTGAAGACCTATAAGAAGAATTTCTTACGGGTTTTCCTCTCCAAGAGGGAGAGGTTTTTCCCTGGCTCGAGGAGCCTAATTGTGTGTCTCTTGTATTTTTGGTAATTGAGTTGATGAAATATTAAATAAGTTAAGAAGTAAGCTCATAAGTAATTATCAAGTAAGAGAATTTGGATTAATCACTAGCCCTCCAAATTCTCAACATGGAATCAGAGCTAAGGTGCTGAACACAAGGGCTACTTGACAAAGAGGACACTCCAGGAAGTGAAGATCAAATTTTAGGTTGAAAAGAAAACCAATTTGCAAGAAATACTCTCAAGATAATTCAAGAAATATCTTTTATCTCATTCAAAGGAACAAATCAATGAAGAAAATAATATTTGCCTTCAAAGATTTACTTTCCAGACATTGTTAGAAGAGGACATCATCTTTTGAATATATCCTTTATCATCAAGGATCTAAGATCAACTAAATTGGAGATTTCAATCTTATAAGAAGCTCATCTTCATCAAGGAAGCTGGAAGACACTCTACTCAAGTAAGTATCTATGATCTTACTTAAATCTGTCAATATGATTTATTGTAAAGAGAGCAACAAGTTGGTTGGGTCATCAAAATTTAGTGCATGGAAGAAGAGGACAAATTTGAATTTAATTGAAGATGAACTTATGGACTACATCGAAGGATCGACAATTCAACCACCAAAATAATATGCTCCAGCTGATACCAAGCACATGAAGGGAGAAATCAAAGCCTAGAGGATTCTCATAGAATCCATTAAGGACTCACTCATTTCCTTTGTATCAAAACTAAAGTCTGCTAAAGGAATATATGAGAAACCGGTGGAGCTATTCTCAGTGAGTACTATAGGAGAAGCAATCTCTATGAGACAAGAACTATATAAAATGAAATTTTCAAGAGAAGAAGGAATCACTTCATACTTTATCAGGATTTCTGAAATAAGAGATCAACTGCAGGAACTAGGAGAAGTAATGTCTGACACTGAGATGACTACAGTGGTGCTGAATGCTCTACCAGAAAAATGGGAAAACTTCACTTCAAGTTTACGGGAAGAAAGAAGCCACACCATTCCATGATTTATGGTCTTTATATAAAATAGAGGAAACAAGATTGAAAGCCAAAGATGATATAGGATCAAGTGAAGGGAATGAAGCCTTTGTAGCCATATCAAGAAGAAAGGAAGATTCGATAAATTTGTTCCTCAGAACAAAATAATAAATATGGAAAAAGTACAATGCTTTGGATGTAATGAACTTGGGCATTATAAAAGATATTTTCCTAAATCTGAATAGGACAAGAGAAAAAGGGAAGAATTCCATGTCTCAGATATAAGAGAAGAACTTGATGCAAAGAAATGTAAGAAAGAAGAAGCGAGGGATATCTACTATGATTGAGATCATATTCTCCTTTAAGTGATTTTTGTTGGTTGTAAAATAGTATGATAGGAAGCAATGTATATTAATAGCATCATGATCAAAGCATGGCAGAGGCTCTTGGTGAAATAGCTCCTGGAAAACCTCACTGATAACAATACTTATGGAGGGCAGTCATCAAAGATCATGGGTCATCATGGAAACAGGTGCTGACATTTTCTAATGGAGTTCTCTATGGATTCACTGATTAGAAAGAAAGAAAAATGGTTTCTTCAAGAATTATATGCTACAAAATTATGGGATGTGATGGAGCAGGTCAAGGGAATGAAGCTCTTCATTCTAAAGAAATTGCTACAGGATGACTCAAAGGAAAAAGGTATGAGGTATATATATATATATATATATATATATATATATATATATATATATATATATATGTTGACACTAGATGTTGTGAAGTCATGTCATATGGTTGCAGGTAATAGACTTCTATATTTAGAAGTATGATATATGGAGGAGGATATCTCGGTGCACTGATAGATGAAATCAACATAATATATCCTCATATGGAATATGAGGTGGCTGTATATGAACAAGGAACTAGAATATTGTAAGTTCCTGGGAATGAAAATGTGTAGAAAGGAAGAGAGCATGAAATTCAACCATGTCAAGAGCAAGTTATCATCCGGAAGCCAGGAAGATGTGACTAGAATATCTCCTGGGAGGATATGTAGACTATGATAGAAGTCTGGTAAAGAAGAAGAGCCTTGAAAAAACATATCATTAGGAGATGTGTCAATCTGAATAAAGGATTTCGATGGCTACATGAGGATGTCATGGTGAAAGATCATCATTGAGATTACTTTTGTTTTAAATTTTCATATGTATATGTTTATCTAGATGAATTTGTGCATGGCTGCTAATCATGAGAAAGGATGTATGATCCTTGGAGATGATTCAAAAGAAAGCGACATGGCATAAAATGTGGACCAGATAAGAAATACAGATGAATCAATTTATGGTAGATGACATGAATCATGAATGAAAGTGATCGATGATCTGTGCCCTATGGAGCTAAAGTTGAAGTTTCCTCAATATCAAAATCCATGAGATTGAGGGGAGGAATTCTTCATGAGCAGTTGTGTGTCTCACCATTGATGCTGCAGGCCCTTGATTGAGAGGGAGCATGTTGATCAGTTTCTTACTTGGAAGACACTAGGTAATTCCTAAGAATGATCTTAGGTACATCCCTTATGCAGGAATGAGTACATTCCCTTGTGGAATAGGTCCTCCCTGGCTGAGAGGGAGAGATAGACACATCATTTTGGTCTTCACTTGGGAAGACAGAATGGAGGATTGGGTAATCATCTGGAATTTGATACTCTTTAAGAATGTGTTAGGGAATTCACGACAAGAGTAGTTAGGGACCAATATTCATTGAGGGCTAGCTACCCAAGAGAAGAATAGTCCAAGAAGGTCATACTTTCGGAACACGCTGGTGGAGTATGTACCTTGGAGAGACAATAACTATGGTTTCTATAAGTCATGTGTCTCGCCAACATTATAACCCATTGTCTCGTTGAGAGATGGGGCTGTTAGTCAAGGCCTTACACTAGGAAAATTCTAGTTGATATGATGCTATACAGATGCGATTACCAATCTGATTCTTCTTATGAGATTCTTCAGTTTGAAAGAGACCATGTACTTGTATGAATACCTCCCTAGTTAAAAGGGAGTGTTGATAAGTGTAATAGGATCAGTATTCATACTGACTATGTAACTATGTATTTATGAAAAGAATAAGACAAAGATAATATATATATATATATATTTTGATATAGTTGTCTCATGGTTTTCATGAGCATGGTCTAAGTCAAAGGAGTTAATCTTGATGTCCTCTAGGTTTTTGTTTTCTGGTCATAAATGTCCTATTTAAAAAGTCATGTATGAAGTGTCTAAGTATGCTCCAAATCATGTCACATAAGCCTTGAAAGTACAATTTTAAACCCTTCAAAAGATCAATATATAAGTAGCATATAAATTCGACCTATATTCAGTAGAGAAGTCGGCCAACAATGTGACTGTGTGGTTGGCCTAAAAGACAGGAAAACACACTATAAATATGAAGATATTCCGGCCCAATTCAGACAGAAAAAGTGCGGATTTATTCTGTGGTTTCACAGTGGTTTAAAAGTGTGGATTAGTAAGGAGTAGCTGCAGTCAAGGCTGAAGAAAATTGCGAACATCTATGTGATATTTGACAGTGTAATAAAGTTTGGAAAAGTTCGAGTTACAAGAAAGTATTTCCAGGGTAAAGTATGGATTTGTAATATGTTGTTATTTAATAGTGAACTTGGACCAACATGAAGAAATATATCAAGTGATCAAGTGCAAGTATAAAGTGTGGGCTAAAGGATAGAAAGAGGTGCAGATGTCAGAGTGATGAAGTCTGGATCAGATGCAGAGCTACAACAGTGTCAAAGTATGTTGAAATGCAGACCTGTGTGAAGACGTTCTATGGAATGTTTTGATATATGTTGTTATATATGCAGAATAGGGGATGTGATATATGAGGATCAAAGTCTGTGTGTAATATGAAGTCAGTGCACATTGGTGAAGAAAAGAAAGATCAACATGGAGAAAGACAAAGAAGCATTGACAAGTTTTGGAGGCACTCATAGGTCAAGGGTCTGAGTCTTGGTCATGGTACTTGTCATTTGAAGATCTATAAGAAGAAATTATTATGGGTTTTCCTCTCTAAGAGGGAGAGGTTTTTGCCCTGGCTCGAGGAGCCTAATTGTATGTCTCTTGTATTTTGGGTAATTGACTTGATGAAAGATTAAATAAGTTAAGAAGTAAGCTCACAAGTAATTATCAATTAAGAGAATTTGGATTTATCACTAGCCCTCCAAATTCTCAACATAACTACCTCCACCTTATCCGCTAGGTGGGAGGTGGTTACTTGGCTCATTAATGAGCCCCACTCTGCCCAACCTCCTAAGACAACATCATGTCATACTAGGAGAGTTATTTATCCATAAATTTTCATTATTTAATAATCTAATCCATAGATTATATTCCTAGTTCTTATTCATCAAGGGTAATTAATTTCCATCATTAACTTACAACCCATAGTTTCTCTTCAACCAATTGTAGCTTCAGAATTATTTTCTATATTTTTTTTATTAAAAACATAACAAACAAAAAATTACATTCAATATTTATTATTGACATAATACTAATAAACCAATCCCAAATAAGTATTAAAGTTTCAATAACATACCACATGACATATATAAATTTATAAATAAAATATAAGTTAGGGGAGATCACAACCAAGGTGATGGGTAATTGTGTGAATTTGCATTTTTGGTTGGCTAGCAACTATATGTGTGTAAAAACACATAACAAAATGTCAAGGAAAAATAAGAGAGTAAAAATTATGAGTAGTAGGATGGAGCGACATGGAACAAATAGATCCCAGAATGATGAAGAAGAAGATTTAGTTGGGAAAAAAAAAGACTCTCTTGATTGATGGACACCCTTAGAATCTTAAGAGTTTAACTGAGAATTTGCACAAAATATAGTGAAAATATTATTAGAGCACATGAAAGGGGACCATAGGTAAATAATGTGATATTACAGAACCTATTAGACCTACAAAGGAAAAACATTAGGAGCTTAGTGTTAGCTACCTAAACATGCACAAGTTCAAACCTAGCTCTTCATAGGTCCAAAGGCAAAGTTTGGATACCAATAAGACAAGAGGAATCAATTCAAGGAAAGTACATAGGCATGCAGATGAAGGAACAATTTTACTTAGCACTCTGGAAAGAGAGTCAACCAACCTTGACTGATCATGAGATACTGCAATTAAGAAACATCATCATATGAGGATAACAAAGAAGATTTATGTGCCATAGGAGTTCAAGAAAGCAAATCCCCCTACCTCCAACTGAGAGGCAAAGAAGGTTGAAGAGGCATAGTATTGGTTGTTGGGGATGAATAAATGCTTTAGGGTGCATGAATACTATGATAACATGAAGGACAAGGTAGTTATTTTTAGTTTGAAAGGAAAGCTGATGTATGGTGGGAATATTTGAAGAATGTTAAGGACATAAGGGATAATTTTTTTTCATGGATAAGGATTAAGAAATACTTTCAGGATAAGTATATATCTGAGAAGTACTATGATAGAAAGGTCAAATAATTCCATGTGAATAAGTTGTGGAATATCACTTCTAATGAATACATCAACATATTTATGGAATAACTGAGGTATGTGCATAAGAGATGAGAAGGAGAAGATATAAAGGTACCTTAGTGGGTTACCACAAGCCTATTAGGATAGGATTGAATTTTATGAACCATTAACATTGGAGGACACCATCTGGAAGGCCAAATGTTTCTATGAATATTCAAAACACAAAAAAAAAATTCCCAATTGGAAGAAGAAAGATAAGGTAAAATTCAAAGGAAAAGGGTCTAATTCCTTAAGTTATAAGCAAGGTGGGAGAAATGGGAATTTCACTACTTTTGAAAAGAATCAATATCAGAAAAATCCCACAATGACGAGTAGAAACGAACCCCCAAACTCAGCGAAAGAAGATGTTGAAGGATCCAAGAAGGGTTATTTATAGTTTTGGACCTGTGGAGAAAACCATCTATGGAGGAATTATCCTCAGGAACAACAGACTGACACAAAGTTGTATAGTGTACAAGAAGAAAAAATGGTGAATGATGTGGCCAAGAACATACCTTGAATTTATGTTGCATTTAAAAATAAGTAGGTATACTAACAAGCTACAGTGATCCAAATGGAAGGTATGGTAATTAAAATAACCAAGTTCTAATTTTAGCTATATCAGCCCAAAGATTGTAGAGAAATGTAAATTTCAAAAGAAAACTCATGAAGAATAATGGTAGGCTCAACTATCCATAGGAACAAAAAGGTGGGTCATAAACATAGCAGAGTAATGATCTATGGAGATTAGTGGTATGACCATCACAAATTCTCTCAATTTATTACCATTTGGGTCATATGATGTTTTAATCTACATGAATAGTTAGCAGCCCACAAAACCAAGATTGATTGTGACAGCAAAGTGTTGGAATGCCTCAGTGACATTGGTGAGAATATAATGTTGCATGGGATAAAGAGACCAACCACACTCAGGAAAATAATTGCACTTAAAGTGAATTGACACAACAAAAAGGGTTGTGTGTTGTATGCAATACATGTGACTAAGGAATTGTAAGGAAATGTGGATCAATTTAAAATTCATCTAGTGTTAAAATAATTTAGTGACGTGTTCCCAGAAGAATTTTCGAAACTACCGCCAAAGAGAGACATAAATTTTACCATTGAATTTATTCCATGAATGATGTTAGCAACAAAGACTCCATATCGCATCAATACACCTAAATTCATAGAATTGAAATTGTAGCTAAAAGATATGTTAGATAAGGGACATATTTTGCCCAGTGTATCACCTTAGGGAGCCTCAGTGTTGTTTTCTAGAAAGAAGGATGGTAAACTAGATTGTATAAAATACCAACATTTAAACAAGGATATAATGAAGAAAAAGTACTCGCTACCTAGAATTGATGACTTATTCGACTAGTTGAGAGGGGTTGTAGTGTTTTCCAAAATATATTTGAGGTTTGGATACCATTAGGCCAAGATTAAAGATGAAGACCTTTAGAAAATCACTTTTAGAATTAGGTATGGCCACCATGAATTTGTAGTGGTGCCATTTCAGCTTACGAAATCCCCAAACACATTTGTGTGCTTGATGAATAATGTCCTTATACCTTATTTAGATAAATTTGTATTGATATTTTTAGATGATATCTTGGTATATTCAAAAACAAAATAAGAGTATGAAGACAACCTAAGAGTGGTATTATAGTATGTGAGGGAACATAAGCTGTATGCAAAACTCAACAAGTGTGATTTTTTCCAAACTCAAGTTCATTACTTGGGGCATGCCATTTTAAAAGGTGAGGTTGTAGATGTGAAAAATATCCAGGGTATAATGGAGTGACCCACTCCCTGGAATGTCACAGAGGTCATGTATTTCATGGGGTTAGTTGGATATTACCGAAGTTTCATTCGATACTTCTCAAGGATCGGACATCTAATCAATGTTGTGCAAAGGAAAGGGGTCAAATTTCAGTGGTCACTAGAATGTGCAACCAGTTTTGAGCAGCTTGAGAAATTACTCACATGTGCACCTATCTTAAGAATAGTGGATCAGGAGAAGGACTTTGTGGTTTTCATAGATGCATATAAGGAAGGGATTGTTGAATTTTGTAACTATGAACGATCTTCATAAGGTATATTTGGTCACTTGATGTATTTGTATTGATTATTGTAAACCATATTTAAATGCTAGAGTCAAAAGAAAAACATATTTTAAGTTAAAGTCCCATTGTGACTTGTAAAAGAAGAAATTTCGAAATTTGAAATTGAAATTTTTGGCTCCAAGTTTGTCAAGTCGGCCCCCCTCCAAGTCAAATTTTCCCAAGAAAAGTACACACCCATTCGACCCAATATATCACTATATAAAGGCATCTTGACCTCATTCTTCCACCACCAATTTTCACTCTCTCAAAAAGATAGTTTTGGGGCATCCTAGCAAATATCAAGAAGGACAAGGAGGACGAAAATAAGGATGAATTGGATCTATTTATCTCTCTATCATCTCAAACATATGGATATACTCTATCCTCTCTATAGTTCACATATTTCAGGGAAGTTTTTGTTGCAGGGGCCAAAATTTCTAGGCAGTTACTGGAGGCCTAAATTATAGTATTATGGAAGTTACAGGAGGGCCGAAAATATGGATCAAATAAGGCAGAGCGAAGTTCTAGATCATATTGGGAGGCTTGACTTGGAGGGGTTGGCCATGTTTAACCATAGTTCTAGGTGTGTCTTTTGTTGAATAGGAGAATTTATCTATTGAAATGGTTGTTGGGTTTTCCCCTTAGTGGGTTTTCCCAAGGCTAATATTATCTTCTCTTTGTGAATTATCATATTTATTGTTATATTGTTCTTGTATGGTTGACTTTATAAAGTATAATTGTTGACTGATAACTTGAATAATCTAAAGAAGAACTACATAAAAATTAATTATCAGTTTTTTCAGAAATATTGTGCTAGTCTCTATTGCACTTACAAAATCAACTTAGGTTCAGAGCTTTGGTGAAGGAGGGAACATTGAGATCACCTTTGAAGAAACCCTACATTGAGATCACTATTATTAAATTCCTTCTTCTTGATTTGAATCCATGTCTTCTTCTATGAAATCTTAGAATAAGTTGGAAGGAGGCTCAAACTTCATAGCTTGGAAACTTAGAATTGACCTTATTCTTACAAAGAACAAAGTTTTGATAGCTAAGGTTGTAGAACTAGCAGACACTGCAAAAAAGGAGAAGTTTAAGGAGGATGACATCAATGCCATGAGTCTTATTGTGGACTTCATCAGAGATCATCTAATCCTATATATTACAAAGGTTGATACTTCCAAGAAGATGTATGATTCCCTAAATAATCTATTTACTATCAAGAATTTTGGCCAATCCATGAGTTTGAAAAATGAGCATTGTGATGTAAGGATGATAGATGATGCCACGATGGCTTCATATTTCATAAGGATCTCACAAATAAGATACCAAATTCAAGAAATTGGAGAAACTGTTTCTAAGAATGAACTTGTGACTACAATAATCAATGGTCTACCTAGATCATGGGATGTATTTGCTGCAAGTATAAATAGATAGAAGACAACTCCTTCGTTTGAACAACTATTGACCACTTTTTATCAAGAATCAGGGCTTATATCAAGAGACAAAAAGGAAGAAGCTTCTCAAGCATTGGCATATCACTTCAAGAAGAATATAGGAAAGAAGAAGTTTTCCTTTCAAAACAAGAAGTGGGGAAGAAGATCACCTCCTCCCCAAAATAAGAAGGATTTATTAATAATTCAATGTTATGGTTGTTAAAAATTTGGAAATTATAAAAATGATTGTACTAATATGGCTAATAACAAAAAATATAAAGGGAAAACAACATGATTTTGCATCTAACATTGAAGATGAACATCCAAAGAAGCCCTAAGGTGACAAATATTTCTTTTAATTTTCTTCTCTTATAGGTTCATACTCAAGATGATGATGATGATATTCTAGGCCCTTCTTTGGTTCATTATGACAAATAAAGAAATTTTTTTAGGTCCTTTTTCTCCTCCATCAAGTGAACATAGCCTCATAACAAGTCATCCTCTCAATATGTTCATGTCGGCCTATTAGTGCCTCTAACGACTATATATAGAAATTAAGTTGAACCATTATGGGTATAAACAAACAGTAAAATTTCAATTTGCAATTTGTATGAAAAGGAAATTCGAAGGAGAATAAAGAAAGAGATCTTAAAGAATAAAAAGAGGACCATAGTTTCTCAAATATTATAGGATCAGAGCCCAATATTACTGTAGGACCAAAGTTAAGAATGGTTACAGGACCAAAGTTAAGTATTGTTACAATACCAAATTTAAGTATAGTTGCAGGACCAAAGGATATTATGAGTCCAGGACCGAAGTACGAATATAGGAGCTGAAGGTATAGAAAGGGTCGATACCCTAGAAGAACTATTTCATGTTGATTTATGAATATAAAGGTTAACTAAATTGATGGTTGCAGGATGCTCTTATTTTAAGTCAAAGGGTCTTGGATTTTTACAACTTGATATGATTGAAGAAAAGGTTTGACTGGGTTTTCCTCTCAAAGAGGGGGTTTTCCCTTGTTGAGTGCCTACATTTTGTGCCCTCTTGTTGTTTTTGAAGTGTTTCCAATTATCTCGATGATTTAAATGTAATAACAAAGAATAATAAGTAATAACTAATCACAAGAAATTTCAAGTAAAAGAGAAATCAAATTAATAAGAAACCCTAATACTTCCCTAATGGATTTCTCAACATGGTATCATAGCTAAGGATAGTATCATAATGGCAACTTGAAGATCACATGTGGATTAATTATATTAGTTCTAAATGAAAAACTATCTAGAAAAAGTGTCAAGCCTAAACAAAAAATTTTGGGCAATCATGTAAGTGATTGAGTCTATAAACCTGGGTAAATGGGTGAAAAGGACTAGAAGAGAAACACCTTTTTTATAAGGGTCGAAAGTCTAGAATATAAGCCTAGAAAAAGTTGAGTCTCCTGTGAAGTAGATCGAACCTCTGTGCATAAAATTTTATGTTTGAAGTAGTGTCAAAAGATCTGAAGTTCTGTACAATAAGGGACTGAACCATATAACAGTCCAGCAAAGGGTTTATTTACAAAATAAAACCAAGACCAAATTAAGGAGGAAGTCTTAAGATTATTTGAAAGAAATTGCAGACATACTTCTATGATCCAAAGTTGAAGCTCTGAGATAAATAATCCAAAGTCATAAATATAGTTCAATGATTAGTCAAACTTGAAGATTGTGTCAAAGAATTGGACCAAGTTATTTAAAGGTATTATAAGCCTATTATAGAGCTACAATCATCAATACAAAGAAGGCGAGACTCTGGTTGAATATTTTTGCATACAAACGACCCAAGATTGAATTATTAAAGATATCTACAAGCATGAAATCACATTCACCATATTTAAAGAGAAAAACAAAGTCTTGTGCTATGGTATGGAAGATGAAATTTTGTAAGCACTCCTGTGGTACATACATACATATAATTTTAATTTGAATAGTGGTATAGGAAGTCATCTTTGAAGGTATGCTCGATGTTTGAAAAAAAAATTAAAACAACAAATGTTGATAACAACTTCTACTAGAAGTTGAGAAGAAATCTTGTTTGGATGTTTGAAGACTTATTGTAAGAGGAAATAACTCAATACATTAACTTCGTTGAAATCTTTTATCTCAATGAAGGTGGTAGTTTACAATTATCTTCCACCAGCGTGTCCCATGACCTCAACATCTTAAAGAAAATCTTGCAACAAATTTTGGAAGACAATGGTAAGAAAATCCTGAGGTATGTATAATTGTTCTGATCTTAAATCGGGTTAGGATACATTATTTTGTAAGATTTATAATCTTCATATTATTGAAAGTTATTACTATCTAGTTTTTTGTGAAACCTTGTTGATTTTTGGAAATATTTAAAATAAAATCTAACCTTAGAAACCCTAGCTCTTTATATCTAGGATTTGGAGGTAGTCCAAGAAGAATTTGAAAAACTCTAGTAATTTTTTGAAAACCTTCACTTGTACTTGTGTGTATTTTTGGTAGTACTTGTCAAGAAAATGTTGTATGTACAAATAGAAAAGTTAATATTATAAAGGAGTTCTTCAAGAAGAAGCCTCCATCTTCTCACAAAAGGGAATAAATTCAGAGGGAGTCTTCAAAATGGAAACTAATAATATTTACTAATATCTAATAAGTTGCAAAGATTAACAAATTTTGCTTATATCAAGGCCTAGTATTAACAACAACAATACATGATTAAGTGTAAACAAAGAGTCAATCGGTAGAACTGTCTCCAAAACCTTCACAAGAACCTCAAAAGAACAAATGAAGCAAATCTTGAATCTAACTACAAAAATCCTCGAAAGAGCATATTCAAACGAATCTCTTTGGAATTGGTGTAGCAAGCACAATGAAATTGAATACCAAGTACCACATGAATATGCACAAATGGTAAAAGCAAGAACCCAGACAATAATCTTGCAAAAAAGACATAGATGGAAAAAAACATGTTGATGTTGAAAGTGTTCTAATGAAGCTATACTATATTGAATATCAACAATATTTCTCCAACCACATGAAGCAAGAATTTAGCCATACGCTTATAACTATCAATAACCTCAAAAAGTGCTACAAAATCCACATGCAATGAGATTGTCTTCTCACAAAGGAAGTTATCATTCAAAAACAATATAATGGAGACTAGTGTATGATTATCAATCAAAATGAGCTATAAGGACATATAATGGTAGAATGGATAATACGAATTGATATAAAGGACTCAAACAAATACTAAAATATGATCATGACTAGTCATCATTCCAACCACAATAAGTCGAAGTAACTAGTACCGTTCCAAGATTTTTTCTTTTACATTTAGCTAATGATCTTTAAGATGATATATTAGCACATCAAAACCAACTTCAATATCTATACAAAGAACAATGTATCAAATCATGACGACTAAGCTGCTTATATGATTGAAATGTGGAAGGTGAAGAATCGAATGCTAACTAAACAACAGACTTGGGATGTGATTCCCACAACTTAATAGTAAAATAATAATATGAAGTTACATATTGAAGCGTTAACATCTTATCACTAGATAGATCAATATATGATAGTTTAACATCTGAGCTCCTCTATATTGGTAGTAAAGGGTTAAGGCAACTTGCATCTAGTAATGAAGTCTCAACATATCTAAGGTATGCTCTAATAAGTCTCATCCCAAGCACAATAGCATTCAAAAATAACCCACTCGTGCTTATAAAGTATAGCCCTTTTAACAAAGTAATCTAGAACCAATGCATTTGATATGCTACTCAAACCTAAGAGGTGGTTGTCCATGTGTAGCCATGACATCAACACAACAAACACATTAAAGGAAGAGGAAGGAATGTCCTATGATAAAATCTAAGTATCAACTTGTCCGTGCTTAATGTCCTATGATAACATATTAAGCACGTCTTTTTCTTCAATATCTTAAAGTCATCAATGTTAGAAAAAGATACTCAAATGTGACCACTAATGTAGGTGTAAAAGCAGAAGAACTAACACTATGCAAATCAACTTACTTGTCATACAACATGTCAAACAATTATTGTTCTTTCCATGTCTTAAAGTCACCAATTTTAGCAAAAGATAGTAGGAATCTCATGAAATCACCGTAAACCACTTGTCATACAAAATATGGATTGAAGTGTTGCAAACATTAGATGGACTATTCTCTCTTCATTCATCGATCATGAAGCTCATACACAAGCAAAGTCCTCAAGAACTTGATGTAAGTCACCAATGTTAGCAAAAGATAGCTCAAAGTGTGGCCACTAACGTAGGTGTAGATGTAGGAGAACACACCCAAAAAAAAATTACAATGTACCATTAACAGCAGGAATCTCATGAAATCACCATAAACCATAATCATAAATCACATGTAACCAAAGTAAGAAAACACAAAGAAAATAAATAAAATAAATTACAACATACCTTTAACAGCAGGAATCTCATGAAATCACCATAAACCATAATCATAAATCACATGTAACCAAAGTAAAAAAACACAAAGAAAATAAATAAAATAAATTACAATGTACCTTTAACAGCGTGCAAATCACTTGTCATAGAAAATATGAATTGAAGTGTTGCAAAGATTAAATAGACTATTCTCTCTTTCATTCATTGATCTTGAAACTCATAAAGCAACAAAGTCCTCAAGAACTTGATGTAAACCTCAAGTCAAACAATGCCTTGGAATGAAATAGTCTAGTTGACCAGATAACAATTAGCCACCCAAAACTGATCTACTAACTAATCTATATTCTCATGAATCATTTTCCAAGTTATTCTAAACAGAGTAAAACACAACCACATATTTGCAATCAACAAATTCATATCAAATCATCCATGAAGTGGTTAAAACAACTGACAATGCATCTCAGTGATTTTATTGAGTTTCAGAAATTTCAATGTAGTTCGTTACATTGAAGTGGAGGAGTTTCACTAGTGCTATCCATTATTACATTTGAAACAAGCTGGCCAAGCATAACAATATTGAGCCACAGAATTCGATATACAATTTCACTGCCTAGGCCATAGAATCTGGCCTACAAATTCAATCTAGTTTTACTCAAAAGATAATCGAAATGAATGAATGGAAAAATGAAACTAGCGCCTATGGGAACTTAATTACAGAGATCAAAATTTCAGGGGATAAACATGAGAAGCATTGGGGTAGAGAAGCCCCCAGTTTCTTTCCGTCACAGGCCCAGGCTTCTGGTTTTCATTGAAGAGAGCAAAAATGAAAGTGGGTATGGAAGCTCCGGGCCTTCTCGGAGTGCCCTTGGGCGGATTCGACATCATTTTCTGAACAAGCCTTCCATTGTACAGAGCAGCGTTGCTCATGGAAGCCCCGACCTCATCGGGGCCCCCGGCGGTGGGCCACCCTGTCTCGCTGATCGCGACCTTGACTTCCGGGAGCCGGAGGGCCTCCATGGCAGCCACGAAGGCGTCCACCTGGGCATCCAGCAGGTCACCGTAGCGCAGATCCCCGTCGGCCACGACAGTGGCTCCGGGGCCCAAGAGAGCGTAGTCCAGCTCTATGTCGTTGCTGTTTTCGGACCACGCCAGGTAGGGGTAGGCGTTGAGGAAAATGTAGGACTTGGTGGAGGACAACAATTGGAGCAGCGGGCGGAGCACGGAATCGGCAATGTCGGGGCGGAACCTTGCGGCGGAGGGCGGGTATGAGACATTTAGGGCGTCCATGGCAATGCAGGTGGAGACTTTGATCTGGCGGCTCAGCCCCGCGGCCTGCAGTGCTTCCTGGAGGTTCTGCATTGCTGGGAGGAGCAGGGGCCAGCGCGGCTGGTTGGTCTCCGGGTGGCTCAGGAGTTCGTTGCCCACCGTGATCATGCGGATGCGGGCAGCGGGCAGGTGTGGACGGACCTGCTGGTTCAGCCACTCTGCTGCGGCGGCCGGAGAGGCGGCTAGGGTTTCGAGCTCTTCGTTGGTCGCTGCCATTACCACGCGGAGACTGGTGTTGGCCAGAGCGTTGAGAACGTTCGGATCGGAGTCAAAGATCTTGACCTGCCCAAAGCCCAGGGATTTTATCAGCGCCACTGCTTGCTCCGGCGGAGGCAGGTCGTCTCCCAAGCGCCCATAGTTTATTCCCATGCTTGGTGCCCTGTTTCTCCTCCTGCCCACCATTGCTGCTCCTGCAAATAATTTCAGAAACCAGGATTATTTTACCGCTAAATTCACAACAGTTAAATTCACAAATGTTATATCACAACAGTTAACCCTCTTCAGGGGTCATATAAATAAATTTATAACAGTTAATATAAAAAATTTCTTATCACTGATCAGTGTGGAAGAATAAAAGATTTCTTATCAGTGTTGAAGAATATGTGCAAGAGATTTTTATATATGTTGAGATCAAGATAAGGTTGAATTTAGGTAGCGGTTGGTTTCATTGTTTAATGGTAGAATGATTTATTTATTGATGGAATGTTATTATTAGGGTGTGAGAAACTGAATTGAATTTAGATATTATTAGTTTAATTTTCCTAAAGTGATTTTTATTTGGGGGTTGGCTCTACTGTTGGATGGAAGAATGATCTGCTTACCAGTGGGATACTCTCACCAGTGGGAAGCTGAATTGAGCTTAGATGCCCTTTGAGATAGTTTAATTCTTCCAACGTGACTTCCATCTTTAACCGTTGCCTAAGTTGGGGTGGGCTCGAATGTTAGATGGAAGAATGATCTGCCCAGATGCCCTTTGAGATAGTTTATACTTTTATTCTCAACCCCTGCCTAAGTTGGGGTGGGCTCCAATGTTTAGATGGAAGAACCATCTGCCAGTAGGATACTGTGGGATACTATCATTGCGATAGTGTGAAGCTCAATTGAGCTTAGATGTCACTTCATATAGTTTAATTCACCCAAAAATGGCTTCCATCCTCAATCCCTCCCATGAGATTTGAACCTGAAACTAGATTTGAACCTAAAACCTACTGTAGAACATTCACATTATCTAAGTGGATATGGATGATATTGGTAAATTTTCAAGAAAACTAAATGTTTTTTTATTCTAATCTCTTTATTATTTGATGTTGTAACTTCAGATATCTAAGATGCCAAAATCATTTAAGAATCACGCACAACCTAAATCACACTATATAACAACCTAAACCACATTATATAGTTAGATTTTTTCTACCCATAAAATTTCAACTTGGCAATCTTTATACAAAGAATATTTTAACAAAATACTCTAAAAAATTTTAAATTGACAACTTTAAAATATATATATATATATATATATATATATATATATGAACAGAACACACAAACAGTGCTTAATAAAACACCTTATTAACCCTGAAAAATAACCTTAAACCCACTCTTTTACATCCAATAATTAAAAATGCATTAAATAAATAAATCAAATGTTAATTGTAAAATAAAATCAAATAAAACCCACTACTGGTGGTTCAATTTATCATAGATATGTTTTGAAGTATAATGTAAATCATAAAATTCAAACTTCAACTTCAAATTCTTAATAGTGAAGTTACACCCAAAAAAAAATTAAAAGACCTGTTTTCAAAAATGATTAGACAAAAACTTCTAATTCAAACTCCAAATTCCCATCAACTTACAATTCAAGCTTCAAGCTTCAAAATCCCATTAGTAAAGTAAAATAAAACCCATCGTATACAAAATTGCAGCTTTCGTTTATACTGTAATTGGAAAATATTGTAATGGACTATTGAAATGAATGTTGAACTGTTTCTGAAAACACAGTTTTTTTCATACTGAAAAATTAAAAAAAAAAAACAAATAAAATTTAAAAACCCATTTTCAGAAATTATCTTGGCCAAATTTGTAAATCATTGTTCCAACTGGTATAGAGAATTTATGTCACACAATTATTTGATTCTGGCATTGGTTTATGTTGCACATTTATCATCAGATAACTCAATTACAAAACAAAACAAAACAAAACAAAACAAACCATTATCGATCACTGCCACATAAAATTATCCCACACTGATCTGAAAGTGATTTGCTGTGATCAATATGCCTGAAAACAGAGTACAAAAGAAAAACAGAGTACTCACTGGAGTTCAGCGAAAAAAACAGCAGCATTATCACTGTGAAGAACACTACTCCTTTCATTCTTGCAATCTGATAATATAATCCAAAGAGATTTTGCTGACAAGTGTTCCTGGTAAAAGGATTCGACCCTGAGATCTCTTAGATTCTCAGATTTTTCCGCAGGCGCTTGCGGTGTTCTTCTCGGGGCTCCTCTATTTATGTTCCCCCGTTTCCCTTTCTCAATTAAAAGTTTGGCCCACGTATTAAAATCCGGGTCTCTGTGTCTAATTTAGCCGTTGAAAGAGCCATCAAATTGCATTGAAATTGTCGGAACTGTGACGAAACAGCACGTCACAGGCGCGGCTGCTTGTATGTTTGGACAAGCATCTGGGCTTTGGATACCAGAGGCAGGAAAGTAGCCGTTGCAACATGGGTGTCTGTAAATTTGAAAAACTAAAGCCATTGAATGGGCAAGCGGGACGCTTAATTCGCTGGCATGTGACCAATATCTCCACGAATCACGTTATGGATTCACATTCCGCATAGAAGCAGGAAAACGTATCGACATTTAGGGATTTTCCAGGTTGTTAAAATAATGGTAATGGGAATTGTTATTATAATTATTATTATTATGTAATTTTAACGTCACCACAAATTCAGATACTAAAGTGGTGTACAAAATATATTTTTTTTTCAAGATAAGGAATTTGTTTTTGGTTGTTAAGTTTACGAAGACATACATAATCTACTTCTCTACCAGTGTAATGGAAATACACAAAGCTATTTTTTTATGGGATAAACTAGATTTTTAGTTCTTTTTAATTTAAAATTTTATCTTTTTAGCGCAATAATTTCCTATTATATTTAATTAAAAAAATGATTTTATAATTATTTAATTTTATTAATTAATAATATTTCTAAACAATTATTTTTTTTAATAACTTTTTTTAATAACTAATTTACTAATTTAAATAATAGTTAGTTTTTTCTAGTTTCTAATGGCTAGTTTTCAACGGCTATTTCCGGGCAATGATGAATCCCCACTATTTATTCATTGAAGTTGTCTACCCAACATATAGAATAGCTCCGACGACAGCTTTTTGAATTTGGAATTCAAAAAATCAGGGAGTTGGAGTGTTTGAATTGCATTTTTGATAGTGGAAATGGATTCAGCACTATCAAAAACTCTTAGGGCACCCAAAATATTGAAGTATTCTGATAAATCTTTGCTGGATTTTTTCAAAATCTTTGTCGAATTCTGAGCTATTTTGTTGTTTTTTTAGACTACGGCTATAAATCATTAAGATCAATTAGCTTATGGGCTATAAATCATTAAGATCAATTAGCTTCTCCACCTAGTGGTGAAGATGAACTACATTAGTTGGTTCTAAAGATTTACTAAATCCTAATAATATGATTAATCCTAAAAACATTCATCTACATTATGAATCACAAAAATCTTAGATCTAACATTTATATTTTATATTTTATTTTTCAAAGTTAATTTTTCGATTAGTTATAATTAATTTTTATGAATAAAATTTAATTATATTTTAATTGATTTATAAATTTGAAATTTAATTAAATTTTATTTGAATTATAAAATAAATTTCAATTTAATGATATTTTAAATTTAGAATGCTCTTACCAACTATCATCGAAGAATATTTAAAATTTTAATTTATTAAATTTATATATTAGAATGTTTTAGAAATTTTATTAATATATTAATTTATTTATATATATTTAAAATACAATCTAAACAATAAAATTAAAATATCATAAAAAATTATATAATCAAATTTCATTAAAACACGGAACATTTAGATTCCATCGATTACATAATATCATTCCATATAACTTTTCAATTAAAACAAATATATAATATTCTATTCTATTTAATTTTATTAAATATAACCGTCTAAATTTTAACTTTAATTTTAATCATTATTTGTTATAATTAAAAATAATTGTTAATGATGATACCATGTTTTATGGGTTTTGGTCATTTCTAAATTGTTTTGAAATTTTCAAATAATTTAAAGGATGAGTGACTCAACTTTAAGACTAATGTTTCATTGGATTCTAACCTAGGTAATTAAAATGAGACATTTAAAATTTTAAGTTTTATATGGAAAGAGAAAATGGGGCTTTTTAAGTTCTATATAGAAAAAAATGGAGCCATATATAAATAAAATTATTTTGTGATACATATTATATAATAACTTAATTCTCAGAATGTGTATTTCAACACAATAATTATATAATTATATATTTAAATGGTGTATGAGATGTTGGAAATATTGTTATTGATGGCAAAGGAGCAGATCAAAATTAGCAAAGATATAAACGAAGACAAAGAGACAAAAGCGCAGTGAAACTACTACATTGAAGAAATTGTAATAATGTGAGATTGTTGATTGAGCTAAATTGTTGTGATGCAAAGGCAAGTCTCTAAGGCAAAGGCAAGACTCCAAGGCAAAGGCAAAGACGTATTAAGTTGAATTGTTGTAATACATTAATGATATACATTGTTATTTGATGTTGGCATTAAGTTGATCCATTCAATCATTACATGTGGCTGAAATTGATATTAGATTATTTATGTATTTTGTGGACTAATATTCAAGATATGAAGTGTGTGGAAACGAATGAATGGACGGCAAAGAGTAAAGCCTATTCTCTTCCTATTCCTATGTGGAATACAAACAACCATCAAACTATCTCTATAAAATATGTCATTTTGGAGTGCATTGAAAAGTAAGAGAGCTGGAAAATGTCAGAGAGCTGATTGAGATATTATGTACATATGGAGCTGATGTGAAGCAGATTTGAAGGGAGAAGAGGTAGAAGTAAAGATGGAGATATGTAGAGTTGATAACCAGGTAAATCAACATATTGTTTTCATGTTGTGCGAGGGGATTGTGGTCTCCTTTCAAGTTGTGTCTTGATAAAATGTTCAGTTAGAGATGGTCGAGGTAGAAGCCTCTTGTGGGTGGTAGCCTGCAGAAAACACATGGGAGTTGGAGCTTCCTTGTATGTTGTAGCTTATAGAAATTTGAGGTAGCAACCTCCTGTAGGTTGGAGCCTACAAAAAATCAGATGTAATAAAAAGTAGGAGCTTGCCTTTGCATCACAACAATAATAAAATCGTGGTTTTATCCCTTATGGGTTTCTAGTTATATCTGGTGTCCATGTGCATTATTATTATGTGTTGATGTGATGTGTTAGTCTGCTTATTGCTTGTTGTTCACATATTAAGTGCTTTTATCATTATATTGAGTTGCTCATGTAGTGGTTTTGTTAATGAGTTTAATAAAAGAATTTTAATGTTCATGAATGGACTAAAATGATTCACCCCCCCCTCTCAGTTTAGTCAAGGGTTTATCAATTGGTATCAGAGCCGGTTCCTTTGGTGTAAGTCTAATAGTTTGAAGGAGACCTGGTTGAGTCATGGACTATCAAAGTGTACCTGCGTTGAGTTCAACAATATTTTATGAATGAAGAGATAAGGTTAAAACAATTTTAATGGGTTATGGACCTGAGGTATGGAAACTTGTATGTGATGGTCACTGCAAAGACTCTCCCTCTTTGCAAGAACAACAGTGGAATTCCAAGGCAAAATGCGTAATGTATAACAGTCTTCATAACAAGGACCTTGATACAGTAATGGATTTAACTTCTGCAAAAGAAATTTGGAATAGATTGCATCTCATGCATTAAGAAGACATTAGCGGATGCATTATTAAGAAGGAGAAGATAAACAAGAAGAAGAAAACCCCCTTTCAAAAGGAAAAGGTTTAATCAAATGAGGTACCTGCTAGTGTGAATGGACGTGATTCCCATGAAGAAACTATTGTTGAAGAACAAGCCAAACTTGACCTTGTTTTGACTGAAATAGGAAGATTGAAGAATGAAAACAAAGATTTGAATAAATTAGTGCAGATATGTGATGAAAGAGAACATGAATACAAGAAGGAAATCATTAGCCTAAGGACACAACTTGAAGAAGCAAGGATAATAGAGGTGATGATGAATAATTGGCTAAAGGAGAAAGAGGTACAGTGTGAGATATTAGAGGCTCAGATTGTTTCAACTAAAAGTGAGCTAGTTGAAAAGAACATATTATATATAAGGTTAGAAGAACATGATATCTCCATGAAGAAATTAAAAAAAAACATATATTCAAGAGGACACCACAATGTTGAAAACGCATGTAGAAGATGAGACAAGCGGTGTAGTTAACATGGAGAAAAACAAAGGAAATGAACATAATTAAAATGAAAAAAATGGATTGAAGAAAGTGCAATCTGCTCCTAAATGTGAGGATATGAAGCCTGCAAGAATTGAGAAGAGAAGTGTTGCATGCCTCCATTGCCATAAACTTGGCCATACATCAACATACTATACCAAACCAAATATTATTAGCAAGAGATGCAACAGAAAAAGAAGCTACCTCAAGTAAGAAATCGAAGGAGAACTCTATCTACTAGAAAATCATATGTCATCAGGTACATAAATTTCTTCTATGGCTATTGTTTCTTTTGCTATGCATTTGGACATAAGGTTGCTGATTGCAAACATGTTGAAACGAAAAATAGAAAATACTGTTGGAAATACTAAGAGGGGGGTGAATCAATATTTCATTTCAATTGTTAATTTTACCAGTTAGATCACTTATATTTAGAACACAAAATGAACAGGGATGGAACAGATAATTTTATTAATTTCTTCTTTACAATAGGTAAAGTACAATAATGATATAGGGCTCGAACCCTAGATGAAGACTCCAATCTTCCAGGCTCCAACCTTGTCAATTTGAGGCACCAACCTCTAGGGCTCCAACCCTATCTCTCGTACAGGCTCCGACTTGGTTTCTTGAGGACTCCAATCCTCTAGGGTTCCAACCCTATTTTCCAAGGCACTAACCTTGTCTATATGAGGCTCCAACCTCTTGGGCTCCAACCTGCAACTTCACTTCGTCAAAATATCATTGGTTATTCTTCACGGCTCCCAAAGTCTTCTTCAACGAAACCTATCACACTTAGTCTTCACGTCACATCATCAATGACAAACTTTTCTTCTTAGAAGCTTTCACTACAACTCTTCATTTCACCCAAACAAACTTATCCCATGTCATATCATGATGGTTGTATGACCTTGACCAAATTATTCACTGTTCACTTCTTGATTTTGGCTCCACTTTTTCTTCACTGTACTTTGTCCACCATATGACTCCACTGTTGCAATCTTAGTTCATAGTCCTAGAGTGACACCAAGGTCCAGCTATGTCACAAGCATCAAGCCACTGCATTGTTCAACTTTTAAATGTTCAATTAGCTTTACAAAAAAAAACTTTTGCTTGACTGTCCAATATAGGTCTCCACCACTAGACTTCATTGTAGCTATATTAATGCTGCAATCACAATTTAAATCTGTATATGGAAGTGTAAAAGCAGCCTTGAACCCTCCTTGAATTCTACACTGTTTACTTCAGTTTTCTGAGATTAATACCACAGGAATTCTAAACACAGAAGCTCTATGATTAATACCATAGCAAGGAGTATGACTCAAGAATGATGAAGCAATGCTGATGTTTTTACCGAGCTAAAGAATAAGTAATGTCACAAGAAATAGGAGGAAGATTTCTGCACCAATTGTATGCCCGAGCCACAAAGAAATCCAATCCAAAACTGATTACACAGTCCACAAGCAATATCTGAACCGAGATCTTCACTGTTGAAAGATAAACCACAGTTCATAGAGAGGATCCGATCCACACAATTTGAGCTCCCACAGAAGACTGCTTATCCGAGTTCCAAAATTCTGTGGTGTACTCCGAGCTTGAGAGAAGGCTTCACGCCTTGCTACTACTACTATGGGTCTTAAAACATACTTATCCCAAACTTAATCTCCTCGGTTACTTTTGAGCTTCTAATCCGAATTCTATGTTCTTCACCGATTTTTTTTTTATGCTTGAAATGAAGTATTTGAGCTTATATTTATAGTGGCTTGCCTCATTTCAAGAGACATCATGACTTTATGGATAGCCGACATGATTAATTTGTAGCCGACCAATACAAAATACACTTTTCTTATATCATGATAAATGTATAATACAACTCCTTTATTTTATGGAGAGTTTAACATAGGATGAAACTAATTTTAATGGATAAAATCTCTCAATTAGTCTAGTTATAGTATACGTGGTGATAATATATGGATATGCTTCTTAAATGGACATGTCAAATATTGGTCTGCCATGTGAAAGATGGATCATATAAAAAACCATGCAAAAAGACCTTGTCTTCCATGTGAGTGATGCATTACAACATGCTAACTGCATAGTACATTATTTCTGCCATGTAGGAACATGTATGCCATGTTTGTACACTATGCTGCTTGCATTATACATTATGTCTGCCATGTAGGAATATGCATGTCATGTTTGTACACCATGCTACCAGCATTAAACATTATGTCTGCCATGTATGGTCATAGGGAACATGTTTTGTGTGCCATTAATCAAAGGAATTTTTGATATTGTTTCAAAACATATTCAGAGTCAAGGATTATGTTTATTAAATATGAATGGTAGTGTGTATGGTAGCATAAGGTTTGGTAGTGTAAATGTATGGTAGCATAAGGTAATGTTTGGTAGTGTAAATGTATGGTAGCATAAGGTAATGTATGGTAGTGTAATTGTATGGTTAGAGTTTTAGGGATTTTATAGGAAGGTTTAAAATTTAGGATTAAGATAGGGCTTTTAAGGTTTTATGTGTTTAGGATCTAGGGTTTGCGCAACAACACATGTATTAGTATAGACTTAGGGTTTTCATTATGTTCAATAATGACATCATTCTATTGACATCAATGACAACCTTAGACCAACCATCTCCCCCTTTGTCATTGATGGCAATATTCTTTCCCTTCAACATTCTCTCCCCCTTTGACATCAATGGAAAATGGGTTGCCCAAGTGCTTCCCCAATCAAGCTACTTCTTTTATCATATTTTCTTCATTAATAATAGTTATTCATAGGTAGATACGTTTCTCTCATTTTCATGGTGCTCTTCAATTAACTTGCTCCCCCTAAGCCTTTGCATATATTCATGTAAATAGTCAATCAACTCCCCCTATTTGCATAAAATCCTCCAGCTCAAGGAATATTGCTTGCTTTGAGATCTAATGGAAGACATCTTCAACAATGGTCCATTGGATGAGAAGGGATTATGTTCCTCAATGGAGTTGCTCCTGAGAGATGATTTATCAAAAGATGATTGTCCATGTGTGATTCATCATGGATTTCATAGGGCCCTTTCACGGATAGCTTCTGCAAGAATGATCAAGAGCTCCCCTAACTGTAGGCATGGTCTCCTTTTTGGCAGAGTCTCATCATTAAACACTTGGGATATCACATCTGCCAAGGATATCTTCATCAAATCAACAACATGTGTTGTTGGTTGAAGTGTTAGAGACTTTCGGATCCAATTTGCTTCCTTCTCCATACTTGCGTAACCTTCTTCTCTAGCATGGTTCTAGCTTGTGCAGGGGCCCATGTCAAGTTACAATCACGTGCTATATGTCCAATGTTATGGAAATTGAAGCACTCTATCTTGTTCACGAATAAGAAATCATGACTTCTTCTTGCAAAATTGCTTCTAGGAGATTGACAAGGACAATTATATTTGTCCTTGTGGTATGCTCTACAATCCTTTGCCGTGTGCCCGAAATTTGTACAAGAACAAAAATAACCAGAAAATATACTTTGGTACCTGGAGGATGGAGATTGCCTTGATGTAATTCTAAAATAATTTTTTCTTGGGATCCTTTGCTCAAATTTATTTCCTGAAGAATTCTTGACACCATCAACATATCTTCTTGGAGTAGGGTTTCTTACAATGTCATCTTGACTCTTCTTCTTTTCTTTGCTGGAACTAGGGGCATCGATATTTCTTCCAAGCTTTTCCACATCCTTGTTGTTTGAAGCATTAGGGATTGCATCATTCTTGTTTGAAGATTCACCTGTATAACCAAGACCCGATTTATCAAGTGGAGATCTTTGATGACTCAAGATGTCATCTAGGGTTTGGGAGCTTTTTAGGCTCTTGTTCAGATGATCAACTTCCTTTTTAAGGATATCAATTTCTACTTTCATTTTCTTGCATTCTTCATCCTTCTTTGATAGATCGATCTCCATTTCTTCCTTCATCTTGGTTGCTTCACATGATTGGGCCTTGAGAAGATTGATGTCTAATTTTAGTTTGAAGATTTCTTCATCCTTTTCTTCTAGTTGGCATATCATGGTGTTTCTCTCCTTTTTTGCTTCATCAACTTTTCCTTCTATGAATGCCAAAGTTTCCATCACCTTCTCGGCTCCTTCTGCTTGTTTCCTTGCTTCTTCTAGTTGAGATCTAAGAGAAGAGACTTCTTCCTTGTATTGACCAATCTTTGATTCAAGATTGTTCAAGCTCTTAAGTCTTTGTTCAAGGTGGCTTGACAAAGTTTCTTCCTTTTTCATTGCCCTATCCAATTTATTTTTCATAGATATGACTTCTTCATGATGCTTTTTTTTTTTTTTTGATGAAATTCCTCCTTCAGTTTGGCGAGCTCTTCATCTCTTTCTTGAACTTGAAGCTTGAAAATGTCAACTTCCTTCCTTGTCTTGTTTTGGTCACCAAATTGCGCTTTCTTCTTAAGTTCCTCATTTTCCTTTATCAACTTGTTAATATCTTCCATGGAAGCCATAAGTTTATTTAGGAGATCTTCTTCAAAGTCTTCTTAGTTCTCTTCATCTTCTAGGTCTTCTTTAGCCTTGTTGTCATCTCTCTTATCTTCAACTTCCTTGATGGATTCTAGACTTCTTTCTTGTTTTCCATCATCGTCTTGACTATAGGTCATGATCAATGCCCCTTTTGAGTGAAGATCATGAAGTTTGTCCCATATGCCTTTTGCTGACGAACATTTTTCCAAATTGGCCTTCATAGAATCAGGTAGCCCATTCGAGATTGCTTTCATTGATTTTGTATTATACTCCTTGGATTATCCTTCCATCATGCTATCAGTAATCAATGATTTCCAAACTTCAATGCCTTGAGTATTTAAGAAATTCCTCATTCTTTCCTCCCATATATCAAAGTTTCCATTGAACACTGGGGCCTTCGCAAATTGATCGACTTCAATTTCGATGGTTGAGGAAGACACATCTTTAGGAGGATTGGAGACTTTCTTCCTTGGCTTTGCCATTTGTGTTCTAATGATCAACCTTCAAGTTGTTAGGCTTTGAGTGAAGGTACTGGCTTTGATACCAATTGTTGGAAATACTGAGAGGGGGGCGAATCAGTATTTCATATAAATTGTTAATTTTACCAGTTAGATCACTCATATTTAGAACACAAAATGAACAATGATGGAATAGATACTTTTATTAATTTCTTCTTTACAATAGGTAAAGTACAATAATGATATAGGGCTCCAACCCTAGATGAAGACTCCAATCTTCCAGGCTCCAACTTGTATTGTGCCAAGCACCGACTTGGTCTTTCCAAGGCTCCAACCTTGTCAATTTGAGGCACCAACCTCTAGGGCTCCAACCCTATCTCTCATACAGGCTCCGACCTAGTTTCTTGAGGACTCTAATCCTCTAGGGCTCCAACCCTATTTTCCAAGGCACCAACCTTGTCTCTATGAGGCTCCAACCTCTTGGGCTCCAACCCGCAACTTCACTTCGTTAAAATATCATTGGTTATTATTCACGGCTTCCAAAGTCTTCTTCAACGAACCCTGTCACACTTAGTCTTCACGTCACATCATCAATGACAACCTTTTCTTCTTAGAAGTTGTCACCACAACTCTTCATTTCACCCAAACAAACTTCTCTAAGGTCACATCCTGATGGTTGTATGACCTTGACCAAATTATTCACTGTTCACTTCTTGATTTTGGCTCCAATTTTTCTTCACTGTACTTTGTCCACATATGACTCCACTGTTGCAATATTAGTTCATAGTCATGGAGTGACACCAAGGTCCAACTATGTGATAAGCATCAAGCCACTGCACTGTTCAACTTTTAAATGTTAAATTAGCTTTACAAAAAAAAAAACTTTTTCTTGATTGTCCAATATAGGTCTCCACCACTAGAATTCACTGTAGCTATATTAATCCTGCAATCACAATTTAAATCTGTATATGGAAGTGTAAAAGCAGCCTTGAACCCTCCTTGAATTCTACACTGTTTACTTCATTTTTCTGAGATTAATACCATAGGAAGTCTAAACACAGAAGCTCTGTGATTAATACCACAACAAGGAGTATGAATCAAGAATGATAAAGTAGTGTTGTTGTTTTTACCGAGATAAAGAGTAAGTAATGTCACGAGCAATAGGAGGAATATTTCTGCACCAATTTTATGCCCGAGCCACAAAGAAATCCAATCCAAAACTGATTACATAGTCCACAAGCGATATCTGAACCAAGATCTTCACTGTTGAAAGATAAACCACAGTCCGTAGAGAGGATATGATCCACACAATTTGAGCTCCCACAGAAGACTGCTTATCCGAGTTCCAAAATTTTTTGGTGTACTCCGAGCTTGAGAGAAGGCTTCACGCCTTACCGTTGTTGCTACGGGTCTTAAAACATACTTATCCCAAACTTAATCTCCTCAGTTACTTTTGAGCTTCTAATTCAAATTCTATGTTCTTCACCGATTTTTTTTTATGCTTGAAATGAAGTATTTGAGCTTATATTTATAGTGGCTTGCCTAATTTCAAGAGACACGACTTTATGGACAACCGACATGATTAATTTGTAGCCGACCAATACAAAATACACTTTTCTTATATCATGATAAAGATATAATACGACTCCTTTATTTTATGGAGAGTTTAACATAGGATGAAACTAATTTTAATGGATAAAATCTCTCAATTAGTCTAGTTGTATTATACATGGTGATAATATATGGATATGCTTCTTAAGTGGACATGTCAAATATTGGTTTGCCATGTGAAAGATGGATCATATAAAAAATCATGCAAAAAGACCTTATCTGCCATGTGAGTGATGCGTTACACCATGCTACCTGCATAGTACATTATTTCTTCCATGTAGGAACATGTATGTCATGTTTGTACACCATGATGCTTGCGTTATACATTGTGTCTACCATGTAGGAATATGGATTTCATGTTTGCACACCATGCTGCAAGCATTAAACATTATGTCTGCCATGTATGGTCACAGGGAACATGTTTTCTGTGCCATTAATCAAAGGAATTTTTGATATTGTTTCAAAACATATTCGGAGTCAAGGATTATGTTTATTAAATATGAATGGTAGTTTGTATCGTAGCATAAGGTAATGTTTGGTAGTTGAAATGTATGGTAGCATAAGGTAATGTATGGTAGTGTAAATGTATGGTTAAGGTTTTAGGGATTTTATAGGAAGGTTTAGAATTTAGGATTTTATAAGATAGGGCTTTTAAGGTTTTATGTGTTTAGGATCTAGGGTTTGCGCAACAACATAGGTATTAGTATAGACTTAGGGTTTTCATTATATTCAACAATGACATCATTCTATTGACATCAATGACAACCTTAGACCAACAATCTCCCCCTTTGTCATTGATGGCAATATTCTTTCCCTTCAACATTCTCTCCCCCTTTGACATCAATGGTAAATGGGTTGCCCAAGTGCTCCCCCAATCAAGCTGCTTCTTTTATCATATTTTCTTCATCAATAATAGTTATTCATAGGTAGATACATTGCTCTCATTTTCATGGTGCTCTTCAATTAACTTGTTCCCCCTAAGCCTTTGCATATATTCATGTAAATAGTCAATCGACTCCCCCTATTTGCATAAACTCCTCTAGCTCAAGAAACATTGCTTGCTTTGAGATCTAATGGAAGACATCTTCAAAAGTGGTCCATTGGATGAGAAGGGATTATGTTCCTCAATGGAGTTTCTCCTGAGAGATGATTTATCAAAAGATGATTGTCCATGTGTGATTCATCATGGATTTCATAGGGCCCTTTCATGGATAGCTTTTGCAAGAATGATCAAGAGCTCCCCCTAACTGTAAGTGTGGTCTCCTTTTTGGCAGAGTCTCATCATTAAACACTTGGGATATCACATCTTCCAAGGATATCTTCATCAAATCAGCAACATGTGTTATTGGTTGAAGTGTCAGAGACTTTCAGATCCAATTTGTTTCCTTCTCCATACTTGTGTAACCTTCTTCTATGGCATGGTTCTAGCTTGTGTAGGGGCCCATGTCAAGTTACAATCACGTGCCATATGTCCAATGTAATGGCAATTGAAGCACTCTATCTTGTTCATGAATAAGAAATCATGAATTATTTTTGCAAAATTGCTTCTAGGAGATTGACAAGGACCATAATATTTGTCCTTGTGGTATGCCCTACAATCCTTTGCCATGTGCCTGAAATTTGTATAAGAATAACAATAACCAGAAAATATACTTTGGTACCTGGAGGATGGATATTTCCTTGATGTACTTCTAAAATAATTTTGTCTTGGGATCCTTTGCTCAAATTTATTTCCTGTAGCATTCTTGACACCATCAACATATCTTCTTGGAGTAGGGTTTCTTACAATGTCATCTTAACTCTTCTTCTTGTCTTTGCTGGAACTGGGGGAATCAATATTTCTTCCAATATTTTCCACATCCTTGTTGTTTGAAGCATTAGGGATTGCATCATTCTTGTTTGAAGATTCACATGTATAACCAGGACCTAATTTATCAAGAGGATATCTTTGATGACTGAAGATGTCATCTAGGGTTTGGGAGCTCTTTAGGCTTTTGTTCAGATGATCAACTTCCTTTTTAAGGATATCAATTTCTCCTTTCATTTTCTTGCATTCTTCATCCTTCTTTGATAGATCGATCTCCATTTCTTCCTTCATCTTGGTTGCTTCACATGATTGAGCCTTGAGAATATTGATGTCTAATTTTAGTTTGAAGATTTCTTCATCCTTTTCTTCTAGTTGGTATATCATGGTGTTTCTCTCCTTTTTGGCTTCATCAACTTGTCCTTCTATCATGCCAAAGTTTCCATCACCTTCTCGACTCCTTCTGCTTGTTTCCTTGCTTCTTCTAGTTGAGATCTAAGAGAAGAGACTTCTTCCTTGTATTTACCAATATCTGATTCAATATTGTTCAAGCTCTTAAGTCTTTGTTCAAGGTGGCTTGATAAAGTTTTTTTCCTTTTCTTTGCCTTATCCAATTGATTTGTCATAGATATGAATTCTTCATGATGCTTTCTTTTGTTTTGATGAAATTCCTCCTTTAGTTTGGGGAGCTCTTCATCTCTTTCTTGAACTTGAAGGTTGACAATGTCAACTTCCTTCCTTTTCTTGTTTTGGTCACCAAATTGTGCTTTCTTCTTAAGTTCCTCATTTTCCTTTCTCAACTTGTTAATCTCTTCCATGGAAGCCATAAGTTTATTCAGGAGATCTTCTTCAAAGTCTTCTTTGTTCTCTTCATCTTATAGGTCTTCTTTAGCCTTGGTGTCATCTCTCTTATCTTCAACTTCCTTGATGGATTATGGACTTCTTTCTTGTTGTCCATCATCGTCTTGACTAGAGGTCATGATCAATGCTCCTTTTGAGTGAAGATCATGAAGTTTGTCCCATATGCCTTTTGCCGACGAACATTTTTCCAAATTGGCCTTCATAGAATCAGGTAGCCCATTCAAGATTGATTTTATTGCTTTTGTATTATGCTCCTTGGATTCTCCTTCCATCATGCTATCAACAATCACTGATTTCCAAACTTCAATGCCTTGAGTATTTAAGAAATTCCTCATTCTTGCCTCCCATATATCAAAGTTTCCGTTGAACACTGGGGCCTTCGCAAATTGATCGACTTCAATTTCGATGGTTGAGGAAGACACATCTTTAGGAGGATTGAAGACTTTCTTCCTTGGCTTTGCCATTTGTGTTCTAATGATCAACCTTCAAGCTGTTAAGATTTGAGTGAAGGTATTGGCTCTGATACCAATTGTTGGAAATAATGAGAGGGGGGTGAATCGGTATTTCATTTCAATTGTTAATTTTACCATTTAGATCACTTATATTTAGAACACAAAATGAAAAATGATGGAACAAATACTTTTATTAATTTCTTCTTTACAATAGGTAAAGTAAAACAATGATATAGGGCTCCAACCCTAGATGAAGACTCCAATCTTCCAGGCTCCAACCTATATTGTTCCAAGCACCGACTTGGTCTTTCCAAGGCTCCAACCTTGTCAATTTGAGGCACCAACCTCTAAGGCTCCAACCCTATCTCTCGTACAGGCTTCGACCTGGTTTCTTGAGGACTCCAATCCTCTACGGCTCCAACCCTATTTTCCAAGGCACCAACCTTGTCTCTATGAGGCTCCAACCTCTTGGGCTCCAACCTGCAACTTCACTTCGTCAAAATATCATTGGTTATTCTTCACGGCTCCCAAAGTCTTCTTCAACGAACTCTGTCACACTTAGTCTTCACATCACATCATCAATGACAACCTTTTCTTCTTAGAAGTTGTCACCACAACTCTTCATTTCACCCAAACAAAATTCTCCAATGTCACATCATGATGGTTGCCTGACTTGGCCAAATTATTCACTGTTCACTTCTTGATTTTGGCTCCACTTTTTCTTCACTGTACTTTGTCCACCATATGACTCCACTGCTGCAATATTAGTTCATAGTCCTGGAGTGACACCAAGGTCTAGCTATGCCACAAGCATCAAGCCACTGCACTGTTCAAATTTTAAATGTTCAATTAGCTTTACAAAAAAAAAACTTTTGCTTGACTGTCCAATATAGGTCTCCACCACTAGGCTTCACTGTAGCTATATTAATGCTGCAAACACAATTTAAATGTGTATATGGAAGTGTAAAAGCAGCCTTGAACCCTCCTTGACTTCTACACTGTTTACTTTATTTTTCTGAGATTAATACCATAGGAAGTCTAAACACAGAAGCTCTGTGATTAATACCACAACAAGGAGTATGACTTAAGAATGATGAAGCAGTGCTGCTGTTTTTACTGAGCTAAAGAGTAAGTAATGTCACGATCAATAGGAGGAAGATTGCTGCACCAATTGTATGCCCGAGCCACAAAGAAATCCAATCCAAAATTGATTACATAGTCCAGAAGTGATATCTGAACCAAGATCTTCACTGTTGAAAGATAAACCACAGTCCGCAGAGAGGATCTGATCCACACAATTTGAGCTCCCATAGAAGACTGCTTATTCGAGTTCCAAAATTCTGTGGTGTACTCCGAGCTTGAGAGAAGGCTTCATGCCTTGCTGTTGCCGCTATGGGTCTTAAAACATACTTATCCCAAAATTAATCTCCTCAGTTACTTTTGAGCTTCTAATCTGAATTCTATGTTCTTCACCGATTTTTTTTTATGCTTGAAATGAAATATTTGAGCTTATATTTATAGTGGCTTTCCTCTTTCAAGAGACACGACTTTATGGACAGCCGACATGATTAATTTTTAGCTGACCAATACAAATACACTTTTCTTATATCATGATAAAGATATAATATGAATCCTTTATTTATGGAGAGTTTAACGTAGGATGGAACTAATTTTAATGGATAAAATCTCTCAATTAGTCTAGTTTTATTATACGTGGTGATAATATATGGATATGCTTCTTAAGTGGACATGTCAAATATTGGTCTGCCATGTGAAAGATGGATCATATAAAAAACCATGCAAAAAGACCTTGTCTGCCATGCGAGTGATGCATTACACCATGCTACCTACATAGTACATTATTTCTGCCATGTAGGAACATGTATGCCATGTTTGTACACCATGCTGCTTGAATTATACATTATGTCTGCCATGTAGGAATATGCATGTCATGTTTGTACACCATGCTGCCAGCATTAAACATTATGTCTGCCATGTATGGTCATAGGGAACATGTTTTGTGTGCCATTAATCCAAGGAAGTTTGGATATTGTTTCAAAACATATTCAGAGTCAAGGATTATGTTTATTAAATATGAATGGTAGTGTGTATCGTAGCATAAGGTAATGTTTGGTAGTGTAAATGTATGGTAGCATAAGGTAATGTTTGGTAGTGTAAATGTATGGTAGCATAAGGTAATGTATGGTAGTGTAAATGTATGGTTAGGGTTTTAGGGATTTTATAGGAAGGTTTAGAATTTATGATTTTATAAGATAGGGCTTTTAAGGTTTTATGTGTATAGGATCTAGGGTTTGCGCAACAACACAAGTATTAGTATATACTTAGGGTTTTCATTCTCTTCAACAATGAAATCATTCTATTGACATCAATGACAACCTTAGACCAAAAATGTTGAAAACACATGTAGAATATGAGACAAGCAGTGTGGTTAACAAGGAGACAAACAAAGGCAAGGAACATAATCAAAATGAAAAAAATGGATTGAAGAAAGTGCAATCTGCTCCTAAATGTGAGGATATGAAGCATGCAAGAATTGAGGAGAGGAGTGTTGCATGCCTCAATTGCCATAAAATTGGCCATACAACAACACACTATACCAAACCAAATATTATTAGCAAGAGATGCAACAGAAAAAGAAGCTACCTCAAGTAAGCAATTGAAGGAGAACTCTATCTACTAGAAAATCATATGTCATCAAGTACATAAATTTCTTCTATGGCTATTGTTTCTTCTGCTATGCATTTGGACATAAGGCTGCTAATTGCAAACATGTTGAAATGAAAAATAGAAAATACAAACATTTTCTGGGGACACAAGGTGTTATAAGTGTAATAATCCAGTCTACATAGCCAAAGACTAGAAGTTGTCTTGCACCCTAAAGAACTCTAGAAAAAATATGTACACTACAAGAAAACCAAACAATGTGAAAAAAGGAAATAAAGACAATAGAAGGGTGTCTATTAAAGTTTGGAAAAAGAAGGAAAATAAACAACTTCTAACTTCAGTAACTAAATGAATTCATCATGAGCCTAAGGGGGAGCTACTCATGGAGGTAATGAAGATTTTATCAATGAATGTTAGAGTTGCAACCACTCAGGGGGAGAGCAGTCCCATTAATGTGCATCAGAAATATGACAATCAAGCATATAGAAATCATTTGGAGGCATAGAGGGCTTTTGTTGCAATGAAGTATAAGATGCATTGCATGCATTAGGGAAATCATCCCTCTACATATGAGGAGATAATTCATGTTTGTATTTCTTGAAGAATAGGCTTCAAATTGAAGTTCTGAGTATGAAAATGAAACTTTCAGGGGAAATTGTAATAATAATAAAATAATAAATAAATAAAAATAAATAAATAAAAGGAGGAGGATATCTGGACACTTCAGGAACATTTTTATATCCAATCTCATGAAATTGAAACACAACTACAAGTAATAAAAAGAATCATAGAGGAAAGAAGCACCAACTCCACTAGACTATGAAAATAACACCATAGAAATTCTCAAAAGAGGCCCTCCACATCCCATATGAACTCTTATGGGATGAAAATCGTCATTGAAAAGGAAATCGTTGCCTTTCGTAACCAAAGAAATTTTTGGGTTTATGCTTCGGCAGAATCACATATCATTATGGAGCACAGTAGCGACTGTTTCCAGACAATACAATTCATCCTCGAAACCCTATCGTACAATGGGCTCCATGACTCCCATGCAGTTGTGAAGGAACTGAAACTTCAATTAAAAAGTGATATGAATGTATGTTAAAACATAAAATTTCTTTCTGATGCTGATGCGAGGAGCGTCCTCCCAACCGTCTTGAGTTGAAAAACTTTGTGTTATGCATGGACTGCATTATAGCCATGGAGTAATATTGGGTTGATGTTTGAATACCTACACATGAATCTTTGGGAGTTTCCTTAAAATTTTGGTCACTATATTGGTCTTAAATCAACTACAATGCGAAGCAATTATTTATTTCATTAAAGCATCTGAAGAATTGTGAGGTTTTGCATTATGACACAAAGCCTAATAAGTTGTTGGAGAGTGAGGAAATTAATTTTATGCCACATGTTTGTTACAACCAGTCAATAGAAATGACAAGAAATGACAAAGTCCATATGAATAGGTGACAGGTGAACGGATAAAATCACAAGGAAGGTAGAACATTATTAGCTATACGTTACTGGTGAATATTAATTTTTGGTATATTAATGTGTATGCCAATGAGGATATGCTAACTGTCATTAAATTCCTGAAGAGAGAACATATGGAGTAATGCTGTAATATACAGGTTGAAAATTAATAGACACTTAGTCTACACGTTCTCCAAAGAACGTTACACTACTATCTGTCTTACTGGTAGAATAATCAATATATTCTAGCAATGTGACCATCATGATATTGGGAAGTGTTATTGTTGGAACAGAGTTCCCTAACCTGCGTTTTTGATATAATTTTGTAATAGTAGGTCTTGCGTAGGGATTTTGGAGTGGGTCAAAGCCCCTAATGTTTTGTAATGGGTTAAAGGGTAGCTCTAGGGTGCAAAGGCTATGATGTTATAAATAGATAGATAGTTGGATCTAGTAGGTAAGTAAGACATAGGATTGATGCTATATGCGAATTGTAAGATATATTTGGGTTGTTTTGGGTAAGAATTCCTGTTGGCTGTGTGCACAGATCTCCTCAATCCTGCTGTGTGCAGATCCCACTAGGCTGTGTGCATGGGCTGTGGTTGGGTTGTAAGTGGATCTTTGATGCTAATGAATGCGAAATATATTTGAAGTATCTTTGTGCCATCTGGATTGATTGTGTTTACTACTGAAGCGCATATGTGATATTTATTTAAGCTGCGAATGTATCTGTGATCTAGAATTAGCTATGATTATAATGTTCTGTGATGGTATTTGTTGATGCACACGTGGATGCGAATGTATTGATTAGATCTGTTAGTGATAGTGGATTTGTTATGGTTATGTGTTGATTATACTGTTAAAAGAGCTGCAAATAGACTCATTATGTGTGAACCTAATAAGTTGCAACACATATCTGCCTTAAATTACCTACTCTCTTCCAAGGTGTGGAAACCTGATTCCAACACCCTCCCATACTACTTCGGGTGAGACCTTGGCCTCCGAAAGTAGGTCATTGCCAAAAGGGCTAGTAGTATAGGGGTTTGTTGGAAAACCTTAACCTATTAGCCTGGGTGAGGACCCCGGACCTAGGGGTTATGCACATCACTTTAAAACCAAATGCGTGTCCTGTTAAGTAGCGCCCTTATCGATTGAAACCCAAGTATAAGCAGAAAGTCAGGGAATAACTGGACAAAATGATAGCCGCAGGTATCATCGAACCAGTAGAACAACCTGATTGGGTAAGTCCTATGGTGGTCCAGGAGAAAAATACCAAAGGAGAAATAAGAATCTATGTTGACCTGTGCAAACTAAACGATGCCTACATTCACGATCCATTCCCTACACCATTTTTTGATGAAATTATTGATCACGTGGGAGGGCAGGATGCGTACTCATTCACTAATGGGTTCTCAGGCTACCATCAGTTCAGGATCACACCTGAAGATCACAGCTAAAACTACTTTCACCACTGAATGGGGATCCTTCTAGTACACTGTCATGCTTTTGGGCTCAAGAATGCCCCTGCCATCTTTTCGCAGGTGGTGGTCACAGTATTCAAAGAATTCATCCACAAGTTCTTCGAGGTGTATTTCGATGATTGGAAAGTATTTGGTTTGATAAAGAATCATGTCTCGAACCTGCGCATGATGTTAGACGCCTGTAGGAAGCACCAGATTTCCCTGAATATTAAGAAGTGCATCTGTTGCGTAGCTTTCGGGATCTTGCTAGGCCACATAGTATATCGACAGGGACTGATGGTTGACCCCGCCAAGGTCGCAGTTATCATCAACTTAGCACTCCCCACAACTGAGAAACAACTGCGCTCTATCCTCAGGCATATAGGCTACTAAGGAAGTTCATTCAAGGATATGTACTAATCACAACACCCATGGAGAAGTTGCTAAAGAAGGATGTTTCATTATTTTGGGATGCGGAGTGTCAGAAGAGCTTTGAGTTACCCAAGGAGAAGATGGTCTCTGCACCTATCCTCATATTTCCTAACTGGGCGAAGGTTTTCCACATTCATGTAGATGCTTCAGGGATCGCCCTAGGAGCTGTCCTTATGCAACCTGGGGAAGGGGACATCGACCATCCCGTTGCGTTTTCTAGTAGAAAACTGTTTAGTGTGGAGCGCAACTACTCCACTACAGAGTGCGAGGGGTTGGCCATGGTATACGCCTTGTAGAAATACCGGCATTATCTGTTAGGAGGACACTTCAATATGTTCACTGATCACTCGGCTTTGAAGTACATAGTGAATAAGATTGTGTTGGGGGGGAATATTTACTGATGACTGCTGCTGTTTCAAGAATATGACTTTGAGATCATCGTGAAGTCAGGGAAACTAAAAATTGGGCTAGACCACTTATCTCGAATCGAAAGTGGCGAAGAGACGACCAACCTAGAAGAAGGATTGCCCGATGCGCATTTGTTTGCTATTAAGATAGTTGATACACACTTCGCTGACATCATTCACATCTTAAATATGGGGATGGCACCTGCAGAGTATTTGGTACAATAGAAGAAAGAACTGGTAACCCGCGCAGCGGATTTTACCATCATAGAGGGCCACCTGTATAAGCTGGGAGCTAATGAGGTGCTGCGAATATACGTTTTGGAGCATGAAAGATATGCCATCTTAGCAGAAGCCCATGGGGGCGTAGTAGGAGGTCACTACGCAGGGAAGGTGACGGTGCAGAAGATCTTGAGAGTTGGGATATGGTGGCCCACACTGCATAGTGACTCTCATGATTATTGCAAAGCCTACGACACATGCCAAAGGATAGGAAGACCGTCACGTAGAGACGAAATTCCCTTGCAACCACAGATGGACCTACAAGCATTTGAAAAATGGGCCATAGACTTCATTAGACCCATCAACCCGCCAGGAAAGAAGATAGGTGCACGCTACATCATCACTGCGACTGATTATGTAACCATATGGGTTGAAGCGCAAGATGTAAAGGATTGCGCTGCAGATACCGCTGCTCACTTCATTTTTGAACATATTCTAACTAGGTTTGTGTAGGAATTTACAGGGTAAGTTGTGTACATCAAGAACCAAAGGTCACCGCTCACAAATAGATCACAAATCAGTACACCAGTATAATCACGTGGTTAAAACCCTCAAAGAGGGAAACAGTCCACGACCTGAGCCAATGCGGCCAATTTAGGCAATTTATTAATATAAAAAGAAAATTTACATATGTTTCTCTCATAAACAGTTACCGGACAAATGACCCTCCATGCTCTTTAAATAGAGATCATGGAACAATCGGGTGTTAAGCCACATATCAAGTGTCGTTAATACCAAGGTGAGAGATAACCATCGGATCACTACAAATCGTGACCGTCAGATTATAAGTTACAAATATACATGGTAAAGAAACACACGTTACCTAACTCTACACTAGACTAAGTTATTCTTAACTATTTCCTATATGTCGGAATATCCTAACATCCCCCCTTAAGAACAACTTGGGATAGGATTGAAGGATTTACAAAGGCGACACAAAAGGAGCTTATTTCCTATGTGTCGAAATATCCTAACATCCCCCCTTAAGAACAAATTGGGATAGGATTGAAGGATTTACAAAAGTGACACAATAGGAGAAGGAAGGAGGCATTAGAGCCTATCCCCCCTTAATGCCAACTTTCTTGAACTCCAAGCATGGATCGAAGTTTGGTAAACTTCGCTTCTGTGAGAGCCTTTGTAAAGAGATCAGCTACCTGATCATTGGTTGGACAGTACTGCACTTCAAGAACATGATCATGAATGAGCTTTCTGATGAAGTGTATGTGGAGTTAAATGTGTTTCATACGCTGATGCTGAACTAGATCTTTACATAGCTGAATGGCACTCTGATTATCACACCAAAGTGTAGTTGGATGCTGCTGATGGAGACCAAATTCAGACAGGATCTGACGAAGCCATATGGCTTCCTTGCTGGATTCAACTGTACCACGATACTCTGCTTCTATGGAAGAAAGAGAGATGGCACTTTTTCTCTTACAGGACCAAGTAATAGGTCCTGAACCAAGAGTGAATACATATCTGCCTTACATTGAACTGATGAAAATCGAAGTCCTGGCTTCATTTTTAATCGATGCGGCAATCAACAATGGAGATGTCACCTTGCTTATAATGAATCTGGAAATGAAGCGTACCTCAAATATGTTGATATTCTTTTAGGCCCAACTCGGTGGTTATTGGGGTTAGGTACACTATAAGCGAGGCGACAAGACCAGAGAAGGTCGGGGACGTGTATGGGTTCGTCTGATTTTAACAAGTTGACGATATAAGGTAGCATCAACTTCGAGGGGCGGTGCAAGTAGTGAAAGCTTGACTCCAGACTGAAAGGGAGAAGGGGTAGGCTTACAGTCTTCCATGTGAAAGTGGTGTAGAAGATCACAGGCATACTTGGACTGAGAAAGGGTAATGCCTTCCTTGGATTGCAAGACTTGAAGACCAAGGAAATAATGCAAGTGTCCTAAGTCTGTCATTTCAAACTTCTTTTTGAGGCTAGACTTCACATGGTTTATATGGTTTGGATCACTACCAGTAAGGGTAAGATCATCAACATAAAGAAAAAGGATGGTGAAGGACTTACCCACTTTCTTGGTGTAGTCAGTGTTGCCAGACTGACACTTAGAAAAGCCATTATCTAATAGAAATCTATCCATTTTGGCATACCAAGCCCGAGGAGCTTGTTTGAGACCATAGAGAGACTTCCTAAGGCAACAAACAAGGCTGGAGTATTTTTGGATAAAGCCAGGGGGTTGTTCCATGTAGATTTCTTCATGCAAATCTCCATGTAAGAAGGCATATTTAACATCCATCTGATGGACTTCCCATTTAAAGGAGGCAGCAAGGGAAAGAGCAAGGTGGATAGAATTCATTTTGGAAACAGGGGAGAAGGTTTCAGTATAGTCAATGCCTTCAACTTGTGAAATTCCTTTAGCAACAAGATGAGCTTTATGTCTATCCACTTTTCCATCTGGTCTAAACTTGGTTTTGCATATGACAAGTTTTCTTCCTTTTAGAAGAGGAACAAGATCTCAAGTATCGTTTGCCAATAAGGAACGATACTCTTCATTCATAGCTTCATCCCAATCTGGATGACCAAAGGATTCTTCAAAGGTTTCTGGATCAAGTTTTTCTGGAACCTGAGCCAATAAGGAAGAGGCTCTTTCGAACTGAGAACATGTACGTCGTCAATAGGCAGGGTCACCTGCAAGAGAACCTGTTGCATCCCGAGTAGAGCGGACCCATCTTGGAAGCGGTGGAGTATAAGGAAAATTTTCAAGAGGTGGAGGATGATTTTCATCCTCGCTGTCATCATCTGAACTAGAAGGAATGCTATTAAAAATAGAAGAGAGAGAGAGAGAGAGAGGTGGAACATATGTCGAATCAGGCTCGCGGGCCAAAGGTGGCACACCCACCGAACTAGGCTCGCAGGCCAATATATTTTCATCAAATTTTACATCTCTTCTAATGATTATATTTTTGGATGTTGGTTGAATAAGTCTATATCCTTTGAAATCTTCAGAATATCCAACAAAAATACATTTTTCACTCTTAGGTTCTAAGGCGTTATGTTTCGCATTTGGAATATGGGCCCAAGCATCACTTCCAAAAACACGAAAGTGACTTACATCTGGTTTGATTGAGCTCCAAGCTTCTTCTGGAGTTATATTCTTTAAAACATTAGTAGGAGTGCGATTTACTATGTAATTTGCACAGTTAATGGCTTCTGCACAAAAATTGAGGCCAAGTCCTTTAGATTGAAGCATACAATTAGCCATTTATTTTAAGGTGTGATTCTTCCTTTCAGCTACACCATTTTTTTGTGGAGTATATGGAATAGTATGTTGCAATTGAATGCCAATCTCAGTGTAGAAGTTGATAAATTTGTTGTTAACATATTCTCCTCCATTGTCTGATCTTAACTTAAGAATTTGATGTCCAAATTGTTTCTCAATGAAGGACTTAAAGGCCAAGAACATGTTAAAAAATTCACTCTTGAGTTTTAAGAAGTATACCCAAGTGCGTCTGGAAAAATCATCAATGAAATTTAATAAGTACTTACAACCAGAGAAAGAAACAATAGGAAGTGGACGACATAAATCACTGTGCACAAGCTACAAAGGGGCTGAAGCGTGCTGAGAGGCACGTTTTTAAAAACTATCCCGATGATGTTTTCCGAGTACACATTCGGAGCAAACACCATCTTGGAAAGATACCATAGGAAGGCCCGTCACCATATTTTCCTTACATAGAGTTTGAAGAGAGTGAGAGTTTAAGTGACCAAATCGCTCATGCCAAAGTTTGCTCACATCATCATTATGAGCAAAAAAATAGAGGGAAGACATGATGACCCAAAGTTGTCAAACTTATACAAACTTGTGGAATCATCAGTAATTCCAGTAGCTAAAATATGTTTAGGGTCTTTGAGGTCCTTGATTACAACATCATGAGGTGAGAATTCTACTATTTTCCCTTCACCTGAATGAGTTATCTGATAAACAGATAGAAGGTTGCATGACAAGGTAGGAACACATAGTACATCATTAAACTGACCATTATCTAGATGAATGGTTCGAGATCCTACAACACTAAGAGATCTATCATCACCAACATAAATATGTTTGGTGTTACAATCATTTAAAGAAGAAAACATGGATTTATTTTTAGCCATGTGGTAAGAAGCTCCAAAATCAATGAGCCACTCATGAGAATGAGAAGAAGAAGATACATTTAATGCATAACCAGATCTTGATGCTTGACAACCACAAGCAGAAAGTGCCATTCCTGAAGATGAAGGTGAAGAGTGCTCCAAATTGATGTTGTGCTTCTTCATTGATGCTTCTAAGGCTTCCATCTTCTTAAAACATTTGGACTCTAAATGGCCATCACGATTGCAAAAGTTGCAATGTCTATCTGTCTTCTTTCCTTTGTTTTTATATGCCTTATCATTTTGGTGAGTTGCTTTTTCAGTTTGTGGCTGAAATTGCTTAGGACCCTTGTTTGGTTTCGGACCATACTTTTTAGGATACCGCTTCTTGGGATTCTTTTGATATGATTGTTGTTGGGCTGCTAAGGCTTTCTTAGAAGCATTTCTAGAAGTGATAAGACCAAGGTGTAAGAGTTTTTTTTGTCCTCTTATCAAAGAATCGCAAAAGGCATCAAAAGAGGGGTTCTTGTAGGCGGTTCCTGAAGAGATGATGGCTTCTCTAGTGGAATGGAAGGTAGAAAAAAATACAGAGTATGCAGGGCCAAGCTTAGCAAGAATGCAATAAATGAGGCTACCATCTTCCTTTTTGATCTTACAACCTTCTAAAAGAATTCGAATGGTATTGAATTTGGACAAAAAATCTTCAATGGAGGAGAAATTATTGGGGTCCAAAGTAAGCAACTCATTTTCAAGCTGGTGGGCCCTGATTTGATTTTGAATGCCAAAAATAGTTTTTAGCTTTTCCAGGGCTTCATCAGGGGTGTCAATGTCAAGGATATGAAACCAAAGATCTTGAGCAATGGACATTTGTATCAACCCTCGTGCTTGATCTTGTTTATTTTCCCATTTAGCAACTTTATCATCATTGAAAGGTTTAGTTTCTTGTCCTGTGGCTATTCTATAAAGCCCTTTACTTCTAAGTATATCTACCATGTGAGGTAGCCATTGGAAATAATTAGTGATGTTAAGAATAATTGGGCATGCACTTTCCATTTAAAAAAAAAATTTGAACTGAGAAAATCTGAAACTAACTGCTCCAATGGAAAGATCTCGAAAAATTAGGCTGTTTAAAAAAACAGCTCGAAAAATGGCTTCCGGATGAAGAAGTTATGCCTTTTGAAAAATCTGAGTTGTAGATGCCGAATAGTTACGGGAACGAAATGAAGTGCAAATTTTTAAAATAAAATAAAAAATTCTGCCCCTTTGAACAAATTTTTTTTACAAAATAAGTTTGAGAAGGAGACTTGAACCCAAGACCTCTATTCTCATAAACTAACCCCTCACCAAGTGAGATAGTAAAAGGATCACGTTATTGTTTGAAAGGAGGAAGGGGTTTTTTGTTTTTTGTTTTTTTTTACTCTTCGGTGTGTGTGCCTTTTCTTGCACAAAAAAACACAAAATCCGAGCAAAAAAAAAAAAAAGTACAAAGCCTTACGACAGTATGTTAGATTTTCGATTAGCCTTACCAACCACTATCAATTTTTTCACTATTTCTGATTTCCCGAGATCGCAGAAAGACGCGGGGAAAGAGCATACGTAGCAAAAAAAATTCCCTTCTCTGTTTCTGATTTGCCGAGATCGCACGTAGCACACAACAAAAAGCATACATAGAGATGAGGGTATAGATCCAGCAAATAAATAAAACCTAAAAACCGAAAATAAACAGAGGAAACCGAAATAAGCAGAACTATTAACAAATATAACTGCAAAATAGATGCTTTCTATCTCCAGATCTAAACTGTCATAACTTGGGTAGCCCGAAACCTTTTCACATGAAACGAAAGCAATTCCTCACTATAAAAAATGCTCCGGACACAACTGAGTAGTTCTCCAAACCCAAACATTTTCAGAAATAGTAGATATACAAAACGACATTCACATGCAGTCAAACTGGCTTTGGATTTTGATCAACAATGGATGCGGCCCTCAAAATAGCTCTGATACCATGTAGGAATTTACAGGGTAAGTTCCGTAGATCAAGAACCAAAGGTCAACGCTAAGAAATAGATCAAAAATCAATACACCAGTATAATCACGTGGTTAAAACCCTCAAAGAGGGAAACAATCTATGGCCTAAGCCAATGCAACCACTTCAGGAAATTTATTAATATAAAAAGAAAAGTTACATATGTTTCTCTCATAAATGGTTACCAGAAAAATGACCCTCCATGCTCTTTAAATAGAGATCATGGACCAATCGGGTGCTAAGCCATAAATCAAGTGTCGTTAATATCGAGGTGAGAGATAACTGTCAGATCACTACAAATCGTGATCGTCGGATTATAAGTTACAAATGTACATGTCATTTCATCTTACAACTTGGTTTGAATTCAAAAATTTTTCTTCAAAGTTTGGGGTCAAAAAAATTTTTTGGAAGACATTTTCTGGAGGCGGCGTGATTTTTCTTGGAGGTTCAAAGTTTGAATTTAAAAAACTTTTTTGGAAGACATTTTTGGAGGCGACGTGATTTTTCTTTGAGGTATGTACGTGTTTTGTGTTGAAATAAATCTTTTGAGCTTTTTTGTTCAAAAATTTTTCTTTACAATTTAAGATTTAAAGAATTTTTTTGGAAGACATTTCTTGGAGGCGGTGTGATTTTTCTTAGAGATATGTACGTGTTTTGGATTGGATTACGTATTTTTTAGAAAAGATTTTTTTAAATTAAATATTTTGTGATATTGTTTGTAATTGAGTTATTGTCTAATTTTTTAAAGGAAATTTTTTGAACCTCATACCCTATTATCATGGGAAATCGAAGAACTTGTGTGAGAAAATATGATCGAAAAAGAAAACCCGAGGAACGTAGAGAAGAGACGAGACAATATCGCAAAAGAAAGTTAGAAGCTCTCTCAAATATTGAAGAGGAAAATCAACCTCAAGCAGAAATTGAAGCAGGTATGTAAATGTAAATATTACATGCTCTATTGATATATATTTAAAATTTTTCTAATGTAAAATGTAACGCTTAATTTTTATTTGATAAACTAGTTTGAAAAATATTTTGTTTGATGTAAACAGACAGAGATATTCCTCAAAATATTGAAGAAGAAAATCAACCTCAAGCAGAAATTGAAGTAGGTATGTAAATGTAAATATTATGATCTATTGATATATTTTAAAAGTTTTCCCAATGTACAATGTGAAGCTTAATTTTTATTTGATGAACTAGTTTGAAAAATATTTTGTTTAATGTAAACAGACATAGATACTCCTCAAAATATTGAAGAAGAAAATCAACCTCAAGCAGAAATTGAATCGGGTATGTAAATGTAGATATTATGATCTATTGATATATTTAAAATTTTCCTAATATTTATTGACATATTTATTAATTTAGTTATTTATTGAATATGTACTATTTTTTCGAATATGTACGGATGAAATCACTATCGATAATGAGATGTTAGAAAATGTCGACACTCGCACATATGGAGATAAAAAACCTGACTATTTTATACGATATCGTGTCGAGAAAAATTTGGAAATGTTTTTCAAAACTGAGGTGACAGTTCAAGCTCAAATGTTGAAAGGTCTCTTATCATCAAGGAAATTAAAAGAAGCGACGACACTATTGGGTATTCGAAAATCAACCAAAGATAAAAAATGAAAGAAGAGGTGATAAAAAATATGAGTAGTGCTATAGAGTCAATTAAGAGATCTAGAGATAAAAATGTTTCAAATATACGTAGAGGAATACAAATGGCAATGGTTTCACCAAGTACTCGAGAGAATCGTTTGAATCTAACATCTATGGCACGAGCACTGGGAACCTCGCGAAAAACTCTGCACAAACATCGAAAATTTCGACTGCAAATAGATGTAAATGATGAAATCGCTTGTTGGAGAGCTATTTGTAGGCAACCATACAAATATAGACTTGGAGAAGATGTTAAAAAAATAATATATGAATATTGGAAGAACAATTCGCGTGTTTCACCCACTGCAAGACATGTGATGCGAAGAAGAATAGCGTGAAATCAATACGAAGAACATGAAAAACATCTCTTGGAAACCACTCAAATAGAGTTATTCAACAAGTTCAAAGAAGAGAATCGTCAAATTCAAGTTTCACTCAGTGCTTTTGTTCAACAAAAACCATGGTATGTAAAACCTATCATAGTACGCGACACTTGTTGTTGCCATTATCATGTGGAATTTGAGTTATATTATGACACATTCCTTGATTTCGGTAGAACATTATGGAAGGATTCACCTCCTCCTTCCACTATCCGTGATTTCATATCTCAAATTCTATGTGAAAGAAAAAGCGATGAACTATTTTACAAAAAGAAATGTGTTGGTGGTAAAAAATGCAATGATTGTGGAAATTTGACTAAATTTCAAAACAAATATCGTATTGATATAAATGATCAATCATTGTCCAACATGAAAGTGAAATGGAAGAGATACGAATATACCGGTACATCGATTCAAAGTGCAGATAGTGTTAAAAGAATCGAATTACGAGAAGACGAAATTTTTCTAATAGACTTTTTGAGAAAGTTTGAAGCAGAAATTTACAAATACACCATGCATTCCCATAGAGCTCGATGGCAAGACTTGCAATTCAAAAAATCTCGTGAAGTTTTTCCACCAGGAACCATTTTGTCGGTGATTGATTTTGCAGAAAACTACACATTTGCTCCACAAAAAGAAATTCAGAGTGAATACTATCACTCTGACCAAGTCTCCATGCTCGTTCATATTCTATATAGACATGCTGAACAAAATGTCGATCATATAGAAAGCACGAGTGAAAATCGACATATCATTAAAGACTATCATTTTTATATCAGTGACGATCGTACGCATGATACATGTTTTGTACAACATTGTTTTGGAAAAATTTATGATTCATTGAAAAATCGTGGAATAACATTCAATGAACATTGGATATGGTCAGACGGATGCGCAGGTCAATTCAAATATGCACGATCATTTTTTTGGTTGTGTCGTCTTCATAAGAAAACCTCCATTAAACATTGTTGGAATTTCTTTGAGACTGGCCATGGAAAAGGAGAACATGACGGTGCAGGAGCATGCATAAAATGAGTACTTCGAAGATATCAAATGAACCACTTTGCACGCCGACTTGCAAACGCTGAAGAAGTTGTTCAATGGTGCAAAAATGATCTAAGCCATGAGATTAACCCATCACGAGAAGTGCAAAGGTACATTCAATTTAATTTATATTGGTAATCTAATTTTAAACATTGTACATTTATCATGCAATGATTATTTTTATTTGTATTTTGATATCATATTTACAAATTCTTTCTAATTTTCCATATAAAGGTTTTTCTGGCATATTGGAATCGGAGACGTAAATAGATCAATTGGAAATGAAGTTGGAACAATAAAAGGGACTCGAAAATTGCATTCAATTCAAACAAAATTGTCCACAAATGTGTTTGCATTGGATAAAATAAAATATTCTTGTTTTTGTGATGTTTTCATAGACAACACAAAATCCAATGACATCTGTGAAAACAAAATGTATGTGAACGATTGGAAACATACAGAGCTAAATACAAAGGGAAAAATGTCTGTTGCAATGATTGAAGAAATGGAATCAGAGGAAACTACAATATCATCCGATGGTGATCGATTTTCTGATCTTGTTAGAGAAGGTAACAATTGAATTACTTTTTAATGATTTAAAGATTTACAAATTTAAATTTAAATATGCATAATTAAATGTTAAATTTATTTTATCGTGCAGGAGATGTTTTTGCTGTAATTGCACCTATTGACAACGATGAAAATGTGAAGTATTATTTGATGCGTTGCACTGAACAAAAAATGAAATTATTACAAGACTATAATGATCACGGATTTCGGTATGACAAAGGGTCTATTATACTGAAAGGTTATTTTTTCAAACAAACTCGTCAAAGTGGAGACTTTGTTTACTTCGAAGACTATGAACCTGATTCCATAAGTTGTCAATATAGTCACTTGGTGTGTGCAGCACGCATAAAGTTGATAGAAGTTCAATCAAAGAAAAAATCAAAAATTAAGAAATGGAAAATGTAAAAATCCGATCATGAACGGATTATTGAGGATGGAATTCCATTAGAATTTTTTTGAGTGAAGTGTCAGGACAACAATTTATTATCTTTTAAACCTTTCAGTACTCAACTAAAAATTGAACTGCTTATGTTATTTGTGGTTTGCAAATGTTACAAATTGTTTGGGTACAAGCATGTGCTCTAGTTTCCACTGAAAATAGTTTTTCTATACATGTGCATTGATTAAAAATGTTAAATATGTATTGGATATATATATTCTAGAATGAAATTAATTGTTCTTGTATATTAATTGTTTTTGTATATGTTCTCCGACCATATGGTACAAAATATTTCACTTTATTTTGTAAAGTCAGATTCGGTCCCCATATGGCCTAGCCTCCAAGGGACGAGATAACAAGTGGTTGTCCCCACTTGCCCGAATCTCGGCTTTTAAGTACAATTTTACTGTTTGTGTCGAGCATCTTACATGATGTCCTAGCCAAAGATAGATTCTCTTTGTTTCAAGTTTCTAGTAAAAGTTGTCACTGAATGCCCCGCTCGAACTCTTGTAGTAAACACCATACCTCATCTCTCTTGCTCTCCAATATTATTAGGTTTAATTATTATAACACAAAAATCGTTCTACATTATCAATAAATTTTTGCGCTTAAAGTAAAATCAATGAACACTATTAATCCAATGTCTTTACAAGTAATGTACCATCATACATGCAATTATATCAAATTAGAAATCAACATATACAATGAAATCAATGGGGATTGTCTTGTTGCAAGTAACATAATTTCAATTTACCATATGTGAAAATGTAGGTTGAAACCATCCAAAACTTTAAGTTGTAAATTGAAACCATCCAAAACTTTAAGTTGTAAATTGAAACCATCCAAAACTTTAAGTCTTAAAACCCTTTCGATTATATATTGTGCATCATTAAAACATTTAACATTTAAAGTTCATTAAATATCACATGCAAAATGTAGATTGAAACCATCCAAAACTGGAGTTTTAAAAACTTCACATGCCACATGCCAATTATAATTCAAAAATCCAACAAAAACATTTAACAAATTAAATATCACACGCCACACTAAGACGACCACACTAAGAGGATTGGTGCACTTCATTTGGAAGGAGTCAATATATGTCGTATTGGAGCGATTAGACAGAATTCGAAAAGGAAAGAGCTTGAACCAATTCAAGCAGACCCAGGATCGAATTGTTCTAAGGAGCTTCATGAGAAGAGATATGTGAAAAGCATTGTTAAGCCATGCCAATTATAATTCAACAATGCAACAAAAACATTTAACAAATTAAATATCACACGCCAAAGTCGTTTCAAGTTTTTGGTAAAAGTTGTCGCCGAATGACCTACTAGAATATTATAAATACTCACTTTGTAAGATCATTTGGCATTCGGAAAAATTCGAAAGTCTTAGACTGTCAATCAATTTAAAGTATCATTCACCATAGGGAGTGTAAAATATTCGATGTAGGTTGGTGACGATGCTCACTCCTAGCTTGAAGCAGCGCCAATGACCAATTCTTTAATGAATTCCAATGCACTAGACCAGCGTTGGTTCAACCTACTTGGTTTTTCACGCAAGAAATTCCAAGGATGGACTTTCTAGACAAACTGCTGAAATTGAAAAGCTTGACATGGAGATACGACAAGGTGAGCAAAGACTTCAGGAACTCTTTATGGAAAGGGCTCACTTGAAGGAAATAAGCACCACGTTGCAGGGTAAAGTCAAGAACATGGAAGATAAGATCAAGAGGGACTTTCTTGATCAGAAACCTATTGGTTTGAAGAAAGAAAATGCATGTGTTGGCACACTTGGAAAAGAAGACGACCACACTAAGAGGATTGGTGCACTTCGTTTGGAAGGAGTCAATATATGTCGTGTTGGAGCAATTAGACAGAATTCGAAAAAGAAAGAGCTTGAACCAATTCAAGCAAGCCCAGGATCAAATTGTTATATGGAGCTTCATGAGAGGGCTGTGTAAGCAACAAATAAAGAACAGTTGAAAAACCTGTGGAAGAAGATATTGGAGAAGATTAGAAAATGACTGAACAAGAGATGATGATGAGTTCTTGAACGAATTCGCATCTACAACGTGTGGAAAAAGTCTCCCTTTGAAGTGAGCAGAATTACAACTATAAATGAAAAATGACTAATATTGAAGGAAGAACATATGAAATGATTGAATGCCTCATGCAGATCACTCAAGGATAAAATATGCAATGGTGTCAACTTGTATGATGAATCCTTGTTTGACGACAGGCTGAAATCTGGTAACATCCATGATCATTCTATGATGGACCATACCAATGATGGACCGAGACATGAACTCTTAATTCTTGTGATCAATCTTAAACTATTTTATGAAAGATAGATAAACCATTTAAGTATTTAGCTCAAACTCTTGTATTAAACACCATACCTCAAGTCTCTCTTGCTCTCCAATATTATTAGGTTTAGTTATTATAACACAAAAATCATTCTACATTGTCAATAATTTTTTGCGCTTAGACTGAAATCAATGAACACTATTAATCCAATGACTTTACAAGTAATGTACCATCATACATGCAATTATATCAAATCAGAAATCAACATATACTACATAATGAAATCAATGCGGATTGTTTTGTTACAAGTAACATTCCAATTTACCACATGTGCAAATGTAGGTTCACATTCTATCATTCATGTTACACTGAAATCAATGAACACTATTAATCCAATGACTTTACAAGTAATGTACCATCATACATGCAATTATATCAAATCAGAAATCAACATATACTACGTAATGAAATCAATGCGGATTGTTTTGTTACAAGTAACATTTCAATTTACCACGTGCAAATGTAGGTTCACATTCTATCATTCATGTAGTTTTAAAAACTTCAGATATCATTAAAATTATAATTCAACTATCCAACAAAAACATTTAACAATAAATATCACATGCCATGCCAATTATAATTCAACTATCCAACAAAAATATTTAACATTAAATATCAAATGTCAAATGTAATTCAATGACAACATGACTTCACATTCACATGCCAAAAGTACTAAAACCATCCAAAGAACACTGAAATCAATGAACAAGTTATTAATCCAATGACTTTACAAGTAATGTACCATCATATGTATGCGATTATATCAAATCAGAAATCAACATATACTGTAATGAAATCAATGGGGATTGTCTTGTTACAAGTAACATTTCAATTTACCACATGTGCAAATGTAGGTTCACATTCCATCATTCATGTAGTTTTAAAAACTTCAAATGCCAGGCCAATTATAATTCAACTATCTAACAAAAACATTTAACATTAAATATCACATGCCATGCCAATTATAATTCAACTATCTAACAAAAACATTTAAAACATTAAATATCACATGCCATGCCAATTATAATTCAATTATCCAACAAAAACATTTAACATATGTCCAAAAATATGTCCAAAAAACATATTGTAGTAAAATATGTCCAAAAATTGTAAATCTCACTCAAGTATCAAACTGTATCAAGTTTAACAAATTTTAAAACCATCTAAATTTTGAAATAAAATCAAATCTACTGTATGTCTTGTCCGTCAAATGGAAGATCTAGCCTCTGGGTCCCGGTTGGCTCACTATCTTGTAAAGGGAAAACCTACATACACAATGTACATGTACTTGAACATTAAAATTTGAAGTTTTAAAAATTAACGAGAATATATATATCTAGAACTTCATGTAAAAAACAAAATATAACAAAAAAAATCGCGCAATACCTCGTAAGGTTGCCTCTCCATTTGATGAACAGGATCTGCCATAGAAACATCTCTAGTGGTAACCTGTACAATATACATGTACAATTAAATATAAATTTATATATATATATATATACAGAAATAATTTATATAAATTAAAAACTTTCAAATGAAAATGCACGTGTGTACATATATATAAACTTATTTGAACAATAATATTAAAAAAAAGAACTAAAGACAACTTCTTCAAATGCTGTGGATGTCCCTATCTCCGTCGCTAAAGTCCTCGGATTAAAAAAAATCTTCTATACAAACCTAAATTCAAAAAATTTTAAATAACTCAAAATATAGATCTCTCTCTCTATATCTCAATTTTTTATGGAACTTTTTGAGGTAACATAAATTTTGAACTTGTGAAAAATTGTCCATACTTGGTCATCTCCCAATGAAGTAGAAGGTATATCTCCTAAAGAAGAAGAAGATACCGGGATCCCAAAAACATCAGACGGAATCGGTACCTGTTAAAACATTTTATCGAATTATATATATACATACATGTACATGTGTGGCAACAATTATTTATTTTAGAGTCACTTAAAAAACACTAACATACATGTGCCAACATATCATGATGGGCAGACCCATCTGCATCGTTTGAGCCAGAGGTCCCAAACGTAATATTAACATTTTCATCACGCATCATGCCTGAGAACTGCAAATGGTGTTTTAACATATAATCATACATTTTTGTTAGATTAATGTACACATACAAATAAATGTATACATGTGTACATACACATATATTTATTACAAATTGTACACATGTATATGTAAATATAATTTCAAATCCTAAGGTCACTATCACATACCGTTCCGGTGCCCTCTTCCTCACGAGAAATTAGGTCTTGCAGACCATTGCGACAATTTATTGCGTATGTTCGGAGATCTTCAACATTCATGTTGTAAATCTCCTCATCTGTATGATAAACAAAATTGGCACGTGCATATTCACGTGCTCTTTGTCGATTTAAGCCAAGATCGACTCCACTCAATCCGCTATGAACATTTTCTATCATAACATCTCTTGCTTCACGACTTATTTGAGAAGTCGCATCCATCTCTGATCGCAAGGTTTCGACTCGAGACGGTCGACTCACCAATGGCGGCTCGGGGCGAGGCAACTCCACATCTCGCTTTGCGCCCTTACGTTGACATAATCGACCTCTCCCCGGGCCAAAAAATTTTGAAGGAAGATCATTGTAGTCGGGTTTCATACCCTTAAAAAATTCTGCATAAAACATTTGTGCAAAATAAAGAGGAACCTCATCGTTCCATGGAAGCCTTCCAAAGGCCGCAAGATGTCGACTATACAAATATTTTGCTATGTCTGGGTGCTTGAAATATTGCACCTTCAACATCTTTCTTTTTGGCCCTTCCTTATAATTAAACATTGACTTAGCCTGCTCTCTTGAAACTTGTTTTTTTATGTCCTGCCATTTATCAGGACCTATCACTGCTTCTCTTCTCTGTCTCATCACTTCTACAAACGAATCAGTGGTTGGCCCCAAATCTTTGTACACTTTTACCATTTCACTCAATGAATGTGTAACGATCTCTAGGCTCTGTCTACTCTCAGCAGGTAGAGTCAAATCCTGGAGATCTCTCTGCAATTTTGCATAAAGGCTTTGACACCTTTGTAAGTTGCATTCCGCCGTGTTCGTTTCCCATGGTATATCAGTAATCTCAGCCGGATAAGTTGTGCTAGGTTGACAGCCTTCTTCTTCAATGTAGCGCGCTGCCCTGCGTCTTTTTTGACCACTGGCTCGAACATTTTGAGCCTCTGCATCGATATATATATAATTTCATATATTAGAAAAAACATGTGTAAAAAAAGTTGTAAAAATTTAATGAAAAAATATTGAAATTGATGGCAACCTTGATGTTGTTGTTTAACATCATCTCCAACATGACCCTGCTGAGAACCAGCCCCAGAATGATGCTGCTGAGAACCAGACCCACAGCGACCCTGCTGAGAACTAGCAACCATTGATTGCTGGCCTTCGGGGGAATAAATATCACCCCCTTCCGGCACCCTGCTACCTCGACCGGTTGAACCTTGGCCACGCTCCATTGATGGAGTAGAAAGCCTTCTCCTCTTGCCTCCTAAAATTTAAAATATGAAACTTGTTAACAACTAATTTCACTCACAAAGTTAGTAAAAAAATCAATTCCATATGTACACACATGTATGTAGATTTAAGATTATATTTAAATACCGTGAACATCCTCCGATCCCCGAGACTCCATATGGGATTTGGTTGATCTTCATCTTTCATCCTCCATGATATATATCTATTGGTCGACATTCACAAAATAGATTTCAAAAAATCAATACCTCAGAGTAAAATCCAATTTGGGGATGTTAAATCCAATATGTTCTATATTTCTTACATTTCAGCCCTCCTATTTTTCTTTCCAACCAAGGTTTATAAAATAACATGAGAAGCAACATGAGACTTAGAAAAATCATTTTCATTATCTATATGGAAGGCAAGAATGATTAAATATCCCCTTGAGCTTAAGGGTATGTAGTTTGTCAATTTTTATCATATATTTTTTGGTAAGTGTAAATGTTTTTTTTATCTATAGTACACGTCATGAGTTCCCCACTTTTACCTTATGTAAAGCATGATTCTAGGATTACTAAAATTTGTACTTGGTTTTTAAAGAATATATCAAATAAAGTTTTTGAGAAGCAAATATGGCTTTTTCCTTAGAATTTGGCACTTTGAATTTCCTTACCCATATTTCTTGTTAATGATTATAACCTTAAAATGGCTAATATTGGTTTGTCATCATCATCTAAAAATGACTTGGCACGTGAAAATTTACCATGTCCATCATCATCACTTCACACCATCTCATACATGACCCCTTCTACATATTATATGCATAAATTTTTGAAATGTCATCCTCTCTACCTATCCCATGAATGGATTGTGACAATAGGTGAATAAAATACAATTTATAAGCAGAAGATAGTTTCTAGCTTGTCCTCCTCCATCCGCCCCATAGCTAGTGATTTCTCAATTTTCCACTTCCAACTTTCTATTATCGAAATTCATTAGCAGCTAATTTTATCGATAGCCACACCACTATACATATAATTATCATATTATACACTACTACATTAATGAACTCTAAGTTGTTTGTTATTGTAAAGTCCAATAATAAACAATGTTAATTGAGTTTAGTAGTGTATATAACAATTTCTTTGACTTCCAAGTGTGTTGTGACTAAATAGTAGAATTAACTACCAAAATGAATTTCCAAAATAAAATGTTGGAAGAGAAAAATAGGCAATCATTAGATATGGAGTGCGTGGAGGAGGACAAACTTATACTGATCATTTCCTTATCAAATTTCCTTTATTCACCTAATGTCACAATCAATCGTGGTCTAGATAGAAGGGATGACCTACCATAAATTCAATCATATAATGTGTAGAAGGATCATATGTAGATGGTGTGAAACGATGATTACAAACATGATAATTTTTCATCTACTAGGCCATTTTGAGATGATGATTACAAACTAGTGCTAGCCCATTAAAGGTTATAATCATTGGTGCCTAATGTGGGGTGGACAATTTAAATCAAGTTTGTGTCAAAGTACAATTTAACTCATTTTAGTCAAGGTTAGTTAGAAGAATTAGCTATTGGTTTCTACCTTCAATTTCCTCTGAAAATGAATGTGTACGTGCTTTTGAGAGACATTAGAGACATTAGAGGAACAAGGTCCAAATTTTTGATGAAAATGTGCTATGAAAGTAAAGGGTTTTAAAGGAAAGCATGTACAAGGCATAGTTGAGCCAAAATGTTCTTCAAGAAGGGCCTAATTATTTGGGTCTTGGTTATGGAAAACATGGAAAATGCTCCAAAGCCAAGGAGGCTTGTGAGGTTTGTGTTCATGATGAATGGAACATGTAAATAGTTTACCTTAAAGTTGTTGTGTTTTACGAATATTAAAAAATGAAGAACTTCTATTTAGATCCATTCCAGAGATTGACTGCAGGGGCATTTACTAGATATGTCACCTTTCATAAAAGATGAGATCCAGAGGCTACCTGGCCCTTTACAGACTCTGCCTATAGAACTTGTAGAAGTAAACACTAGAGGCATTAACAATATCGAAGAACTAGACATGGGAATGTGTCTCTTTCCCTACGCAAAAAAATAATTCTTGAGGTAGTTAATCTTCATAGACAGGTCATCAAGCAAGTCAATGTGATCATCCCTCCTTCCCTCCCTTCTAAAATAATTATGTTTTGCGGGTCAAAAAGCCAAAATATGGAGACAATTATCACCAAATCCAACGTACGATTATGCATGATGGAGAATATCTAGCGCTTTCCCTTGTTAGAGAAAGTACATGAGCTCTATTATTTGAGCTAAGAGTCAGTTGTTTGAAGAGGCATGTTTTGTCAACTTGTTTGGTAGATGGTTTTGTACACCAATATGTAAGAGTACATGGACATATTCACATGATGTGAATTTTTTTTTCTTTGAAGGAGAAAATGATGTGTTTTCAGTTTGATGGTTTTGTTTGTGACAAGATGTCACAAGATTTTGTGAAGGTCCACTCTTGAGCGAGAGCCTCATGATTACAACCTATCTGTGAGAATCAAATGGGAGTGCATTTTTATTTTGAAGGAGAAATTTCAATAGGCTTTAGGAAATTTAATTTCAAGTCATTTAATTTCACTAGAAATAATTCAGAGGTACATGATATGAATAGTATTTAGGAAGAACAATAGTCCCTCATGGAATATGAAGAAAGTAGCCACTTCATTTTGTATATATGCATGCTTTGAGTTACTCCTCAAAAATTTCAAAACATGTGTATTTATTACTCTACCCATCCCGATTTTCATAGGATCCATAGCACATACATTTCTATATGCACCCTAGTTGTTGTAAGGCCTAATTATTTCATCACTTTCAAAGGAATTACATCAGTTGTTTCTCCTAAATCTAGCATATAGTTCTGTAATAATATTTTATTTATTAGTAGGAATATATGAAAATGTTTATGAATTACATTTTTATTCCCTTGATTCATCTTTTATAACTCTATAGGATAATCCTCAAAAGTAGGGTCATCTACACTTCATCAAATTTAAGAACTTCATAACCTCATATCTTTATTTCATATTTGCATAACTTCCACAAATGGGATAGAAACAAGATATTTTTCAAGTGTTGAAGTAAACCAACATTAATTTCATTGTACACTCTTTATATAGGTATGGTTGAATGTTGTACATCTAGTACATAGATCAATTTGTTGTTTTCATTGTTTACTCTTAAAAATTATTTGAAGTGGGAGCGAAGAGTTGGTTTCTTTCTAGGTTGGCTTACATTTCCTTTAATATGTGATCCATGCCTTTCTCTAATTCATATTTTTATCTCTTCTATTAATTATATGTTATTCTTTCTATGTATTGTTCTAGTACAAGGGGGTGAAATAATTTATTATCATTTTCTAAGAGGTGAGGTCGTTTGAATCTCCAATAGTTGTGTTGGTGTGGTGGGAACCATGCTAGGAGTTGGGCATTCCATTGATATGGTCAAGGTACTTAGTGTATGAGGAGCATCCAAAATTAGGCGGATTGGGATCTTGATGCGGGGGATATGTCACTTGATGCATGCAGTGATGATGGTATTTGATGAGTAGAGGACACATATAGATGAGATGAGTGTCTTTAACATAGAGCACTCAAGGGCATGCCAAATACTAATTAACCGAGTTCGTGACATAATAAATGGTGGAAGAGGAATCATCAACATATGAGGTTGGTGTAAGTGGTGGTGCTACTATTGAGGCATGATGTATGGTGACCAAGACATCTTGATATTGTCGGAGATTGAGACAATGTTGTGTATAATGTTTGTGTTTCACATAAATAGACAAGAGGTCGTTGGTTCTTAAACCCTTATTACGTGATGAGGTGGCAACATCACATGATGAAGTGGGGAGAAATGGGGGTGCTTAAGGGGTATGAAGGATACTCTTCAACTCATGAAGCATAGGGCATGAATTGGTGGGATGACCTAATGTGTCTCAAAGGGCACACGGGGGACTAACCTTGGGTATTTTTGGTTGAAGGTTCTTTCTAAAATAAAAATTATAAATAACTATGGAAACTTGCATTTACAAATTATCCTACAAAAATTATTGTAGAAAATTTTCAAAATTGAAATGCAACCTTAAATTCCTTGCATTCTTTCATCAACTTTGTTAATAATTGAATAGTCTACTAGTTGACTATATTACCAACTGCAATGAATATTGTCTTTTCCTAATGTTCATTGTCAAAATGGATCCTCACATTAATGTGATAGGATCTTTTTCATCTCTCAAGTTACTAGGTCAAAGCATCCTAATGGGTAAATTAATTGTGAGATAAATTACAAGCATTAAATGTCAATCCAGGTTCTTATACTTCTGAAGTACACTTGCACAATATATGCTAAAGCCAAAATATGGAGACAATTGTCACCAAATCCAACGTACGATTATGCATGACGGAGAATATCTAGCGCTTTCCCTTGTTAAATATATTAACAAGGGAAAGCGCTAGAGATTCTCCATCATGCATAATCGTACGTTTATGATTATAGAGTGAAAAAACTAAAAGAATCAACTTGTAGGGTCATTTAAATGGGGGGTGGAGAATTCCCGGGTCTTTGCAAATTCAAAGTATGGTGCATGTTGCATGAAGCAAGATGTTGAAAGTAGAGTTATGTTAGACACACATAAATGCAACAAATATGGAAATTTGTACATGAGCTCTATTATTTCCTTTAATATGTGATCCTTGCCTTTCTCTAATTCATATTTTTATCTCTTCTATTAATTATGTTATTCTTTCTATGTATTGTTCTAGTACAAGGGGGTGAAATAATTTCGTATCATTTTCTAAGTGGTGAGGTCGTTTGAATCTCCAATAGTTGTGTTGGTGTGATGGGAACCATGCTAGGAGTTGGGCATTCCATTGATATGGTCAAGGTACTTAGTGTATGAGGAGCATCCAAAATTAGACGGATTGGGATCTTGATGAGGGGGATATGTCACTTGATGCATCGATGATGATGGTATTTGATGAATGCAGAGGGACACATATAGATGAGATGGTGTCTTTAACATAGAGCACTCAAGGCATGAAAATAAAATACTAATTACTTGAGTTAGGCGACATAATAAATGGTGGAAGAGGAATCATCAACATATGAGGTTGGTGTAAGTGGTGGTGCTACTATTGAGGCATGATGTATGGTGGCCAACACATCTTGATATCGTCGGAGATTGAGACAATGTTGTGTATAATGTTTGTGTTTCACATAAATAGACAAGAGGTCGTTGGTTCTTAAACCCTTATTACGTGATGAGGTGGCAACATCACATGATGGAGTGGGGAGAAATGGCGGTGCTTAAGGGGTATGAAGGATACCCTTCAACTCATGAAGCATGGGGCATGAATTGGTGGGATGACCTAATGTGTCTCAAAGGGCTCACGGGGGACTAACCTTGGGTATTTTTGGTTGAAGTTTCTTTCTAAAATAAAAATTATAAATAACTATGGAAACTTGCATTAACAAATTATCCTACAAAAATTATTGTAGAAAATTTTCAAAATTGAAATGCAACCTTAAATTCCTTGCATTTTTTCATCAACTTTGTTAATAATTGAATAGTCTACTAGTTGACTATGTTACCAACTGCAATGAATATTGTCTTTTCCTAATGTTCATTGTGAAAATGGATCCTCATGTTAATGTGATAGGATCTTTTTCATCTCTCAAGTTACTAGGTCAAAGCATCCTAATGGGTAAATAAATTGTGAGATAAATTACTTGCATTAAATGTCAATCCAGGTTCTTATACTTCTGAAGTACACTTGCACAATATATGCTAAGCAATTAACTCTCAATCAAAAATGGAAATGTAGACATAATGTATACACACTTTACATTAAGAAAACGTGTATATGCACATGCTTTTGAAGAAGGAAAGGCATTTAGCATGCTTCTTCATTCAAAATAAGTATTTAAAAAGCCCTAAAAAGAAAGGCATTTAGCATGCTTCTTCATTCAAAATAAGTATTTAAAAGGCCCTAGAAATGAGATAAACTATATGAAGTGCTGGAGAAATTCCAAAGTTTTGGTTCTTAAAGTAAAAAAAAAAAAAAATCATATCATATCTAACTAACAAAAATCAACGTTTAAGGCTAATACTAAGAGAAAAGAAACGCAAAAAAGAATAAAGTAATAGAGTTCCTCATTAGTGGAGTTTCTAGTTTTGTGATAAAGAATAATACCATATTGACTAGGGTCAAATCAATTGAAAACATGATAGAGAATAAATCATTGAACTTTTTATGATCCAATTATTTTTTCAAATACACAACAAGAATAAGTTAAATTTAACTTCTACAAACACTACAATGGTTCATACAATTTAGAAAAAGTTAATTAATTGAACCTATAATATGGTTTTTATAATTCCTATCTAAACCAAACCAAAATCTATTACTTTCCAACAAACTAATCATTTACTTAAAATCCTACTATAAAATTGACAATGTTCATATCTTCTATAATAACAACATTTGATATTTAATTTAACAAAATATAAACTACGTGGTAGGTAAGAGGGTTGCTCTTTAGTGGATGAAAATTAATCTTTTGAGGATTGTTCTACTGTCTTGTTTTGGGTATTGCTAATGCTTTAATGCTTGCTTATGATTGAAATACATGTTCAGGAGTAGGATATAGGATCTACGTACATGCTTTTGAGAAAATTTTTGATGAAAATGTGCTATGAAAGTAAAGGGTTTTAAAGGCAAGCATGTACAAGGCATAGTTGAGCCAAATGTTCTTCAAGAAGGGCCTAATTATTTGAGTCTTGGTTATGGAAAACAAGTTAAATGCTCCAAAGCCAAGGAGGCTTGTGGAAAGTGTATCATGCTATGCCAACAACAGATAGTGAGGCATGGATAAAGGAAACAAGCCAACTTAGATGCATTTTGACTATATTAGAGCATATTTTATCAGCGCTGACTTTGATTCTTTGAGGTGACTTGGAGGAGGTTTGGAATTGGTATCCTGTGGCAGTTTGGTCTTGGTCTTGGATATCTCCCATTTTTATCTAATTCTATAAGAGAAGGATTGTTGGGTTTTCCCCTTGTGGTTTTTTCACTGGCTATTGGTAGTCTTTTATCTCATTGTGATCTTCATGTTTTTAAACAATTGTATAATTTCTTGATGAAGAAAACATAATAAATAATAAGAAGACATCTAATATTCACAAGTAATTATCAAAATGAGAAATTAAGTGCTAAACTACATTGCACTTGGTTTCTCAACAAGCTGTACCAATACCTGACAAATGATTCAATTCAAATCTACTCTGTTAAAATGACAATGTACTGTTTTTTTTAATATGCTTTCAAAGTACCAATGAAAAATCTTCTCTCGGGCTGAATTTATATCCTATGTTTTACAGTACAATTCATACCCAACAAATATAACATCGCATCCCTTTCAATACACATCTAGGGCAAGTTATATCAGTCATATTACTATCTATATGGATTTTTGTAGCCAATGAGTTCAATGCCCAACTTGAATATGTATTGTGTGTCTGAATTTTAGTTCAATGTGTTTGCTGCAGATAAATTCCAGATCTATAATACTGTCTTTTCAATGTGAAAACCCAATTGGAGTTAAAATCACAGTGGTACAGGCCAAAATTCCAGATCTATAATACTGTCTTTTCAGTGTGAAAACCCAATTGGAGTTAAAATCACAGTGGTACAGGCCAAAATTCCAGATCTATAATACTGTCTTTTCAGTGTGAAAACCCAATTGGAGTTAAAATCACAGTGGTACAGGCCAGTGACTTAGTCTAGTGAATATTGAGCCGGGAGATCTGGTGAGCATTCTATTGTTTAGCAATTAGGAAAAAAATAATCTATGCCCAAACTCATGGCTGTAGGAGAAACTAGCAGAGTGTAAGGCTGAAGTAATCATTTGACTGTCACCAATAACAAATGTATGCATTATATTTTCTCTCAGCTAGATGCTGTTCTTTTTTAAAAAAAACTTTATGTTTTGATTATCGTCCTGTCATGTTATCTTACAAAAAACTATGGAACAGAATGTACTAAAAACATCACAACAGGCTGTTTTCCTCTACTGAGGAGGCCTGTGTTTACAGTAAAAAACTCAAACCTTACTTTTTGTCTTACTTTTTGAGACGATTTGGGACCGGAACAGTGTTCACTACCGGTCTTAGCTGTTTTTAAACATATTGCTATATCGTTTTATTTCGTTTCTCTGAAGACCAGCCTCCGTTTTCTCTTCCATGATCTCTGTTTCGGTTACAGTCTGGGAGATATGGAAGACCGGAAGCGAAATTTGTGATGACAGAACTTTTTCTTCTGCTTTGGCAGCCTTTGAAGTACCCATGGGTACTCTAGGTAGCCGTGACTGCCTTCTTTCCTTCATCAAAGGAGTTTAGGTTGGTTTTTTGTAATGCTTTAGCATATGCTATGCGATTTTTCTAATATATAGAAAATCCGATTTTTTTCTGTGGAAAAAAAAAAACAAATGTACTAATGCTCTAATTAATGAGGACTTTAATCGTAGACACAATGCATGCATAGATAGCACTTAGAATTTGGCTACAAGTGACTGTTTTTTTTATTTAAATTATCAAATCCCAATGATTCCAGAAATACATCATCCCACTTCCAATCTTCAGTTTAATAAACATAAACATAAATTGAATAACATCCCAGGCCAGAACGTACCCGGCAGATCTCAACGGTGGCGCGTTGAACCTCGACCAGATGCAGCTTAACGGTGGCGCGTTGAACCTCGACCGGATGCAGCAGAACCTCGACCAGCAATCGATCTTAACGGTGGCGCAGCAGAACCTCGACCAGCAATCACGCGGAAATTGCCCAGCGCAATCAACGACAGAAAACAAACAGACGCGCGAAAACAATGAAAACAATAAACTGACAACCTTCGCGGGCGATTTATTTATAAAAACGTAGTTCGGCCGAACTTACAAGTTCGGCCGAACTCATAGTTCGGCTGAACTTTCAACTGAGTTCGGTCGAACTACCATTGCCGGTTTTCCAAACCTCCGGCAAAAATTCTGTTTACTGGGCCGTCACAGTGCCGTCAATATAAACGGACTCAAAATTTCGGCCGAACGTACTAAAATAGTTCGGCCGAACTATTGCCGAAAATTTTTTTTTGCCCCCGATTCTCACAAAAGTGTAACCCAGCTTCACGTTTCCGCCCACATGGTAAAGAAACACACTTTACCTAACTCTACACTAGAATTAGTTATTCTTAACTATTTCCTATGTGTCGGAATATCCTAATAGTTTGGCTGTCTTAAGATCTTGATGAGCGATAGAGGTACGCATTTTTTTAATGAAACAATACAGGCCTTGACTGAAGAATTTCGGATCCACCACTCGAAAAGCACCCTGTATCATCCACATGCAAATGGAGTTGTAGAAGTTTTTAATAAAATCTTGGAACATGCATTGACCAAGGTCTGTAATGTCGATCGCAACAATTGGGACGTGCACATCGCGTCAGTCCTTTGGGTCTATTCAACCACTTGCAAGAAATTGACTGGGAAAACACTGTTTCGGATGGTTTATGGAAAGGAAGCCATTATGCCCATGGAGTATATTGTTCCTAGCTTGCGCATCGCAGCCTTTACAAACATGGCGGAGCTTGATATCATGGAGGAACGGTTAACGTAGCTCATGGCCTTGGGAGAAGATCGTTTCATTTCTAACTTCCATCAGCAAGTTTAGAAGGCCTAAGAAAAAGCATGGCATGATCGACATATTCAAAAAAATATCTCTGTGGAGGGAGAATTTGTCTTGTTGTATGACAGCCAGTTTGCGAAGCACCTGGGGAAGTTCCGTCAGCACTGGCTAGGTCCCTATATGGTAAAGGAAATTACTAATGGAGGATTTGTCCAGTTAGCCACACTACGCAGTGATATGGTACCAAGATATGTCAATGGTAGCCAGCTCAAACCATACCAAATCAAATGACTATATGGCCAGAGTAGTTGTATGGGGCAGAATGCATGCATGCAGGGGGGGAAATGCAGGCAAGACCGTGGTATGCGCAGGGGTCGATCGTAGGTCTGGAGGCTCGGAGAGGTGCACTGGGAGTGCTGGAGGTGCACTGGCAGCGCAGGGGTAATATAAAGTCGCGAAAACTAGCTGTTGGAATAGTAAAACTGGGTAAAAATAAAATTTTATCGTTGAAAGGAGCAGACGACTGAAAATTAATGAGGCGATTACTGAATTTTTTTTACCGTTTACTTGATGGTAAGTTTCAGATAAACTTCACCCAACCATTAGTCACCACCCGAGGCTATAAAAGTAGGAGGGGAGCTCAGAAGTAGGTTCCATGCATTCTGAACAACTTGTGCCTTGCAATTTCTGGTCACTATTATACTTTGTTCATGTATGGGCGTGCTACCCCCTCTGATAGTAGCAACCCTGAGTTCATCTTCCACGCAAGAATGAATACATCCAATCCTGCCGAATCTTCAAAAACTATGGCCTCGACAGAGAAAGAATCCAATGAAATATTGTACGTCACTCCTAAGGTTGATGAGGTTGTATCCACACCAAACAAGGGAAAGTAGGTGGAGAAAAAGAAGGGGAAGGGGAAAGGCCAGGAGAAAGGGCCAGGGAGGGCTGCAAAATGGGCTGGGGTGAAGCCATGTACCTTCCTGCAAAATGTGAAATCCCCATGAACGGTGCCCCAGCCACGTTTTCCTAACCCATCAAAGAGACCTCTTTCTGCTCAGGAAGAGGCCCGGATCACTGAACCAATCAATTGGCTACCACCCTATGTTCGGACTCATAAGCCCTCGGTGCACATGCCCAAGAATCTCGATGGGATGCATGCTTATCTGTAGATGCCTCTAATTCCGGGTGAGGTTCCCATCATTGGAGAATCCTTTGGCAAGCTCCACATAGTCAAATTCGATGATCATGACCTAGCCAACCTAGAGGCCTTCCCCGAATTGGCACCAGAATTATATCTCGAAGGGGTATTGGAGGATGACGTGCTGAAGGTAGTCCCCATGCCATGGGCAAGTGGATTGGCTGGTTCAGGGTTATTAAATCTGTTGTGGATGCCTCATTTTGGCCACTACAATATCACTGACTGGATTATATGACAGCTGCTAGCTCTGGTCCATGACTGCTGCTTGTGGATCCAGGACCACATTCCCATTGATGTAGCGCTCATTCACCGTATTAATGGTCTTCCCATGAAGGGGCTGAATCCCATGGAGTGTGTTGGTAATAAATATGAGCAACAAATCGTTGATAAGGTGCGTGATGATTACCACGTTGAATGGAACACTAGGGGGTTCATGATCAACACTATTAGCGACCGCGGTGAGTGATGATTACCACATTGAACAAAACACTAGGGGGTTCAAGATCAACACTATTAGCGACCCCAGTGCATGCATGGGCACCTTGTTGTTATCATGTGAAATGATGCGCAAATTCCAGGTTTCCACGGTCCTTGCATATGTAATTCAGTTGGCTGGCTGTTGCGAAAAAGGGGTCTGCTTCAACTAGTCCCAGTTCTTGTGTAATGAATTTCTAGAGAACGTACGCGAAGCCTAGGATCATGGAAGGGCATTTTGCTACTCTTGGTTGCTGCTCCTCATCGTGTTGGTCGCATGGCAAGCCCCAGAAGACTCGGTCCTTCCGGAGCTCGAGCCGGATATGTGTGAAGGGGTGTGGTATGCGAATCTGTGGGATTCAAAGGATGAAAAATGCATTGAAGATAATAAGGTCTTTTGGGTCCTATTTCAGAGCGGGCTCGCAGCAGCAATCCACTCTCGGCCACGCTTGTCATCAACAATCTCTGAAAAGTATAAGAGCATCACAACGTTCCAGGTTACGATGCACAATGTGCAGATCCAGGGCTGTAAGGATCCAACGTGGGTATCACTGCCATATATGGTTTTTGACGAGGAGATTGACCGTCTTATTTCTACTTGGCCTCCACACTGGAAACTAGGCCTCAAATCAGGTACACAAGACACGGCAGGAACGAGCACCAAGAAAACCACCCCGTCGGATACCACTAAGGAGACAGAAGGACGTGGCAAGGACGCTAAAAAGGGTGCGGAGCAGGAGTCATAGTAGGATTTGGGCACAGAGGGCTAGGATGCGCAGGGTACCGATTCCCTGCGTGGTACGAAATGGACTGGTGACCCTATTAAAGGCCAACGAAAGAAACAACGAGCTAATAGGTCAGGTTGGGAGACTGAAGTTACTCTGACAGAGGAAGACCTGGAGTAGATCGCAGACGCAGTCACCCTCACCTCAGAGGATACATGGCTGGATTTGGAAGAGCAGCCAGAGGGCATGGTCGCTACACTCCAGTCTGAGCTCCGAGCTTTGTAGCTGAAAATCGACACCCTAGAGACAAGCATGATTCAGACCAGGCTGCCCCCAACAACCAACAGTGAATTGATCATCACAACAGAAAGTTTCCTCTACCCTCTGCCAAATGCAACAGTAGTCCTGAGCCCACCTGCCTTAGGAGCGCAAGGCCAGGACTACACAGAGCTACAATTGGATTAAGCTTGACTACCGCATGAACCACTGCAAGTCCTCGACGCATCCATTTTAGAGGAGATTCAACACAGAGACCGTTGGGTGCAACAGGAGCTTAGTACATCTGAGCAGACGATTGTGGAGAAAATCGCCGAGGTGTCCCAGGCGCAGGCTACATGCACCCTCGCCGCCACGTAGCAAACCGAGATGAAACGCCTAATCAGTAGGCTCTGCACAGATGTAATTGAGGATATCTCAGCTTCTGCCACCCCCCAAGCCAATATTGAGAGGATTTTTGCAGTACTAAGGGCTTCGAGGATGGAAATTCAGACTGTCAAGATAGAGATGGAACAACAGATTGCTGCCTTACAGGCCAAATTACAGCCAGAAACTCCACCTGAGGTAAGAGCCCATCAAGCTGCACTGGTCACAGAGGCCACCAATACTATTACCGCTCATATTGCTCAGGGCACAGAGTTGTTGGAGACATCTATGCAGCTATGGTATAAGGTGCAACACAACCCTCTCCTCCGTGATTTTACTCAAGAGCTGCGCCAGAAGGAGGAAGAGTTTGAATAACTCAAAGCTACCATGTCCACTTTGATTCTAGCTCAGCACCTGGCACGACTGCATACCAGACACACAATTAGAGATGAAATTGAAGAGCTCTGCCACAAAAAGAAGGTTCTCAGCAACCACCTTAAGCCTTGGGTTGATGAAGCCCTCAAGCTCTCTCAAGAATTAGATACCATAGTTAAGCAACTGAACCAAACCTTGGAAAGCGTTACAACTACTACAGAAGGTCCAACTTCATCGAAGTTGGTGGATATTTCTCAAAACACTGTTGCGCAGAGTGAAGGAGTGTTGCCCTCGCTGGTTGATGCGATCAAGCAGCTTCAGGTGAAGATGCAAACCCCACGGCCACAGTGATTCGGGACGAGTCACAAGATTGTGTTGGGGGCCTGTTGGAACGGGGTTCCTGAACCTGAGTTTTTGATATAATTTTGTAATAATTAGTCTTGTGTAGGGGTTTTGGGGTGGGTCAAAGCCGCTAATGTTTTTTAATGGGTTAAAGGGTAGCTCTAGGGTCCGCAAACCATGGTTTGCTGACCATCGGATAACAAAGGCTACGATGTTATCAATAGATAGATAGTTGGATCTAGTAGGTAAGTAAGACATAGGATTGATGCTATGTGTGAATTGTAAGATTTGTTTGGGTTGTTTTGGGTAAGGACTCCTACTGGCTGTGTGCACGGAGATCCTCAGTCCTACTGTGTGTGGACCCCGTTAGGCTGTGTGCGTGGGCTATGGTTGGGTTGTAAGTGGATCTTTGATTCTAATGAATGCAGAATATGTTTGAAGTATATTTGTGCCATCTGGATTGATTTTGTTTACTGCTGAAGCACGTTTGTGATATTTATTTAAGTTGCGAATGTATCTGTGATCTAGAATTAGTTGCGATTATAATGTTTTGTGATGGTATTTGCTGATGCGCACGTGGATGCGAATGTATTGATTAGATATATTAGTGATAGTGGCTTTGTTATGGTTATGTGCTAATTATATTGTTAAAAGAGCTGCGAATAGACTCATTTTGTGCAAACATAATAAGTTGCAACGCAGATCTGCCTTAAATTACCTACTCTCTCCCAGGGTGTGGAAACTTGGTTCCAGCACCCTCCCATACTACTTCGGGTGAGACCTTGGGCTGCAAAATTAGGTCATTGCCAAAAGGGCCAGTAGTATAGGGGTTTGTTGGCAAACGTTAACCTCTGAACCTATGTCAGGACCCCTCAAGCCAACAATTATTCTTCTAGGTTGTAGGAGCGTTTTGTTTTCCACCATATCTAGTTGATTTGTGGCATGAACATGCATTATTGGTAGGGTCGATCTAAGTAGGGTTATCTAATATGGAGAAATGTTTATTCCTCTCGGTTGGGAAATTATTCATATATTGGAAAAGACATTATAGTAATTCCATCAATAATAAATGATTTATTTTTATCATGAAGAGTCTTTATTGGGCGTTGGGGAGCAACGTTATGACATTGGTTGGAGTGATATTATTATGGAGTGTCAGTATTTAGGTTTTTATGCCCTAATGCATTGCATCATTATTTAATCACCCTTTCATGCAGCCAAGGATATTTTCAGGATATTGTGGTAGGTATCAGAAGTTTGTTTCTATTATCAAATTGTTGACTAGGATATCAATGGTGCACCAATATGGAACATTACAAAGGCTTTATTACAACAACAAATGCGTTATGGGTAGAACAGATAGAGAAGACTAGCTAAGAGGCACGTTACCTGTCAAAGACAAGAGTTATTAATGGTATAGTGGTGAGGTACAGAAGGGTGCATAATAGTGACGGGGGTGCAATAGCAGAATGGATGGAGCATTAAGATCTCAAGATTAATAGATGACAACGTTAATATCTAGCACAAAGTCTTGCACAACATTTGGCACAAATTCTCGAAGCGTTACATGGTTCTCCAGTGATGAGAAAACATAGAAAGAAGGAGTCTGAGGGAAAATAACGCAACATCATACAATATAACATTGACAACGAATATATGTACAGTGTGTATTACTATCTGCAACTTGCATTATTGTGATGTTGGTGATGTCGTTGCAATTGTTACTCAACATTTGACAGTGTTGGTTGGGTTACTCAACTCATGATAAACATCAAATATAGGTATTATGAATATTGTCAGTAAGTAGATATTGGTGTGGATTTAAGTGTTGGAGTAGAGTGATTGTGTTATTACTTGAATTGGTGTTGGTTCAAATCACAGTTAGATTGTTTTAACTGGAAAGTAGCACATATTCGAAGGCCATGAAGCACCGCTATATGAATTCTGCCCTCATCATAAGGATACTCTTCAAAGAACGACACGGTGCTAGCCTCCCTCCACTCTCACAAACACTTCAGTAAGAGAGAAGGCAAAGGAAGGGTTTTACACCTACCAGCCATGCAATTCTACTCGGTTAGCTTGGTGTCTCAAAAATGGAATTTCATGAGTTGCTGAAGTTTTTTTATGGCCATCTGTTCAACGCGTAGATAAGGATGCTATGTTGTATGAAAAAACTTCATCAAAGGTCAAATATATGTGGCGAATAATTTGTAAGGATCTCAATGGCCTGAATATCTATGCATTGGGTTATTAAATCAATAAATTATGTCAATCACTCGATTTATCTATGTGTTTGAATTGTTTTGATTGGAAATGGCGTCGGCAACATCGACATAATTTTCATCTGCATCGTCATACGAGAGTCCATCTCCAATGGCATCAACATCTGTAATTGCGTTCTCCTTGGCATTGGCCCTTGCAATGGTTTTGGGGTATGGATTTTGCATCAATAGGGTATCGTATGATAGTGTTATTTTTGAAAAAATTATGGATTTGTGCATGGTTTTGAACTACACAGTGTTTCTAGTTGATATATCATGAAATTAGTTCATTGTTGTGCTCAAAGTGAATGTTAACAACGTTATCGGATAGATATTTTCTCTACGAACCATATGCCCTAGTACCCTCAAGCATTATTGAAGGAATGCACAAAACACCGATGATGAATACCGAAAAAAAAGGTTTAAACCTTAATATGATTCAAATGCACATAATCCAAAATCAGGACACTCTGAGGCAGATCGATAGGTTCATAAAAGTGATGATGTGGTTCAAAAAAAGCCCCGTACAACTGACAAAAAACAATTTGGAATCCAAGATAATGATACCCCATATTTATTTCCACGTGAAGATGAAATGAGGCCTCATGCATCGTTGGGTAGCACTATGCTTGGTGTGAGTGGCAGTGTTGAACATGAATCCGTTGAATGTCTGCGTGAAGTTAACATATATATATTCTTCTGTTGAAGTTGGCAATCGTTATTTCATTCTTTACGTCATCTTGAGAAATTGAGCACTAAATAATAAAATTAAACAACGATTCATCGTTCGCCCCCAAAGGAACAACAATATGGATTTTCTTAGCGGTTTTGGTGTTCATCGATTTGTCAACGATCCATATCGGATATCAAATCACGAGTAATAAATACGAACTCGACCTACATCTGTTTGTGTTGTGTGTTGCATTCAAAATATGTCATCTTATCATTGTTCTGGATGATTGAGGCTAGACGATATCGCACAGACAAGTGAATCACGAAAAATACATGGTCAAAATTTATATTATATTATCACTGTTTATATTATGCTGCATTGTTCAAACTTTATATTATATTATCACAATTTATATTATGCCACACTTCAAACTTCATATTATATTATCACTATTTATATTATTCCACATTGTTCAAATGATATCACAAAAACAATAAAATCACGGAGAATACACTGGTCAAATAATGAGTATATGCATGTGTTCCTTCCAGGCATATCCAAGAATTGCTCTGCTTCTTGATAAGAAGAAAAATAATGAAAAATATGGGTAATTCGGCATCCTTTGGAATGATGGAAGAGATCAAACTCTTCACAGTGGCAGTTAAGAAATGGGATCCATCAGCGACAGGCTCCCTTTCAGCATACATGAAACGATTGTACACACTACTTTACAATGGCTATGTAAGTCAGGATCCACATTGAATGCTTTTGTTATCGAGAAAGTTTCATTATGGTCCTTATGGGTACTAATTTATTTGAAATATCATCACTGAATCTTTGCTTCTGCAACAACATGTTCGTTTGATGAACTCGCTTCTGCATTTACATATGTACAACCATCAGAGTTGCAGAAAGCGAAATCGTCTTTAGAAGTCTTGTATTGAAGAACAATGAACTCTACACAAGTGGAAAATAAATATCAAGTCATAAGACCCCGTCAACTATGCTCGACATGCTTGGGAGGCTTATCTTAATTCCTATATGAATAATGAAATATGTTGAATTCTCGTGTAAATTACATTAAAGTATGGACGGTAAAAACATGAAGTTTTTTTATGAAAATATAACTTGGTAGTAATATTCATAAAAGACGACCTATAATAAAGTTTGACAAAGAAATGAAAAGAACTATGCTCATAGCATCATTCTATTAAAGCCCATGGCTCATTATATGGCTTGCACTCTTTTTGAATTTGAAGGAATATGAAGTACTTTATAAGCTAATGGGAGACAAATATGGACATAAGGAGAAGACTTGGGTGTAATATATGCTGCCATAAGAGCTTGGGTCGTATACTATAGGGTCATACTTATATTGTTGATGGGGTTATGAAAGATTTTAGTCAAAGAGTTTGTATCACAGGTTAATGATGCCAGAGTAAGATTTTGTATTTTGTTAGTTATTGCTGAGGACAGAGAAACACACATATGAATGTTATGCATCTTGTTTTATTATTGTTATTTTATCAGAGGACATATGCTAGGTTTATGCCATGATGAGTCTGTTCCACTACTTCTAAGTGTTTGAAAGTGCCATTAAGTGCCTAGGGTTTGACATCTTGATGTAATGATGTTGTTGAGGTTTTGACACCTTATAATATACATGTTGCACGTATTTATTGATTCAGAGTTTGGTATTGTGGCCATTTGTCTTGATGTAACATTTCAAAGATAGTTATAGTGTGCTAGCATCTGAAGTATATATGTGTGGGAGTATATCTTAAGGGTTTCAAATTCAGAAAAATGATGTGTAACAATATTGACAAACCTATTTCTTATTTCTAGAAGCACATCAATGATCTAGTTCAGAATTCCGTTCCCTCAATAAGATTTTTTGCCACACTATAATTCCTTGCATTATTTTAAAGTGTTCTTACAACAATGTTTTGTAGCTCTTTTTCAATGTTAACAGAGTCAGAAGTGGATTTGGAGCAGAAATTATATATCATATGGAGCATTCCTTTTTCATAATATTCAGCATCATGCAAGTGCAATGCACCTATTATTTCGATGGTATCTAAAGTTTTCTCCCAACAACACTTATTTATTTTAAAGTGTTCTTACAACAATGTTTTGTAGCACTTTTGCAATGTTAACAAAGTCTGAAGTGGATTTGGAGAAGAAATTATATATCATATGGAGCATTCCTTTTTCATCATCTTCAACATCCTGCAAGTGCAATGCACCTATTATTCAAATGGTATCTAAAGTGTTCTCCCAACAACACTTATTTATTTTTGAAACAGTACTTATCTTTGAGCATCATTCATTCAATCTAGAGCATCCCCAACAATGTTTATGCAGAACTTAGAGAACACTAATGCAATAATGGAAGATACACTCAGTATTTTTTTTTTGCTTCAAAAAAAAATTGGTAACCCCCTTGCCATTGATGTTAGAGGGGGAGGTAATGTAATCAGAGGAAGGAAGACATTTCTCATAATGAAAGGAGGAGGATGTGTTAACATCAATGCAAAAGGGGGAGACTGTTGGAAATATTGTCATTGATGGCAAAGAAGCAGATCAGGATCAACAAATATATAAACGAACAACAAGGAAAAGAAGACAAAAGGGCAGTGAAATTGCTACATTGAAGAAATTGTAATAATGTGAAATTTTTGATTGAGATAAATCGTTGTGATGGAAAGGCAAGTATCCAAGGCAAAGGAAAGACTCCAAGGCAAAGAAAAATATTGATTAAGCTTAATTGTTGTGATACATTAATGACATACATTTTTATTTGATGTTGGCATTAAGTTGATCCATTCAATCATTACATGTGGTTGAAATTGATATTCGATTATTTATGTATTTTGTGGACTAATATTCAAGGTATGAAGTGTGTGGAAACGAATGAATGGAAGGCAAATATTCAAGCCTATTATCTTCCCATTCCTATGTGGAATACAAACAACCATAAAACTATCTCTATAAAAGATGTCATTTTGGAGTGCATTAAAAAGTGAGAGAGCTAGAAAATGTGAGAGAGCTGATTGAGATATTATGCACATATGGAGCTGATGTGAAACAAATTTGAAGGGAGAAGAGGCAAACGTAAAGATGGAGATATGCAAAGTTGATAACCAGGTAAATCAACATATTGTTTTCATGTTGTGTGAGAGGATTGTGGTCTCCTTTCAAGTTGTGTATTGATAAAATGTTCAGTTAGAGTTGGTTGAGGTAGGAGTCTCCTGTGGGTGGTAGACTATAGAAAACACATGGGAGTTGGAGCTTCCTTGCATGTTGTAGCTTGCAGAAATTTGAGGTAGCATCCTCTTGTAGGTTGGAGCCTACAAAAAATCAGATGTAATAAGGAGTAGGAGCTTGCCTTTGCATCACAATAATAATAACATCGTGGTTTTCTCCCTTATGGGTTTCCACTTATATCTGGTGTCCATGTGCATTATTATTATTTGTTGATGTGATGTGTTAGTCTACTAATTGCTTGTTGTTCACATATTCAGTTTTCTAATCATTATTTATTGAGTTTCTCATGTAATGGTTTTGTTAATGAGTTTAATAAAATAATTTTAATGTCCATGAATGGAGTAAACTAATTCACCCCCACCCCCTCTTATTTTAGTCAAGGATTTATCATGAGATGGTAATTTTGACCACTTTCCTTAAGCTAAATCATAATAGTGAATGGAAACTATGATCCATTAAGGACAAATTTGGATATTCATTGTTGAACGCTTTCTACAAATACGATATAAACAAGTGTTTTCTCACTAAATATCCTTGATAATCATTGGTGTATCTATGTTCCCCTTTTCCTTTTAAACAACTTTCCACTCAATACATGATGTGGAGAAAGTGAAGGATTAAGTGAAACTCATTATTGAACTTCATCAGCATTGATCGAAGGGACTATCCATTTTCAAATCAAAGTTTTCCAATAATGCTACCACTTCATCCCCCCTAAAGGGATATTTATGGAATTAATTTATGTATGATGGCTTGATTCAATTTACCTAACCATAGTTGAATGGTCATCTTCTAACTTACAATATGGAATTATGACCTTCAATAAAACACTTGGATTAGAGCGATTGACATCATATTTTGAAGTTGCTCTATCAGGGTACTATCCAGGCTTTCTTGTAGTGGAGCAACACCAAAGATGAAAACCAAGACTCTGATAATCCTCTCCCATTTGTGTAACTATACACTCCCCATCCCAAATTGAAACATATAAGTTTGACTTGATTTTTCTAGTGTGTCGCTAATGAAGAGAATGGTAGGGACTATATCATTAAATCAAGCAAAGCAAAGAAGTTATGGTAATCAATAAAATGAGCAATACTTGCAGAAGAGATGGACTTGGTTTATAGAGTTAGACCCATAAAGAGAGCTAGAGTTCTACCAATGTATCACCAAGTGTTGTAGTTGCTACAACCCACCTCCAAAAATTTTCTTATGCCTTGATTCTGGAGCCTACCTTCTATTCATAGGGATTTATGTTTCATTGTCACCAAGTAATCCTTTCGATTATGAAGACTTATCTTTGCATACAATGCTTGTGATGACTTGACTAGGTTGTTTCAATCATAGCTGAGAATTTTCTAACACAAGCCATCTCTTGCCCTTATCTTGCACCTATTTCCTGTCTTTCCTATTATAACAGTGCAATCCATTGTCTCTGGAAACTTTGCTAGGCCTTGAGGATCAGAACTGCGCATTCCTTCAAGATAGGTATCCCTTGAGCACAAAAATTGCATTAAGCCCTCTCTCTCAGTAAAAAATTGTGCAATTCATTGAGGCAGTGAACTGCGTAATCTCTTGTTACTTGGAATTTTTCATTCCATTCTACTAGTGTGAATGGGGAGTTTCCAAGAAAAGGGTAAGTTTTCATCCCTAGAAAATAGGGAGTGCACAATTAATGTCTGACAAGTGGCACAAAGTTTTTTTTTTCGATCTTAATACAAGTGTCGTTTTCTCCTTGATTTTAGGCATGTGTGTCATAAACCCTAAACTGACTAGATCTATATAATAGACGCCTCTAGAGCTCATTTTCACACTCGAATTTGGAGCTATGGCCTTCCCAATTAGATCAAGGAGCTTTCGACTTAGTTTGCGACGCTTTTCCGGGTAAGTTTTGCATGTGTTGCTTTTTGTTGCTCTTGTCACTTTTTTGTCTGTTTATCATAGTAGTTGGAGTTTTAACTTTTATTAGCTTGTATAAGTGTTTTTTTGGTTCGTCGTTCAATTTTTACTAGGGTCACATCAAATTTGTGTTTTTTTCTACCAGTAATTGTCGTTGTTGGGTCAATTTGTGCATGTATATTTTTCCTTTTGCATGCTTGTTTCTAGCACTTGTTTTTCAACGATCTACATTACTTCTTGCCACAACACTCAAATATGAAGACTTTATCTCTCCTCTCCGAATAGATCTACGCAATCTTGACCAGTTTTTCCCCTCCCAACTGTGCAATTCACAAGCTCAAGGCTCAAGCTTCATCCTTTTCCTCTGAGACTATGCAATGCATAGTCACTAGCTTTCCTAATTGTGCATTGTGCAGTGTCAGGCCTCAAGCCTCATCCTTGGCCATTAAGACTGCGCAATGTGAAACCTCTTCCTTAATTATTCCCAGTTGAGACTGCACATTGTGTAGTCATAAACCTCGAGCTCCTCCCTTGCCCCCTGAGATTTCACAATGCAGAATTCATGAGCCTAGTCTGCCTCCCTGAGCCCAAAAACTGTGCAATCCTTCTCTCCAATGATTGAGTTGTTGTTTTAATCTTGATGAATGACATGATTTGTCTTCTCCATGAGTGCATATTGTGATACAACTACTGCAAATTTGTGAGCTTATCTCTCTTTAATCACTTGTCATCATCATGCCTCCAAAGAGAACATCCTCAAAATACACCACAGAGAGAAGCATTGGTGAAGTAGTTAAGAGCACCCTTGTCACCATGCATATTTTGTTAGACACTCATCTCTTCATTGAGAAATATTCAAATGTCACTTGGAACACAGTTAAAGATACATTCATATCCACCAATTTCAAAGCAGATCTAGAAGACAAGCAGGTATACATAAATTTCTAGATGCCAGGCTTTCATAAAGTTGCATGCAAGTATTCAGCCTTCTCTTGTGCATACATCATTAAGTGGATCTTGCCACATATTGACATAAAGATCATGATCCTCAGTAGTGTTAGTGGACGAAGTATTGCTTCATATATGACCCATTGCATTAATCTCATGTATTAGTTTCCCAATCCAGAAGCATACATGGATTCTCATTTCTATGTGAGCACCAGTTATTTGAGCACTAAGGATGTTGTCAAATCCTGGGTGAAAGAGCCATCCAAGTTTCGCCAGAAACCCAGAAACACATACAATACTAAATCTCTTAGTATAGTGTTCCAGTACCAGATTGTTTTATGTTGTTGAATCAATGGTCAAAAGAGTACAGAGACCTTTCCTGAAGGTTGGGAATAAATTTTGCATCATATTGTAATTGAAGGAAAGATATTCAACTACCCATATTTATTGTCCCAATAACTATTTATCAGTGTGACTAATGCAAATAATCCTCCCAAGGGAAAGCATGCTAGATTCTATATGTTTGCATACTTGTTGGATGGGATATGTGATCAGAATTATTTCCCTGGCATGAGCTTGACTTGGACACTAAAGGAACCTGATGTCCATATTTACTAAAAGTTTATTTAAGAGTGAAATTATAAATGAGTCATGGAGAAGGTGACTGATCACTTCCTCATAGTATTGTACCAGATGATATTCGAGGTAGAGCCACCTTGCATGTCCTGTGAGGCTATGGAAGTAGTAGCAAAAAATTTTGATTGGTTTGCCTCACTTGATGACACTTACCTCAGGGTGTTTGGTTGTCATAATTCATCACATCTATTACTAAGGTATGCCACTAACAAATTGGTTATGCAGGAGATCTCTTACCATATTTCCATGAGCTTATTAGGAGTCTTACAAAGGAAGAAGAAAGCACCTTGGCCCACTTTTCCTCTGCAGGTGCAATCGTAAAAAATTAAGAATATAAAGGCTACAAAAACTAAAGGAAATGAGTAGAAGAAATTTGGATTTGGTCTTATGGAGTATCACCCATATGATCTGAAAAGTGTTTGAAAGCAACAATGTGCAAAGATACACTTTAATTGGCCAAGCAGGACCTATTCTAGACCATAGGAGGAAAAGAACAAAAGTAGTTATAATGCCTCTAATCCTTGCACACCAGTCAGCTTTGCAGATCCATCACACATGACTCTAGAGCAGGAAACTACTCTAGAATAAAGACCATAAAAAAAGCGCAACCGAATGAGCATAAAGGATAAAAGGAAGGTTGCACACGGTCCAACAGAGGAGTGGATCTGCAAATACAAAGCAGATCCAGTTTTCTTGAAAGTGGCTATGGCCACAGAGAGAAAGAGGAAACAAAAGAGATAAGAGGAAGATTTAAGACAGAAGGACGAACAAGAGAAGAAAGAGCAATAGGAAAGGAATATGCAAGAAGAAGAAATGAGGAGAAAATAAAAAGAATAAACAATGTTGAAGCAGGTCGAAGAAGAAGAGAAAAACCGGTTACTTTAAGAAGAAAGAAAAAACAAAAAGATAGAGGACTTTCCCAGGGGATTGAATACTTGATAGTGATTCAAGACATGAAGGTAGAGTGAGAACAAAAAAATCAGGATGTCGATCTCATTCCTCGTGCAAAACATATCACCACTCAGTCTCCCCTCCTCATGTAGAAGAGAAATCTCTAGATGATTGTAATGGATAAAATAATGTAAATGATGATTAATTAATTAATTATTAATTAGTTTGAAAGGCCATGTCTGATAGGACATGACCTTTCGTGAAGAGGCACGTGCATAGGTATATAAGTAGGCCTTATTTGTAACATTCAATCATCAATTCATTCATCATACTTTCTAATATAATATTTGTATCCTAAATGGATATTGTGATATTCCAAGTCTTCTAGAGTATTTAAATTGAGAAGGAAATTTGTTCACTTCATTTGGTATCAGAGCAGTTCGATCTTCTGGCCGCTCACGCTGCACAGAGCCACGCTCTCTGATCCAGGTCCTTGACCATAAAATTCGTCAATGTTGTTTTCGTCGAAGCATTTCGCTACCAATTTGGAGTTTCTCCATTTTCACTAGTAGGCCTTTGGCAAAATTAAATTTTTTTGAAGTAGGCATTTGGCAAAAATTAAAAAAATTGAAGGAAAAAAAGGGATTTAAAAATAAAATAAAATAAAAATAAAAAGGAAGAAATAAATATTGTTACAAAAGAATAAGTCAAAGTATATTACAAAAGAGAAAAGGAATATAAAAGAAAAAAAGTACACATACACACTTACAAAGACAAGTTTAAAAAAAATAATTAAAAAAAAAGAGATAAAAAAAAGCAGAAAGGTTAAAAAAAAAGACAAACGTTACTGGCTATCTGCAATTACCAGCTGCTCCACCACATCTAGCAGCAATATTACAGCTACTCGCTCTACTGACAACATAAACCAACATTCCCTGCTCATCTTCGAACCAGAGCAGGTTTCCACTGTCCCAAGGCCAACCTCCCTGCGCCAACACTTCCTCGCACTGTGTGGATCACTATCGCTTCCATATCACCATCCCGTGTTATCCCGACAACCCATGATCCATCGTTTCTCGTTGCGTTGACCATCAGACCACAATAACCAACACACACTTCCTCCCACGGCTTCCTGTTGTGCCTTCCACCTACGAAATCCATTGTTGTTTGATGTTTTAATTTACCAACGGCATATTATCTTTGTCCATAACACCGTCCGTTGTCGCATCAGCCGTCGTTGACCCCCGTCCAACCACCGAACAGCCACTCCGCCCACACTTCCTTGCTAGACTACTGCACGCCCACACTGCCAGACTTCTGCACGCCGTCGTTGACCCCCTTCTAGCCACCGAAAAACCACTCTACCAACACATCCTTGCAAGGCTGCTGCATGCCCACACTGCCGGACAACTCCACCTCAATTCCGTTACTCCTTCTTCAATCATTGTCGGGTTGCTGTCATGATCATTGCCTATAAGCCAGCGTGTCTTCAAAATTGTGTTCCATTGTCTTCTGGACTGCCACATCATCCACAGTCTTGTTTTCCATTAAGAGTAAAGACCAGTTGCAATCACCATTTTCATGCCCATCGAACCTTAATTAAAATTTAATTTATTTGTAAGTTCTTATATATAAGTTAAAAAAAAATTATATAAGTTCATATAACTAAATTATATATATATATATATTAATAAAAAAAAGGAATTTGAAGAAAGTCATATCTATAAAAATGACGTCTAAATCAGAATTGAAGGATGGAAGATTTCCTGAAAATTATAGTATGTATGTTCGTGCGCTAATTATAATCAAAGGGTCACTTACGGGAAGGGAAGTTCTCATATCTATCGAACTTAATCAAAAGGATAATTATGTTAGTACCGAATGTGATAACCAATTAGTGATCCCTGAATCAAATATAATTGAAACAAATTCAATTAACGCAAATGAAAAAGAATACGACATAAGGAATCTACACCTAAGTATTGGGGAGTATTCCTTGGTCTCGTAATTTACCGTTAAAACCTTATTTTGTAATGATAGTGATAAAATTTCGGGTTCGCTCTGGATGGAATCACTAGGGTCATTCATCCTTAATATGAAAAAGAAGTTTTTAACATTCTCCAACAAAAAGAAGAAAATAGCACTATAGGACGTTAACTTAAAACCAAATTTAGTGACACCTGTAGACATTCAAGAAATTTCAAAAGTAATTTCTCAAGAAGGTAAAAAGGTGATACAAAATATGTAGAAGGAAATTGAAAAAATCACCACTAACAAAGGTTGCTCGCCTCAAAGATCACAACAATAAATTACAAACGCAAATTAAGAAGTTGAAGAAAGACAAGAAGTCGTTGGAAAACAAGGTGCAACAACTTGTCGAAAATGAAGCATCGAAATCTTCAAATATAGAAGTTCAAGTTGAAGAAAAATCGAACGTTGATCCAATAAATGTCTCAACTGAAGAAGACGACAAGCAAGTTACAGAAGAAACAAAATTAGATGCCAGACGAACGAGGAACAGTCTAAGTGAAGGTTATGTAACCTACTCAATAACATCCTCACCAAAATAAAATCAAAGTCAAACCAAAAAGGTTCCCTATCGACATCCAAATCACGAGAGGAGACAACTCAACCAAGCTATGTATTCAAAACATAAACAAGCTGATATTCTGAAGAATACTAACAAATCATTACAAGTTTCCAATCATCGCAAGATTCCATAGAAGATTGATTTAGGATGGTTCGATCCATTCTCAGTGCGATAGTTTTTTTTGTCACTTAGAGGATCATATCAACTTGTATCGACAAGGATAACTACCCTGAGACGAGAAGATGTTCGTAGTAGGAAAAAAAATCGAGGGCTTTCATCGACAAGCTTTGAGGACAAAGCTTTTAAGGGGAAGGCAATGTAATGAATAAAATAATGTAAATAGTGATTAATTAGTTAATTAGTAATTGGGTTGAAAGGCCATGTATGATAGGACATGACCTTTCGTGAAGAGGCACCTGCATAGGTATATAAGCATGCCTCATTTGTAACATTCAATCATCAATTAATTCATCATACTTTCTAATATAATATTTGTATCCTCAGTGGATATTCTGATATTCCAAGTCTTCTGGAGTATTTAACTTGAGAAGGAACTTTGTTCACTTCAATGATGAAGGGGAAATTTCTCCTCTTGATGAAGGTTCGGTTATGGATATTTGCAGCTTCACTTGTGATGAGCTTCAGAAGAAGATTGTACAAGCAAGAAAAAATTACTTTATGGAAGAACTCACACATCCTTCTTTTATCAAGGAGAAGGTGATTGTAATTGTTACACAGTAATTTGTCACCGTCCCTACCATTCCCCGTCCCACACATTGGAGGGCCCATTCTATGACCTGTGAGCAATGTCATGCCTTGAAACCACTATCATTGCATTCCTGTAAACATGAGCTTCAATTGCCCTGAAGACATCTCCTTGCAAAAAACCATAAAGACACCCCTTTTTGCATTGGCGCGGGTATCCAGTTCATCACTCGCGCCAATAGGGAAAATCCTACAAAGAGGCCGCGCCAACTGGCGCTCTGTCCCAGAGTCGCAGTCGCGCCAGCCAATTTAAGGAGTGTTTTTTAAATAAAATGGCGGAAGTTTCGTTTCAACAGACTCAGGAACTGTTATCTATCTTGAGTTGGGAGGTTTGGCTCCGGGAATTCCATGTAGGGGAAGTGGTTTGCCACCTCTCATGGAAGCTTCCTTGAAGATAGGGCCAATCCCACAATTATAGGGATCCCAACTCCCCTTCCTCCATCTATAAAAGCTTGCTCATTTCCATTGCAAGCTAGTCTTGAAGTGCCCAAGTTTTGAATCTCCAAGCTCTCAAATTCCCAAGAGCCTTAATGCTGCAAGAGCCCTCATTCTTCCCTTAAGGCCAAACTCAAGCAAGGAGACTATCGTCGAGAGACTCTAAGAGAGGCTTGTTCCATCCTTGGCAGGCTTTGCGAGACGTGTTCTACTGGAGACCCCTCCGAAGGAGACCTCAGCATCAGAACATTGGTTGTACTCTCTTTCGATTGTTTATTAATGAATGACTACTGGTTATGGTTCCACTCTGTCTTTCGTTTATGATAATGATGAGTTATATCCTTTCTGACTGATATATAGTTGTGTATTCTGGATTTTATGCTTGTATTCGTATTGTTTCTTGCATGTGCAGGTGTCCATTCACAGAGATCGTGGGGATCGTGATCTGCCGAGGCTAAGGAATGGGAACACTGTCTCTTCTACGAATCATAGTGTTGGACTCCAGGTAGGCCTCCATCGTTGGTCTGTTTATTCGCAATTAGGAACTTGCGCTGTAGCATTTGATGATTGTTGCTAGACCCGTTCTGGGCTAGTAGGGATCACCTCTGTCCGCAGAGGGGATTTACCTCTCCAACAATTTGGCGACTCCACTAGGTATCATCTAGTTCTGATTGTCTCATTTTGATTGTTTTGCAGTTTTTCTTGCTTGGTTAGCCTTCTGGGTTGGGTTCTTTTGCTGTTTTTGCTTCTTGGTTTGCTTGGATATCATTGATCTGCTTCTGGAGCAGTTATTTTTATTTTTGGCTGAGAAACTCGGCTGGCGCGCTTTTTAGCCTGACAGTCGCGCCAATTGGCGCTTGTTGCTTGTGTAGTACCCGCGCCAATTGCTTTCTAGCGCTAGTTACAACCTCACAGTCGCGCCACTCCTGTGAGGCATTAGGGTTCACTCAGTTTTGAGCTCTCTGGGTCTGGTCAGTGTGTTTCTTTTTGGTTTTTCGACTACCTGAGTGTGTTGGAGTCCTGTTTGACTGGGAGTTTGCCTTCATCCTTTGGTTGTTTTCTTTTCTCCATCGATTTCACGTTTTAAGCCCTAGGGCATCTAGTGGCTTTGTGTGTCGAGCCCTCCTTAGGAGTTTTGGTATTTTGTTAGTCCAGTCAATTCTCTGATTGCTCCTCCGCATCCTCTTAGTGGTTGTTCACCGTTTTGTTGCGATTTTTGGGTGATTGTTCTTCTCTTCATTCAAATTTCGTTTGGTCTTGCTTTGGGCCTAGATCACACGGTCCATTGGAGCCTTTGGGACTTTTTCTTGGTTTTGAGAGACTTTGGTCGATTTGAGATCTGATTGTTTGTGCCATTGAGTGAAATTTTCTCGTTTTACTCTCTTAATATCATTTCTCGAATTGATTTTCATTTGTTTTCGGTTTGTTTAGTGCATCTAGCTATCAAACATTGAAAATAAAAAAATCTCTTTTGCTTTTGGTTGATTAGTGCGAATTGAAATCTTTTCGATTTTGCTAGTAATTAGTAAATTTGAAAGAAAAGTTTTTAGTTTCATTAGTTGCATTAGAGATATCATTGATTGTCTTCTGATCATTTTTGTTTGTGTAAAAATCTCTCAACTCTTCTGTAGCTAGCTTTCATCGAACGAAATGATGTACTATGGCATGTAGTTTTGCATTTAAGAGATTTTTGAGACAGCACATTCGTTAGGGCCTGAAAACTGAAACGTAATTGAAGATCAACTTTAAAATCTACTCAATTTACACTAAGGCAGCATTGAAATCTAACGAAACACATTTAGAGGTCTAGGCTAGAGACGTGTTCCCAGCTGCCTTAAAACCTAGTAGTCACAATGCCTCGTGGTTTGGGGACAAGTAGTACTACTGTGCTCCTCAGACCAGCCACGTATATGTATGAGACCCCAATAGGTTTCAATCCTTTATCCATAGGAAGCCGAGTCTGCCGCCCTATACCCGTGATACACCGAACACAGCATTCGGGGAGATTGCCTGCACGTACGGAAATTCCTTGGTTGATTTCTCTTTCATTATTGAAACCAAGGTGTATATTGCAGTTCACGGTTATTGGTACACCCTTTTGCCTAGTATTCCTGAGCAGTCATTTGATCTTTTCTGACTCCCTAAATTGAAAGGATCACCAAGCGCTTGTCCTTTCACACTTGTGTCAAATCTGAAAGAGATAGAGTCACCTTTTTTACCGTTTCTCGACTCTTAAAACATGAAACGGTGAAATTTATTATTTTTCAATGTGGTAAAAATTAATCACCCACGATTACACGCCTTGTTAGACTTTGCTTGTTGACCTTTTGATCATGTGTCTTGACTCTTTTTCAGCCCGTGTGTGTGTTTGATCTTTTTCTTTTGTCGTTTCTGCCATAGTGGCGGAACCCTCAGTTTCGTCTACTGGTAGTCCTTATACGGACGATTCATCAAAGGTTTCACAATCCTCTGCTGAACCACAACAGCCCATTGATTCTGAGTTTCCTAACGGGGGACAGGTTCTTTCTGAGCAACCCTTTGGGGGACCAGTTGAGTTCGATTGGCCCTTTTTGGACCCTGTGTCTGAATTGAGATTAGGAGTTGATTTCCTTTCTCTTACATCGGGTTCGCCTTTTATAGCTGCTGTTTTTCCTCCTAGTCCTCGCCGTCTATTACGAGATCTAGCGGCAGGCTCGAACATGAGTGATTCTGGTGAGGAAATCCCAACGTCTGGTGAAGACTATCAGCTCTTCCCACGAAGATTATTTTTCGGGAGACAACTCTGAAACAACTGTCATGTCAACGTCCAGTCCCTCATTACCACTAGGGTACAGGTCTTTGGGTCAGATCATTTCCGCCGCAGCCTCTATGGGAGTGTCAGCTCCTTCTCCGAGGCCAGCTGCTCCTTCACCAGGGGTGTCCCCTCAGACACCCGTTACTTCTATACCTGTCCGTCTCACTGTCTGTGTGGCTACATCTGCACCCGTTGTCACGGCTCCCTCCGCCAGGGCTATGCCGTCTCCTGAAGACGTCTATTTAGCGACTGCTATACCGGAGAACATCTCTCCGGAGGAGTATCGGTTGTCCCTGCAACAGCCGAACCCCGAGGTTGGACCATCCTCCCAAGATCCCAACCGCTCTTAGTTTTTGCACTATGCACAAGATGGTACGCCCGTGTATGCTTTTCCAGGTCAGTATGATGAGCACGGGGACATTTTGCGTCTACCCGCTCCTGAGGCTTACCTCCATGCTCAAGGTTTACCTTATAACCAGGCTTATAACCCGCAAGGGCAACCTTTCCAAGGCCAACCTTCGGGCCAACCTGGCTATCCTTATGACCCACAGGGGCAACCCATGCAAGGCTATCCTGCAGGCCAGCAAGGGCCATCGTACGGTCCGCAAGGACAGTATTATAGCCCTTTCGGTCAACCTGTGCAGCCTCAGGCGGGGTACCAACCGGGACCGGTCTATGGTCCTAGGGGGCAAATCTAGCCTTCTCAACTTATGCAACCGCAGTATCCTGTTGTTTCTAACGTTGCATATCAGCCGGGACCGTCCTATGGTTCTGCTCCAGGTCAAACTGGTTACCTGCAATCACCTGGCCCTATTCCTCCACCAGGCCAACCGGCCCATCCGGTGCAACCCGGTGTTCCACCTCCAGGCCAACCGGCCCATCCGGTACAACCTGGGGCTCCTTTACAGCCAGGTCAACCTGCGTAACCGGCGCAACCTGTCTATCCGGGTCAACCTGTTCACTCAGGTCAACCCTCTTAGCCGGGTCAACCTGTTCATTCAGGGCAGCCCGCTCATTCCATTAACCCTGCCCAGCAAACGATTTGTTCGACGCCGCAGCCAAATCAACAGCTGCGCCCTAGTTATCAAGCTCCGCAGGGTTCCACCTATCAGCAGCCGACTCATCCTCAGGGCAGTTATTATCCTCATGGTCAATCTCAACCGAATTATAACCAGCCCCGAGGTTCTCAGTATTATCCTCATCAACCTGGGTCTACCTATACTCAGCAGCCAAATCCAAATGCTGCTTATACTGGGCCGACACATAATAAGGGTCCGTACTCTGGTTATCAAGCCCCACACACTGGTTACCAGCAACCAAATCAGTCTAGTTATACGACCTACGCCCCCTACAGTCAGAATCCTAAATAAGAGAACCCATGGGGGCAAGGATATTACCAACCAGTGGAGTACAGGTACCGGTCCTCATCCCGGGCCTGGCATGCCGGTCAATCCGCCATTGCCATTCCTGGCCACCTTGGAGTTGATGGATGTTTCAAAACTGACCAATGATCTGATTTTACATAATCCTTATTGGACTCCGGTTCCTACCAAGATACCAGGTGACTGCCCCAAGTTTGAGGGTAACGCTGGAGAGGACCCCCAAGCGCATGTGATGACGTATCATCTTTGGTGTTCGTCCAACTCTTGGGTCGATGATTCAATTCGTCTGCGCCTCTTCTAGTGCACTTTGACTGGAGCTGCTGCTAAGTGGTACATCGAGTTATCCCATGGCATCTTCCAAGATTTTAATTCCTTAGCCATGGCTTTTCTGACGCACTTTCAGTTACCGGTTCATTATGAAGCCGGGACGCACCTCCTGACTTCTTTGAAGCAGGACAAGGCCACTCACATTTCTGATCACATTCATGAGTGGCGGTGCCGTCGTAGACTGATCAAGTTTCATATACCTGATCATATACTAACTCACTGGTTCACCACCTCCTTTGTGAACAAAATCGCCCAAGATATTGCGATGGGAGTGTGTGTGACGGAAGAACAAGCCATTGCACGTGCCCAATATCTAGATCTTGTATATTCTCAGTCTGGCACGCTTTATGATATCTTGCCTAATGCTCCATGGTCCGAAACCTCTAAGGCTCCACCTACCCCTGCAGTATATGGTGTCATTGGTTCCGTGTCTCAGAATTCGAAGAAATCTTCAAATGGGAAGCAGAAGTCTAATTCTTCCAACAATACTCCTGCTAATCCTGCCCCGTCCGATTCTGGCAAACCGGCGGAGGTGAACGCCGTTTAGGCCAATCCTGCGGAGAAAACCTCTAAGGGGAAAAAGAAGGGCAAAGGTAAATCCAAATCCGACGCCCCAAAGCCAGAATCCAAATCTCGTACTGAGGATGGTTCTCAACGTAAACCGAAGTACCCCTGCCTCATTTGTGAAGGAGACCATTATACCAAAGATTGTCCACGACGATCCGAGGTTAGTCAACTTCTCAAGGGCTCTAAAGGGACTCCAGCAGTTCTTAAAGAGCCATTCCCGTCTCAGCAGACCCAGATGGTTGAACAGCCATCACCATCTGCACCATTTGGGTCCCAAGTTTTTATGATGAATGGTCCTGCACCTATCTCCGTCGCTACGCGTTCGAAGGATTACAACAAATCGCGGCAGGCACCCGGGAAGGCAGTTGCGGATGGACCACCTCCCCCACCTGTCTCCAGTTCATTGGAAATCGAGAAGCCTACTCCTGAACCCGTTGTGAAGCCACCTTCTAAAGGTGTCTTACGAATATCTTCTTATAATCTGAATGCCCGTGCCGCTCAGCACTACAACATTGTTGAGGATTTGGCACAGGCGCCTTCTGCTATGTCTGCACTAGAAGTTCTTCAAAGTTTTCCTTTGCAACGGAAGGCTTTATTGTCTGCAATCGGTGGCATTGATCCCACTGATTCGAGTCTTCTCACCTTCGATTTAGAGAATTTCACCCCCCGACTTCCGCATCAGATTGCTCTTGTTATTCATGTCGGGATCAACGGTCTTAACATTCATAGGGCCGTTGTGGATGAGGGTGCCTCTACCTGTGTTATGTCATTTGCTTGTTGGAAGGCCATTGGCTCTCCGACCCTTTCGTCATCTCCCAATGCCCTAGAGGCATTTGATGGTCGGGAATCCAAACCCTTGGGTGTTCTCGAGAGTTTAGCGATTACTTTACAGGGGAAGACTGTCAACGTCGAAGTAGAAGTGGTTGACGCCAGGCTCAACTACAATATACTTCTTGGCTGCAGCTGGACTCATGCCATGCTATGCGTGCCATCCACCATTTTTCGACTTCTTAAGTTCCCTCACGAGGGCAAAATTGTTACGGTGGATCAATTGTCATTCTTCACCTCCACCTCCAAGAACAATGTCCCATACGTGGATCAAATTCCAAATCCCCCTGATAGTATAGGGCTCGGTCTCTTCAAAGACCCCATCCTCATGGGTATTTTTCCCGCACCACCACCGCACACCGCTCAAGTTAACATGATTTCCAGGTCTGATGACCCCTGTCTCATCCCTACGCCTGAGCAGGTGTTTGAGTTTGGAGAATCAATGCCCTTAACTCCAGTAGAGATTAGCTACTGTGAAATTGTTGCCGCATCTGATCCTCCACCTCCTCAGCATGCTCCTTTGAGCATGGCTCTAGACGTCTACTCTCAATCCCCCTGGCTTGGTCAGGCCGATTCACCTGATCCTGTAAAAGAGACTTTTCCTTCTGATGAATCCATCATTGAAACTATGTCTCTCGAGGAGCTGCCTTGGGGCGATGGACATCATCGTTCCTATTTCATGCCTAGCTTGGGGACTATGTCAGATTGTCTAGAGCGTTATGCATCTCAGGTTCCTACCCCTCCTCTTCAAACGCCCATCTTGACGCACGAGGTTTTTTCGGAGGGAAACCTGAGTAATATCACTCAAACCATCTCGATCAACATCTCCGTTAAACTGGGGATCGTTGAGAATATACACGTGGGAGTGACTTGTTCTCCTGATGAGATTCAAGTCTATACTGATCTTTTTAAAGAATTCAGAGATGTGTTAGCCTGGTCTTAAGAGGAAATGCCTGGGATTGATCCCAGTATCGTAGTGCATGAGATTCCAACCTACCCTGGTGCGAAGCCCGTGCGCCAACGCTTACGCCCCATGCATCCTCGTAAAGCCGCTGCAATTAAGGCAGAAGTTGAAAAACTTCTGAACGCGGGCTTTATTTATCCCATCCCCCTCACAGAATGGGTTTCCAACATTTTCCCTGTCGATAAAAAGCAGGGTACTATTAGGGTCTGTGTCGATTATCGCGACATCAATCGCGCCTATCCAAAGGATAAATATCCCACTGCGTTCATAGACCAGATCATCGACGAATGTGCCGGAAGTGAGATTTATTCCTTAATGGACGGTTTCTCAGGGTATAATCAGATTAATATTGCACGTGAGGATCAACACAAGACTACTTTCATCTGTCCGTGGGGTACTTTCGCGTATAAAAAGCTCCCGTTCGGCTTGAAGAACGCTAGAACCACTTTCCAGCGTGCGATGTCTTACGCTTTCCATGACATTCGCCATATCGTTCAGCCTTATCTGGACGACTTGCCAGCTCATTCAGCTAGGCGAGAGGACCACCCTGAACACCTCCGCCAGATCTTCCTTCGATGTAGGCGCTACAATATTAGGCTTAATCCTCATAAATGCGTCTTCTGCGTGGATTCTGGCCGTCTGTTGGGATTCATAGTCTCCAAAGACGGAATTCGCCTTGACCCTTTAAAAATCGAGGCTATCATCAATCTCCCATCACCCTCCTCACTATATCAGTTGCAGAGTCTGCAGGGAAAAGCGAACTTCCTTCGACGCTTTATCCCGAACTACGCGGAGGTGGCTAAAGGATTCACACGCCTATTAAAGCAAAACGTTCCCTTCCATTGGGACGAAATTGCTCAACAATCCTTTGAGAAGCTGAAGACGTTACTTGTTAATGCTCCTTTGCTTCGTCCTCCTGATTATCGCCGCGATTTCACTTTGTATCTTGCCGCCGCGTTTAGCACCATTGCTATGGTTCTGGTGCAGGATGACGATGAAGGTAATGAACATGTTGTTTATGATCTGTCACGGAACCTCCTCGACATGGAAACACGCTATGATCACGTCGAGAAGTTGGCTTTAGCTGCCGTACACACTGTGCAGCGCTTTCGCCATTACATCTTGCTGCGCATGATTACCGTGGTTTCAGACTGTAACCCCATGACGTATATTCTCTCTCGAAAATTACTGGGGGGAAAGTACTCCAAATGGATCATTATCCTGCAAGAGTTTGACTTAGAGTTCACCACCGCTAAGTCAACTAAATCACTGGTTTTCGCAGATCTTATATGCTCTCTCCCTACGGACTCTGCTCCTTCACACTCTGAAGACCATATACCAGACGAAACTCTTTTCCTCATCAGTACTCGTGACCCTTGGTATGGCGATATCATTGTGTATCTTCAGACCTCCACATTTCGGTCTGAGTTGACTAAAGATGCCCGACGTCGAATTCGGCATCAGTCTCAACCCTACCGTATCGTAGGAGATACCTTATACCGTGTTGGAGTAGATTCGGTGCTCCGCCGGTGCCTTACCTTGGAAGAGGCTGAAAAGGCCCTCAATGACTGCCACAGTGGTGCCTGTGGTGGACATATGTCCGGATATGCTACTGCTCAAAAGATTCTGCGAGCAGGATACTTCTGGCCGTCAATATTCAAAGACTGTATTACAACAGTCTGCAAATGTCACGCGTGCCAGGTGTTTCAGCGCAAGATGCGCGCACCACCTCTTTCTTTGCATCCTGTTGTTACTGTCGGCCCTTTTGCGAAATGGGGCGTGGATTTTATGACGTGTAACCCTCGTTCGGCCGGGGGGCATGCGTATATAATCGTAGCTGTCGACTACTTCACCAAGTGGGCCGAAGCGATGCCTACACTTGCGGCCGACGGTAAAACAGCTGCTCAGTTCATCTTCAACCACATCATCGTGCGTTTCGGGGTTCCTCAGGCCATCGTTACCGACCATGGTACACATTTCCGAGATTATATGTTGGCCGAGCTGACATCGAGGTTGGGCTTACGCCATGATAGCTCAACGCCATATTACCCTCAGGAAAATGGCCAGGTTGAAGCAGTGAAAAAGGTTTTGGTCACCATGCTTCAACGAACAGTTGGGATTCATAAATCAAATTGGCACCTCCAACTGTTCTCAGCTCTTTGGGCTTACCGAACGTCTGCTAAGAGTGCAACTGGATTCACACCATTTCAACTGGTGTATGGTCTGGAAGCCACTCTTCGGGTTGAATGCGAGATTCCTTCTTTGAAATTAGCTGTAGAACTTCTAATTGACACTTCTGCTGAAGAAGAGCGTCTCCTGTATATGGAATGGTTAGATGAAACCCGCCGCTTAGCTGCCTTAGTTATTGAGGCACAAAAAAAGTGGGTCAAAGCCCATTTCGATCAATCTGTTTCACCACGTTCCTTCGTTGAAGGGGACCTTGTCCTCCTGTATGATCAAGCACACGATAAGCTTGGGGCGGGGAAGTTCCAACCCATGTGGCATGGGCCCTACATAGTTAAACGAGTATTAAAGAATGGGGCCTATGAGCTTATAGATTATGAAGGAGTTCTGCTGGTGCAGCCCAGAAATGGGCTGTACCTGAAGAAATACTACGCTTAAAGTCATTTTTTGTGTGGTGTGTGTACATAGGTGTGTTTATTCATTTGTGTGCATGTGTGGTGTGGTGTGCAATGTAAACGTATTTCTGTTGATCGGGTCTTCCTGATTGTGCAGATTTCCATCAATCCATTTGTTGGGTTCGTGGATGGTGCCTCCCGCAGTACCAGGAATCTGTCTTCGGCAGCCTGGGTAATCTATGATCCTACTGGTGAGTTGGTGAACCTGCAAGGTGTGTGTCTGGGACGTGCTACAAATAACGTTGCAGAATATAGTGTTGTTTTAGAATTATTAACTGAGCCTGTAAACCTTGGTATCCGTGAATTGCTTGTATATCTAGACTCACAACTCGTAGTATCACAACTCAATGGTCACTATTCAGTAAATAATCCACACATTTTACGTCTGTATCTGCGTGTTTGTTTACTGGAAAGAAATTTTGACTATATTACATATCAACATATACCCCGGCACATGAATACACTAACGGATGCAGTAGCTAATATGGTTTTAGATAGACATTTGCACAATTTATAAGAACATCATCACATGTGAAAGGAAAATCCATCCAGAAATAGATATGTATATAGATAGATATCGAAATGTTTGCATGGCATGTGTCACATAAGATCAAAAAATATACATGTTTGTCTTATTACATCTGGAGACGACACATCTCTCAAAAATATGCATGAAATAAAGCCCTAGAAGGCTAGTCTGCGTGGTGCTCATGATAACAAGTCACCGCACGCACTAGGCGTCTCAGCAGATGGTGGAGGCGACTAGGCACTCCCACCGTATGTATCTGATATGCTAACGGTACATCCGCCAGCCGGGCGTAGTCTGGAATCCCTCGGGTGATCCCCTCAAGGTTCTGGACCAACTCTCCTCCTTCCGCGCCCTCCTCATGAGGATCGACTGCGAGATGAGTTCTCCGTGCGATAGGAGACATCCCGGCTGGTCTCTCTGGGCCAACATTTGCATACGCATGTAACTGCTGTCAGAATGGACATGTATTAACAAAAAATCATAAAACATAAAAATAAAAACATATCATACCCAGCTCTTCGTCCCAATCCTCTCCCTCCGGCAGTGGGAGATCTGGGTCTCCAGTAAAGTCTGTCCCGGCATATGGCCAGTCCTCAACTACAATCAACTGGCACCGCAACCACCCAAAAAAATCTGGCCTCCAGGACATCTATTGGCCTCCTCCTGCTCTGGGCATTAGTGCTGCCCAGCGAGCCATTCTCGGCTCTCGTGGTATCGGCTCCGCTACAACGGCCCCTTGGCCCTGGAAGATTGGTAATCGTTCCAGAATGAACGATACCAGGATGGACCCGTAGCCAAACTGCTTCAGCTTGGCTTGTTTTCATCTCGTCAACTGTCTCTTGATGTTGATCGTTACTGCTGTGGCCCAGTCAAACAGTATGGGACTCATGCACTCTGAAGCTAGTAAGAGTTGGGCTTTCGTCGCTTCGTGCGGTGCCTGCGATCCCGCAGCCTGCGTGATGGTATGTAGCACTACTCGTAGTGCCAAATCGGGGATGGTGTGGATATCCACCTTTTACTCCCTGATCCCATTTGTGCCCTTGGGCACACTCGTGCCATCACTTCCTCCATTTTCTCACCAGACGGTCTGCTCCCTGTCAGTATGGGCACCGGACCTCTGCGCAACAGTCTGGTTATGAAGTACACATCAGAAACGTCCAGTTCTAACACCTGGTCTCGTAGCTTGAATACTTGTTCCTGTTCATCCCAAATGCTCACCAGGTACTGAAGTAGCTCAGGTTGAGCTGGTAAACAAGGTGTCAGAAAGAATTTCTTGAGCACGCAGTTTCTGAGGGCATTCATACAGGCCTCATTCTCCATGGCCATTTCATGCTCTTCCCCATGCTCTCTTTCTTTCCACCCAATCACCATTTTGCTTGGTTTCCCGCATCAACACGGTCACAAACCTTTAATTAGATCTCTGTTGAGCTTCAAAATTCATTCAAATTGATTAAAATGTCAAATTTTTAGGCGGAAAATTGGGTTCGGCCACTATCGCGGCTGTTTTAGGAACAGTCACGCCAGTTTGCGCGAGCCTTTTGCATATAAAAGCCCATTGGCGCGGGTCCGTGCCCGATACCCGCGCCAATGAGCGGAGCCCTAAAAATTCAAAAAGTTGCCACAGAAGTCTATTTCATGATGGAAAACTATTGAAAAATGGATTGAAATGAGGTACAAGGAAGCGCCTTTTAGTTGGAACTGATGGAACTCTGAATGGTAGCCTGGATCGGTCGCAATCGCCGCCAGAAGTTTGCACAGTAAATGGACCAATGTTGCTCTTCACTCAGGTAAAAAGTAAAAGTAATTTTATTTTTACCATTTAGACTTATTTATAACTTTTTGAGCTCTATTTAGGTTTAAAAAGTCATTTTTTCATTAATATTTCGTATGTTTTGTCGAAAATGGATTTTACACTTGCCTTTCTGTGCAGCAACAAGTTTTTATGCAACATAAATGGTGAAACGAGTTGTATTTTATACTTTTTTAGACTCGGTAAAAACACGAAAAATTCACTTTGGAGTCATCTTCCAGCTCTTTTCTGACTCTCTAAACATGAAAATATTGTCGAGGCCCTTGTCGTTTCGATCTCGTTAAAGTGGCTGCGAAACGACATCTACCCAGTATACGTTTACCCCTTTTTCGGGCTGGGATGGATTATTTATGAAAAAGGAATACCCTAGCCTATCGCGACTAGGAGGTTTTTTCAGATATTGTTTTCTACCTTTTCGAATCTGAGAAACTATTTACGAAAAGGGACCTTTGGAGTTTACTTTTCTGCTGTCTTTTCAAACTCTCTAAACATGAAAAGACGTCGAGTTCTTCCTTTGTCAGACTTGTTAAACCCTGATGACATTGGATTCAGTCGAAATGACGTTCTCCGAGTTCCTCCTTCCTAGGGCTCGTTAAATGTACTAGGATGGATTTGCCCGAAGGGCGGACTTATATTACATGCATATGCTATCCCCTTCAAGCTTGTTATAAAAAATAATTGGGGTACTCGCCAAAAATGGTGGGGGAAAAATGGAACCATCATCATTGTTGTGTCGACAGTATGTCGCTCTTGAACACGGCACTTGTCTGCATTCGTGTCGGGTTGGGGATATCTCATCTCGTTCTTTCACTTGCCTCCGTGGGTTTGGATAATCCCTTTTGACCTCTCCTCTGCTCATTTCCTTGTCACCATGACCTCTGATCCGTTGATGTCAAATACTGCCAAAACCACTATTTGTGCCATTATATGTTCAAGAGAAGTTGACCTCTGCAAATATCAACCTTCCTCTGGTTCTCATATGATCTTGATTCACATGCCATAGATTGTACCTGTAGCACCTTGAGGGCCATTGTCATTATTGGTGGTACCTCTCGCGTCTGTTAACAACTTTCATCACTGGCTAGTAATCAGGCGATGTTCTTGCATGTTCGACTTCAGCCCACTCATTCACATGCTTGAACTTGTACTTTGTTCGGGTCGAGATAGAGCGCAAGACCCTGGATTGTGTCTGTTGTAATCCAGGCTACGATTTTGTGGATTATTATGACTTGTTCATTGGATGGCTGCGACCATACCTGAGTCTATTTATCGATCCTCACTGGATGGCTGCGTCCATACCTTGGATCTGGATTATTGTATACTCTGTTACGGATGGCTGCGCCCATACCACATGTACATCGTGTACTTGAGATATCAGTTGTATTTCTCCACGCAGGTTTTCCGACGGTGGAGTTTCAGTTGGACACGTTCTCGTAAAGCATTTCACCCCTCTCTCTCTCTCGGGCCTCATGCTTTAGGGGGCATATGTTACACAGTAATTTGTCACCGTCCCTACAATTCCCCGTCCCGCACATTGGAGGGCCCATTCTGTGACCTGTGAGCAATGTCATGCCTTGAAACCACTATCATTGCATTCCTCTAAACATGAGCTTCAATTGCCCTGAAGACATCTCCTTGCAAAAAACCATAAAGACACCCCTTTTTGCATTGGCGCGGGTATCCAGTTCATCACTTGCGCCAATAAGGAAAATCCTACAAAGAGGCTGCGCCAACTGGCCCTCTATCCCAGAGTCGCAGCCGCGCCAGCCAATTTAAGGAGTGTTTTTTAAATAAAATGGCGGAAGTTTCGTTTCAACAGACTCAGAAACTGTTATCTATCTTGAGTTGGGAGGTTTGGCTCTGGGAATTCCATGTAAGGGAAGTGGTTTTCCACCTCTCATGGAAGCTTCCTTGAAGATAGGGCTGATCCCACAATTATAGGGATCCCAACTCCCCTTCCTCCATCTATAAAAGCTTGCCCATTTCCATTGCAAGCTAGTCTGGAAGTGCCCAAGTCTTGAATCTCCAAGTTCTCAAATTCCCAAGAGCCTTAATGCTGCAAGAGCCCTCATCCTTCCCTTAAGGCCAAACTCAAGCAAGGAGACTATCGTCGAGAGACTCTAAGAGAGGCTTGTCCCATCCTTGTCAGGCTTTGCGAGACGTGTTCTACTGGAGACCCCTCCGAGGGAGACCTCAGCGTCAGAACATTGGTTGTACTCTCTTTCGATTGTTTATTAATGAATGACTACTGGTTATGGTTCCACTTTGTTTTTCGTTTATGATAATGATGAGTTATATCCTTTCTGACTGATATATAGTTGCGTATTCTAGATTTTATGCTTGTATTCGTATTGTTTCTTGCATGTGCAGGTGTCCATTCACGGAGATCGTGGGGATCGTGATATGCCGAGGCTAAGGAACGGGAACACTGTCTCTTCTACGAATCATAGCGTTGGACTCCAGGTAGGCCTCCAACGTTGGTATGTTTATTCGCAATTAGGAACTTGCGCTGTAGCATTTGATGATTGTTGCTAGACCTGTTCTGGGCTAGTAGGGATCGCCTCTGTCCGCAGAGGGGATTTACCTCTTCAACAGTAATGGGCACCGGGAAGAATCTTGAAGCTATTGCCACAATGTAACAACCCCTGGTTGATTTTCCATGTAAAAAAATATAATACCAATGTCATAGGACAAGTATTCCAAGCTAAATGTTGGGAAAAACATCCTATTTGGTGTTACTTTGGGTTTATTTTTATTTTCCAAGGGAAAAATCTAAATTTTTATTAAGAAAATAAAAATTTACAGTAGTAGATGCAAAGGAATTCTTGAAACTGTGATCCCACTTAACAAGCAGAAACACTAGAAGAACTAAGAATTAGCAAAAAACAGAATTTTGATCAAGGACTGTTTAGCAAATTACAACAAGATCTCAAAGTTGGGCCTCTCCAAAAAGGAGAAAGTGACCATGAACACATAACTATCAAGCTTATAGTACCATTGTGTGTTTTAACCAAAAAAAACATAAATTGTTCTATATCATCAAAATAATATATGTAAGCCGAGAAATTGAAGTGTAGACCACCTAATAAAAGGAAAAAAGAAGAGCGACCACCTAGAAGTACAAGAACTAAAGTAGGATCATCTTATGTAAGGCCTCTAGTCTGACACATGGACCCTCCCCTCTGTAATCTGTGTTATGCACCATGCATCCATAATCTGTTGAAGACCCTCCTTAGAAAGGAGGTCATCTTCATTGCTCTGTTCCCTTTAGATGTGGCAAACAGATTTTCATGAGGAAATTGAAGGAAAAATGAAGAAAATAAAGGCCTCAATGATAAAAAGGCTTACGAGGATTAGTTCATGGCTTTTGTTAGTGTTAGTTTTTGTCAGTGTGTGAGGCTTTTGACATTTCTATGGTGGAGCTCTCTCTCTCTATTCACTCACTCTCTCATACTCTTGCACACTTAAATAATGAGGTGGAATCATTAGTTAAGTGTTGAGGTAGTTTAGCCTCTGGAATCCCTGGTTTGTTTTTGTTGTGGTTATTCCATGAGATCCCACATTCATTCTTCGAATATGGCACGTGGGCGATTGGCTAAAAGAAATATTTGGTTCAGCCTAATCTATGGTTGGGTGGTGCGTGGAAGTACCTAAATTAGTTGGATTTTCTAATGTTAATAAGATTTATTTTCCTCTTTTATTTCCATGAGTAATTGTACTTGTTATTATGAGGCTTTGCTCGTTGTTTTATCATGGTGTATATGTTGTATTTGTTGGTTATATGATGTATAGTGGTTATGTCTCATGATGTGTTTGATTTGTTGATGAATATTTAATGAATGAATGATTTAATAGATGTTATTGCGACTATTATGAGATGGAATTATACCTTCTTGATGATTCTCAAATAAGTATCAGACCCCTATGTTCAAATATGCATTCATGACCTGTATATTATTGTTGGGTGTGGAGCCTGATTATCTTGTTTACTCTGTATCACAGCATTGGACCCCTGTATCTTAAAAGGGGTGGCAACGCCGCCCATAATTAATTGCTACTGTGGGGGGTCCAGGGGGGGCGGCAGTGCTTTTCGAAGCCCCCCCCTGGCGAGGGGTTTCAGGGGCAGTGCCCCCGAAGCTAAAAAAATATGTAAAATTTCCTTGTAAAAGTATAGTAATTTCTAGTCAATTTGGGCCGTTCATAAGCGGATGATCTGACGGTAGAAGTTATGTTTAGTTTAGGGTTTTTTTTGCCCTAGAAGGCAACCCCCTTGTATATATGAGGGTATTGTATTGCGGCTGTGGATTATGTGTGTATTCTCAGAGCGAGAAACAGATAGGGAGACTGTGAGAGAGAACAAAGGATATTACAGCGGATCTGCTGTAGGTTTTGTCTCTTCAATTTTTTCTGGATAATAGAAAGGAAGGACTGGCTGTTTGGGGTGGATGTAGCCCAAACTGGGTGAACCACGTATATCTGTGTCTCTCTGGTTTTATGTGTTTTGTGTGCTTGCATTTTTTGCATATTTTATGTGTTGCATTGCTCCATAATATATAATTCTCCAACAACTGGTATCAGAGCTGAAGGTCTATTTGGGTGATAAACTCGCAGGAAAGAAGGGTTCCTGGTTCGAGTGGGAGCAATGGCGGAAGATGGTAAGTTTAGGGTCGAGAAATTTAACGGCCAAAACTTCCCACTATGGAAGATGCAGATGGAATATTATCTATATCAGAAAGATCTGTACCTACCATTGAGTGGAAAAACAAAGAAGCCGGCAACCATGACAGACGCAGAATGGAGCATTCACGATAGAAAGGCACTCAGAACAGTACGGTTGTGCCTTGCGGTGTCAGTCGCCTTCAATATTTCGAAGGAAACAACAACAGAGGGTTTGATGTAGATGTTGGTGAAACTATATGAAAAACCATCGGCCTCAAACAAGGTATTTCTTATGAAACGAATATTTAATATGAAAATGTTGAAAGGTGGATCTGTTGCAGACCATTTAAATGATTTTAATATAGTTACCAGTCAGTTAATTTCTGTAGGGGTAAACTTTGATGATGAAGTTAGAGCTCTGTTATTTCTGTGTTCATTGCCAGAAAGTTGGAATGGTTTAGTTATGGCCATTAGTAACTCTGTCTCTGGATCTATTACTTTAAATTTTGATGATGTTGTCGGTGCTATCCTTAGTGAGGAAATGCGACAGAAAAGCTCTGGTGAGACATCGGGTAATGCTTTGAGTGCAAAGTCTAGGGGAAGAAGAATGGAAAGAGGAAAGAGATCGATTTATCGCAGCAAATCAAGGAAAGACAGATCCAAGTCTAGATCGGGGATAGTGTGCTGGAAATGCGGAAAGAGAGGACACCTAAAGAAATATTGTAGATCTTGGATGCACAACAAGAAAACAATCATGAAGCAAATGTGACAAGTGATGTGTTACAAGATGATTTGATTCCTTCTTTCGAAAATGTTACTGATTCTTGGGTTGTAGATTCAGGGGCTTCATTCCATGCCACACCTGATAAGAAATATTTTCATGACTATGTTCAAGGAGATTTTGGACAAGTTTGTCTGGGTGATGATAAACCCTGTAAAATTGTTGGAATGGGTAAAGTTCTTGTAAAAAAACAGAATGGAAACTAATGGATACTAAAGGAGGTAAGGCATGTTCCATACTTGAAGAAAAATCTGATTTCAATAGGGTAGTTAGGCAGTGAAGGTTGTGTGACAACTTTCACAGATAAAACTTGGAAGGTCACCAAAGGAGCGTTGGTAATAGCAAAAGGTGAAAAGGTTGGTACATTGTATTTATGCAATGGTATTTCTAACTCTGTTAATGTTTTAACTTCCAAAGGAGCAGATGCAGGATTATGGCATCATAAGCTCGGACACATGAGTGAGAAGGGAATGAATATTCTTCACTCAAGAAATTTTTTTCCAGGTTTGAAGAATGTTGATTTGGATTTCTGTGAAAATTGCATTTATGGAAAACAACAGAGAGTCATATTTCTCAGAGTTGGGAAAGAAAAGAAGAGCGAAAAATTAGAGCTTGTGCATACAGATGTATGGGGACCTGCTCAGGTATCATCTCTCAATGTCTCTCGTTATTATGTTACTTTTATTGATGATGCAACTAGAAAAACATGGATTTATTGTATTCAGAATAAATCTAATGTATTTGATACTTTCAAGAAATGGAAAGCTTTGGTTGAGATTGAGACAGGAAAGAAGTTGAAGTGTCTCAGATTAGAAAATGGAGGTGAATATTGCAGCAAAGAGTTTGATAGGTACTGTTCAGAGCATGGAATTCGCAGAGAGAAGACAGTTCCAAGAACACCACAAGAAAATGGTGTGTCAGAAAGAATGAAAAGAACAATCATGGAGCGTGCAAGGTGCATGAGATTGCATCAGGATTGCCTTTACAATTTTGGGCAGATGCTGTAGATACTGCTGTTTATCTAATAAACAGAGGGCCTTCAAGTTCCTTGGATGGTGGTATTCCAGAGGAAGCATGGACAGGTAAAAGGTAAACTACTCTTTTTTAAAGCCTTTGGGCTATGAGGCCTTTGTCCATATTAATAAAGAAAATAGAAAAAAGCTTGAGGCATAATCAAAGAAATGTACCTTTATTGGATATGGTGTTAATGATTTTGGATATCGCTTATATGATTATGAAAATCACAAAATCATTAGGAGCAGAGATGTAATATTCAATGAAAAGGTCTTGTATAAGAATCAGTTGCAGGAAAAGAAACAGGAAAAAGAAAGTAAGGAATATACGGTTCTTGATGAGATAACTGAAAAAGAAAAGGTGCCTGAAAATAATAATAATCAACAACCATAGCAGCAACAACCACCACAACAACAACAAGCACCTCAAACACCTGAAAGTGGTGTTAGAAGATCTACCAGGATAAGTAGACCCCATGAACGATACTCTCCTTCATTATATTATTTATTGTTGACTGATTCTAGTGAACCCGAATATTATGAAGAAGCAATGTAGGTTGAAAGTAGGAAGAAGTGGGAGCTAGCCATGGAAGAAGAGATGGACTCCTTAATGCATAACCAGACTTGGGACTTGAGAGTCGGGTTTTCCTATGAGAATAGCGCATTGCGGAATGGAAATGGGTTCTGGGCTAAAGGAAAGAGATGGAGAAAACGGAGAAGCTAGACTTGTGGTGAAGGGGTTTGCACAAAAGAAAGGTATTGATTTTGATGAAATATTTTCTCCTGTTGTTAAAATGACTTCAATCAGAACTATTTTAAGTCTTGTAGCAGCAGAATATTTACATCTTGAACGGTTAGATGTAAAGACAACATTTCAACATGGAGATCTAGAGGAAGAGATCTATATGGAGAAACCAGAAGGATATGAGGTCAAAGGGAAAGAAAAATTAGTGTGCAGGCTAAGGAAGAGCTTGTATGGCTTAAAACAGGCTCCAAGGCAGTGGTATCTAAAATTTGACAAGTTTATGTCTGAACAAGGTTATACTAGATGTCACTCTGATCATTGTGTTTATCTGAAAAGGCAAAATGATGGTAGCTATATTATATTGTTATTGTATGTAGATGGCATGCTTGTTGCAGGGTCTAACATGCAGGAAATAAATGTGCTCAAAAGAAAATTGGCAAATTCATTTGCAATGAAGGATTTGGGAGCTACAAAACAAATCCTTGGTATGAGGATAACTAGAGACAGGAAAAATCACAAATTAACACTGTCTCAGAATGAGTACATATAAAAGGTGTTGAAAAGATTTAATATGCAGAATGCAAAACTAGTTAGTACACCTTTTGCTAGCCATTTCAAACTTAGTAAGGAGATGTGCCCCAAGACCCAAGAAGAAATGGACTATATGTCTAAAGTTCCATATGCATCAGCAGTTGGAAGCTTAATGTATGCAGTGGTCTGCACAAGGCCTGATATTGCACATGCAGTGGGAGTTGTAAGCAGGTACATGAATAATCCAGGAAAAGAACATTGGATGGCAGTAAAATGGATTCTCAGATATTTGAGAGGTACCACAAGTCAAGCATTATGCTTTGGTGGTTCAAACATTGCTCTACAGGGATATGTTGATGCAGATATGGCAGGTGACAGAGATAACAGGAGGAGCACTACAGGATATGTATTTACTGTAGGTGGAACAGTTGTTAGTTGGGTTTCAAAAATCCAAAGTGTTGTTGCACTTTCAACAACAGAAGCAGAGTATGTTGCTGCTACAGAGGCTAGTAAAGAAATGATTTGGTTACAAAGTTTTATGGATGAATTGGGTAAGAAGCATGATATGGGCACGCTATACAGTGATAGCCAAAGTGCTATTCATCTTGCAAAGAACTCAGAATTTCATTCCAGGACTAAACACATACATCTCAAGTACCATTTCATACGGTCAGTATTGGAAGATGGAGAGTTGAAGCTGGAAAAGATACACACTAGCCAAAATCCTGCAGATATGCTAAAAAAATTTGTAACCAGGGAGAAACTGAGAATGTGCTTAGTTTCAATTGGTCTTCAAGGATGACAATGAAGATGAGGAACATCTAGGTCCAAAGATGAGTCATTGTCCAGCAAATGAAGCAGCGGTGGAGTTGCTACAATCAGTCTCCAAGTGGGAGATTGTTGGGTGTGGAGCCTGATTATCTTGTTTACTCTGTATCACAACATTGGACCCCTGTACCTTAAAATGGGCGGCAACGCCGCCCGTAATTAATCATTTCCATGGGGGGTCCAGGGGGGTGGGGGGCGGCAGCGCTTTTCGGACCCCCCCTGGCGGGGATTTCGAGGGTAGCGCCCCTGAAGCTAAAAACAGATGTAAAATTGCCTTGTAAAAGTATAGTAATTTCTAGTCAATCTGGGTCGTTCATAGGCGGATGATCTAACGATAGAAGTTATGTTTAGTTTAGGGTTTTTTTTTCCCTAGAAGGAAACCCCCTTGTATATATGAGGGTATTGTATTGCGGCTGTGGATTATGTGTGTATTCTCAGAGCGAGAAACAAATAGGGAGACTATGAGAGAGAACAGAGGATATTACAATGGATCTGCTGTAGGTTTTGTCTCTTCAATTTTTGTTGGATAATAGAAAGGAAGGACTGGCTTTTTCGGGGTGGACGTATCCCAAACTGGGTGAACCACGTATATCTGTGTCTCTTTGGTTTTATGTGTTTTGTGTGCTTGTATTTTTCACATATTTTATGTGTTGCATTGCTCCATAATATATAATTTTCCAACAATTACATGTTCATCGTGTATTTGATGAAATGTATGTCATGGTTAGGCTTGGTTAGGTCAAGTCCTTGATAAATTTTTGTGTTAGATGCTTTGTATTTTTTTCATTTATTGCTTTGGAAAATCTCATCAAGTTCTGGGCATTGATCTGGAGTTTAACCTTGAAAATATGGCACATATTTTGTGGTTGCATGAACAAAATTGGGAAATTGGGACCGCAGTTACCCCCTTGCAGGCTTATACATGCAACTGGAGGCCTACAGTCACATGGATGGAGGATTGTGCATGCAACTAGGAGTTCAGTTTAATGAAAAATAAATCTAACGCAAGGTTTAGGCACTTGGACAGGTGGTTTAGCTCTTGGGGGTCCTATATCTCGTAAGGAAGGTCATTAAGGTTTCAGTTTGTCGATCCCACTTTCTTAATTATACTTAGGAGGTTGATTCATATCATTGTAACTCTTCGTCACATATTTACCCCAGTGGACCAATGAACTTGGGTAAGTGTGGGAGGAGGGTGTTACACACAACCAACTTGGCCTTCACAAGAGCTTCTAGGTCAAACACAAAATATTTGACGATCGAGAATAAAAAAATGGAAAATAATTTAGAAGTTGCAGGGAAACAGATTGAATAAATCCAAGAAGAGGTTCAGAAAGCATCTCCCACACAAGTGTACTTAGAATAACTTTAGGCAGATATACTTGGTGAGATATTAGCATTGGGAGAAACCATGAGGAGCCTCTATGAGGAGTTATTCACCATGCACAAATCAGATGCGCCCTTGCACAAAATGCATAAAAAATCAAGAGAGAATTCAAAAGATCTCAAAATTTTTCATGCAACCATCACTGCCGTGCATGAATGGGGAATGAAGTATAGAGGAGCACCTCCTGAGTTGGTTAAGTAAACAATACTACAAGTTGAGTTGGAAAAAACTGATGTCTGGATGCTTATACAAAGAAACAAACAACTCAACACTTTCATTACCAACATTTTGTCCTCTTATGCATGCTTGCACAATAGTGTGGATTCTATGGTGAAATCTCACAAGATCGCTTCAATCGGCACACTCACAGAAGCCAAAGGCAAAAATAAGGTGAGACATGAAGTTGAAGAATACTTGGACCAGTTCAGGAAGATAGCTACCAAATGGGACCTATAATTCAACAAACATGACATGCAAAGTATATTGGTGGCATTGCCAAGGTCAACATCATGTTGTTCTTGTTAAAGAAGGAAACACAAACTGGCTCCAAGACTATATACCCAGATGCAATGGAGGCTAGAGTACGCTTTCAACATGATCCCATCGCAAATTTTGAGGGAATCATTGCATAATACAAATCTTGGCATCACTATGTGACCAAAGATCTACAAGTTGAAGATGATGAGATAGAATTTTCTCAAACTCAAGCTTTATCTATTTTTTGTCTCATTAGGCTTGTTTTATTAGAATCTACCCAAATTTGTCCTCTATTGGAATCTGTAATATTATATTTTAAATAAATTTGTAAGTGGAAGTCCAAGTGTCAATTGTGGAATATGATAGTTCATTAGTTAATAAAAATACACAAGAAGTCAAGGAGTCGCGAGGGAAGTCCAAAGGTCACAAAGGAAGATGGAGATTCATCTCATATGTTATAAATATACTCTCATAACTCATGTGGAGTGATTTTGGCTTAGGATAGAAAGCTTGGGAGCATTGTCTAGAGCCTTGGATTCTCCTTTAGCATAAAAGGATTATGTTACTTTGGAGAAGAAAGTGTTGGCTTCATGTTCCACTATTGTAGCTAGTGTCTTGTCAATTGTAAATGTATGTTTGGAACTTTCACTTTTAATAAAAGCTCGTAGTTGGCACGTCTTCATGCATATGTCGTGGATGTAGTAAGAATATTCTTGTTATGTTTGTGATATGTTTTATTTCATTTACACTAACACTTATGAACTAGTTCGTTTGCCTTAGTATAAATCTTGTTGAATGGTTAATGTTATCCTATTTCGATCATGGTTATCTTGTGAACTATTTTGCAGGTTAACTTATGAATCTTTTATTACTCATGTGTCTCTTTTAGTCCAAGCACTATTACATGCTTCTTAGGGGCCCGCTCTCTTTCCATTTGATGTGATGAAACTTATCATGCATTACACTTGACACTTCACAAATTTCATACACTTGTTTCAACCAAAACTATGTATACATCATTCAATGTGTTTATTATAGCCAATGCACACTATTAAAACCCACCACTTCAGAAACCAATCATATTATTATTGGGGATCCTAATCCAAATGTTGTGGGGTCTAATTGGGACTTCACATGTGGAGACCCCATGCCATGTTGGCGGCTTCCATCATCGTCAATAGGTTTTTGGTGCTAGAAGGAGGTCCATATGACGAGCCAATGAAGTTTGTTTGAACCTTTCTTATCCTTTAATGGATTCTTCCCAAATCTTAACCCTAACATGTTTTTCCAGAGTTTCAAATCTAAAAGTTTCCTCAGGGATAATTCAAGACTTGTCAAATTTGAAATTCGATGACGAGGGTTGAACAATCGTTCTTGAGCACACTGCTCGTTTTCTTGAATTTTGCACTTATTATGAAATTTATTGTGAGGATATTACTTTCAGGTTGTTCATACTTACATTCAAAGCATTGTCAAAAAATGTGTTATACATTATTGGCTGCCTGTATTCACTCGTTAGAACATATTTTCAAGAAGCTTCATCGCGTCTTCAACGTGTATATCTATGAAAATGTTTATAAGAAAATCATTCATCTCAGAAAATAACCTAATGAATCTCTTGAATATTTTCAAGATCATTTCATTCATTTATGTTCTAAATTTTATGAGGATGATATTGATTGTAATTTTACGAAAGATAAGTTTGAGTATCTTGTTCACATTTCTTTCAATATGTCTGAAAATGAATCCTTTGAAAGTATCCAAACATTTGCTGGTCATGAAACTCTCAAATATGTGAAATAATAATTTGTTGTTCAGAGTGACTCTTAATCTTCTCCTCATCAAAAAACCACATATACAAGTTTAGGTGGGAGAACTTAAAAATCAATCTATTGATCTACCACCATATTATCCCACCCCACATATTCAAAATTTCAACGCAATTTTCGATTGTGAATATGATTTAATCAATTGTATTCTTTCCTCTCGTCCCCCATTAGTTATTTCATTTTATCCTCCTGATCTTGATGTCACATCAACCTGTTATAATTTCTTCTTTTGATTCTCAAGAGGATAAAGTTCAACATAAAGTTAGTGATAACCAAGAAACTTGTGATATCTTTCATAATGACTAAGTGTGGGATTTTGATTCAGAATAAGTATTTGCGGTCAAGGATGATTTTTCTTCTAATCTCTCAAATTATCTCTCACCTATTTCTCTTTATCCTAAAATTTTCCATGAACCTATCACAACCGTCACACCTTTTGATGAGCCAATCTTTGAGAATATTGATTATGAGAACAATCTTCTCTTTGTGATCTCTCCCATCCGACATTCTACCAAATTGAAGAAATGGACAGTGAAATTTATTATTTTCAATCGTCCCTTCTCTATTATTCATCAAATCATGAGGATTCATTTCCTTCTAACAAAGAAAATTTTTATCATGGCTATCTTGATGTATTCATTGTTTCATCTAATGACTTTGTATCTTCAACGATTGATTGTTCTAAGCCACCAGTATTTGATGTTCTATCCTCTAATGTCTTGGAACTACCTCAAGTTATCAAGACACTTTAGCTCACGCTGACGGTTATCTCATTTCTCACAGTCTTGATGTCAGTCCCAATTATAATCAAGTTGATGCTCTTTCTCAGAAGAATCTTCATCAGGGGATCGTGAAAGTTGTGAATCAATCTATCTCTCTATCTCCATGTCCTTTACCTGTTTTTCATGATCCTATTGTTGAATGGTTGGAGGAATCATACCTGGAAATCCCATTTGTGAAACACAAGTTCATGAATTTCTTTATGTTTTCTAAGTTTGAAATTTCAAAAGAATGTTTTGATATGACATTTTATTGAGATGTGTATAGTCATCATGCTGCATTAGCATATACTTTCTTATTGTATTTTTTTTTTCTTATTCTTTTTTTTCTTTTTTAATTCTGTGGCATGTCACATTTCATCTTTATTTTCATATGATATTCTTGATGATATTTCTTGTTGTTGATTCCCTTTCCCGTATAGGTTAGGAAATGCTTTGATGGTTACATTAGAAGTTTCATTTTACGTAAGTGTGGCATATCGCTTGTTAGTTTAGGAGTAGGGTTAGTTTATTTTTTATTTTTTATTCTTTTGCATTACTTTTGTCCTTCCCTTTCCTTTCATTCTCATCGCAATAAGTTTCACATCAAACCGTGTTCTACTTCCGAAATGAGCATGGTGAAGTTTAAGAGGACATGTATGATTGTCAATGCTTGTATTTTTGTATATTCCTTCTCTTTGCATGAGCCTTGTATATTTTATTTGACGATTATTAGATGGAAAATACATTCCTTTCTCAGAGAAATCATTAGTGGAATTGTGACGCTTGAATCTATAATTAGTACCCTCTTATCTAAGCGATTTTTATGTTTGATCGATTCTACATTTTCAAATAAGTCGAGTAGAGTAAGGAGGTGTGGAAAATTAAACAAGTGGATCGTATTTTAGAGGTTTATAAATATCCTTCTCCTAAGGGAAAACCTCTTTTGTTCTCAATAATTCAGGAACCCTCTTCCATCCCATGAAATTAATACATATCGATGCATAGTTATATAAAATAAAAATAATGAATAAATGGTTAAATAAGAGAAAGTGTTCCTATACAGGGAGGTGAAGCAAGAAACTTCGTCGGGTTGTGTCCAGGATCGTTGACAGTGGAGCAATGTTTTGTGTTCCTAAAGTGACATTGTTGGGGTATTGTCCAACCTTGTTGGCAGCAAAGTAACACCAGATATGAAAACCAAGACTCAAATTATCCTCTCCCACTTGCGTAATTATACACTCCTCATACCCAATCGAAACAACTAAGTTTTACTTGTTTTTGTTAGTATCCCATTGATGAACAAAATGGTAGGGACTAACTCTGTAACTCAAGAAAAGTAAAGAAGTTATGGTAATCAATAAAATGAAATGATAAATACTTCTTGAAGAGATAGACCTGGTCTATAGATTTAGACCCATACAGAGAGTTAGGGTTCTACCAATGTGACGCCAAGTGCATTAGATGCTACAAACCCCCTCCAAAATATTTCCTATGCCTTGATTTTGGAGCCTACGTTATGTTCATAGGGACCTATCTTTCACTGTCACCAAGTACTCCTTTTGATTGTGAAGACTCATCATTGCATGTAGTGCTTGTGATGACTTGACTAAGTTTTTTTAATAATAAATGAGCATTTTCTAACACAAGCCATCTCTTGCCCTAATATTGCACCTATTGCTGGTATTCCCTCTTAGAATTACACAATCCACTATCTCTGGAAACTTTACTAGGCCTTGAGGATCAAAGCTTCGCATTCCTTCAAGACAGGAAGCCCTTGAGAACAGAAACTTCATTAAGCCCTCTATCTCAATCAGAAATTATGCAATTCACTGACGCATTGAAATGCACAATCTCTTGTTATTGGGAATTGTGTAGCCCCTTCTGCCAATGTGAATGGGAAGTTTCTCAGAAAATTCTAAGTGTTCATCTATAGAAAATATAGAGTGCACAATTAATGTCTGACAAGTGTCACAAAGTTTTTTTTCGATCTTAAGACAAGTGTTGTTTTTCCTTGATTTTGGGCATGTGTGTCATAAACCCTAACCCAACTATATCTCTATACTATATGCCTTTAGAGCTCATTTTCAAACTCGACTTTTAATCTTTTGACTTAGTTTGCAGCGCTTTTCCGAGTAAGTTTTGCATGTGTCGCTTTTTGTAACTTTTTCTGTCACTTTTTCCTTTCTAAGTGTTATTTTTCCTATTTATTTTCATAGCAGTTCGATTTTTAATTATTATTAGCTTGTACAAGTTTTTTTTTTTTTTGGTAGTTTAGACTAATCCTAATCTTTCCAATTTTTTCTCCTCCCATCCACCCACGGGTTTCGAATAGGTGAGCTTGCATACAAAGTGCCTTAACAACGCACCCCATCACTGACTGCTCTACACCATGTGGGCTAGCTTTTAAAAGTGTTAATTTCATATGTTGTTCACTTTTTACAAGTGTCACATCAACTTCTTTCTTTTTTCCTACCATAAATTGTCCTTGCTAGGTCATTTTGTGCATGTATTTTTTTCCTTTTGCATTCCCTTTTCTGAAACTTTTTTTCACTGATCTAACTTCTCTTAATGCTGGTCTACATTATCTCTTTCCCCAACACTCAAATATGAATATTTTATATCTCCTCTCTAGGTAGAGCTACACAATCTTGACCAAATGATGCCCCTCCCAACAATGAAATTTGTAAGCTCAAGGCTCAAGCTTCATCCTTGGCCTCTAAGACTATGCAATGCGTAGTCACTAGATTCCAAACTATGCATTATGAAGTGCCAATCCTCAGGAATCAACCTTGGCCATTGATACTGCACAGTGCACAATCTCTTCCCTCAATTTTCCCAGCTGATATTGTGAATTGCGTAGTCTCAAAACTGAAGCTCCTCCCTTGTCTGTTGAGACTGTGTATTGAATAATTCAAGAGCTGATTCTGCTACCCTGAGCCCAAAAACTCCGCAATACTTATCTCCAATGACTGAATTTATTATTTAATGTAGATGAATGAATTTGTTTTCTTGATTTCATTTGTCTTCGCCATGAGTGCATATTTTTATACAAGTGTTGCAAATTTTTTAGCTTATCTCTCTTTTATCAATTTCCATCATCATGTCTCCAAAGAGATCAACCTCAAAAGACACCATAGAGAGAAGCATCGATTAAGTAGTTTAGAGAAACCTTGTCACCATGCCTATTATGTCAGACATTAAGCTTTTCATTGAGAAATATTCAGATGTCACTTGGCACATAGTTAAAGATGCATTCACAACCACCAGTTTCAAAGTAGATATAGAAGACAGACATGTATACATAAATGGCCAAAGGTTAGGATTTCATAAATTTACATGCAGGTATCCATCCTTCCCTTGTACATATATCATCAAGTGGATCCTGCCACATTTGACACAAAGAGCGCAATCCTCAAAAGTATTAGTGGAGAGTGGATTGCTTCAAATCTGGCCCATGACATTCATCTCATGTACTAGTTTCCCAATCCAAAAGGATACCTGGATTCTCATTTCTATGCGGTCACTAATTATTTGAGCACTAAGGATGTTGTCAAATCTTGGGTGGAAGAGCCATCCAAGTTCCGTTAGACACCCTACAACGCATACAAGGCTAAATCTACTAGGAAAGTGTTCTAGCACCTTATTGTTTTATGTTTCCATATCTATGGTCAAAAGAGTACTGAGACATTTCCTAAAGGTTGGGCATATCTTTCGCAACAGATTTTCAATGAAGGAAAAATATTCAATTGGTTGGATTTTTTGTCCCAACAACTGTTGATCAATGTGACTAGTGAAAAGAATCCTCCCAAGGGAAAGTAGGCCAAATTCTATGTGTTTGCATACTTGTTTCATGGGATATGTGATCAAAATTCTTTCCCTGGAATGAGTTGGACTTGGACACCAAAGGAAACTATTGTCCATATGATTTTATAGTGCATTTATAGAGGATTCAGGAAGAAGTTGATTTATCACTTCCTCATAGTATTGTATCGGATTATCTTCAAGGAAGATCGACCTTGCATGTCAAGTGAGGCTATGGAAGCAATAACAGAACTTGTCGATTGGTTTGCCTCACCTGATGGCACTTACCTTAGGGTGTTTGGTTGTTAGAAGTCATCACATATGTTACCAAAGTATGCCACTGAAAAAATGGTCATGTAGGAGATCACTTACCATATTTCCATAAGCTAATCAGGAATCTTACAAAGGAAGAAGAAACCACCTTCACCCTCCCTTCCTTAGTAGGCGGGATCGTACAAAATTAAGAATCTAAAGGTTATAAAAATTGAAGACAGTGAGTTGAAGAACTTTGGATTTGGTCTCATGGAGTATCACCGATATGATCCTAGAATTTTTTGAAAGCAACATTGTCCAAATATACACTTCAATTGGCCAAGTGGGACCTATTCTACACCAGAGGAGTAAAATATAAAAAATTGTTATAATTCCTCTAAGCCCCATGCAACAGTCATATTTGCAGGTCCATCTCATGTGAATCTAGAGCAAGAATCTACTCTGGAAGAATGACCATCAGAAAAGGAAAACCCAATGAGCATAAAGTATAAAATGAAGATTACACATAGTCCACTAGAGGAGCAGAGCCGCGAATACAAAGCAGATCCAACTATCTTGAAAGCGTATATGGCAGCAAAGAGAAAAAGGAAAAAAAGAGGCAAGAGGAAGATTTAAGACAAAAGGAAGAACAAGAGTAGAAAGATTAAGAGGAAAGGAAGATGAAAGAAGAAGAAATGAGTAGAATATAAGAGAAATAAACAATGTTGAAGCAGACCGAAGAAGAAGATCAGACTCGGCTACTAGAAGAAGAAATAAAATAGCAATAAAATAGAGAAATTTCCCAGGATATTGAAGAATTGATAGTGATTCAATACATGGAGGTAGAGCCGGAGTAGCAGAATCAGGATGTCAATCTCATTCCTTGTGCATAACATATCACCACTTAGTCTCCCCCTCCTATTGTAGAAGGGAAAGATCCAAATGATGAAGAGGAAATTTCTCCTCTTTATGAAGGTCCAGTTATGGATATTTGCAAATTGACTTACAATGAGCTTCAGAAGAAAATTTTATAAGAAATAAAGAATCAATTTCCAGACGATCTCACACATCTTTATTTTATCAAGGAGAAGGTGATTGTAATAGACACCAGGAAGAATCCTAAAGTTATTGCCACAACCAACTTGACCTTTGCAGGAGATTCTAAGTCAAACACATAATATTTGATGGATGGGAATAGACAAATGGAAAATAATTTAAAAGCTACAAGGAAACAGATTGAACAACTCTGAGCAGAGATTCATAAATCATCTCTTGCACATGTGTAATTAGAAGAACTTCAGGCAACTATACTTGGTGAAGTATTAGCTTTAGGAGAAAATATGAAGAACCTCTACGAGGAGTTATTCACCGTGCACAAAGCAGTTGTCCCCTTGCACATCATGCAACACAAATGAAGAGAGGATACAAAATCTCTCAAAGTTTTTCATGCAACCATCACTATAGTACATGAAAAGGGAATGAAGTATAGAGGAGCACCTCCTTAGTTAGTTAAGAAAACAAGATAGCATTGAGTTGGAAAAAGTTGAAGCCTGGATTCTTATACAAAGCAACAAAGAGCTTGGAATTTTCATTACCACCATTTTTCCTTGTTATGTATATTTTTATAATAGTGTGGATTCTATGGTGAAATCTTAAATATCCCTTCAATCCGCACACTCACAGAAGAGATAGGCATAAATAAGGTCAGACAGGAAGTCGAAGAATACTTGGAATAGTTCAGGAAGATAACTACAAAAGGGGACCTATAATTCAACAGACATGACATGCAGAAGTATATTGTTGGCCCTCCCAAGATCAACACTATGTTTTTCTTGTTGAAGAAGGAAATAGAAACTGGCTCCAAGACTATATAGTCAGATGCAATGGAGATTAGAGTCTTCCTTCAGCCTGATCTCATCGTAAAGTTTGACGAAATCATCGCACAATACAAAGCTTGGCATCACTATGTGACCAAATATCTACAAGTTGAAGTTGTTGAGTTAGATTTTCCTCAAAATCAAGCTTGATATGTTGTTTTGTCTTATTAGGCTTGTTTTATTAGACTCTACCCAATTTTTTCCTATATGGGTATTTCTAATATTCTATTTGAAATAAATTTGTAAGTGGAAGTAAAAGTGTCAATTGTGGAATATGAAATTTCATTAGTTAAGAAAAATAAAAAATAAGTCAGAGAGTCATTAGGGAAGTCCAAAGGTCACTAATCGTCATCTCATATGTTATAAACTTACCCTCATAACTAATGTGGAGTGCTTTTGGCTTAGGATTGAATGCTTGGGAGCATTTTTTAGAGCCTTGGCCTCTCCTTTAGAATGGAATTATTCTCTTTCTTTGGAGAAGCAAGTGTTGGCTACATGTTCCACTATTGGGGTTAGTGTCTTAGATTGGAGCCAACACATCTTCATGCATATGTTGCGGATGTACTAGGACTATTTTTTTTTATGTTTGTGATATGTGTTATTTTATTTACGCTAACGCTTAATAACTACTTTGTTTTCCTTAGTATGAATCTTGTTGAATGCATGATGTTATGTTATTTCGATTGTGGTTATCTTGTGAACTATTTTGTAGGTTAAATTATGATTATTTTACTGCTCGTGTGTCCCTTTTAAGCTAAGTATTATTACATGCTTCTAAGGGGCCCACTCTTCTTCCCTTTGATGTGATGGAATTTCTCATGCATTCTACTTGACACTTCACAAAGTTCATACATTTGTTTCAACAAAAGCTCTGTATACATAATTATATGTGTTTATTGCAATTAAGGAACACTATTAAAACCCACCACTTTGGCAACCAACTGTATTTCGGTTGGCGCTCCTACTCCAAATAATCTGGGGTCTAATTGGGACTTCACATTGGGGAGACCCCCTGCCATGTTGGCGACTTCCAGCTTTGTCAACACCTTTGAAACTTTTTCTAGATATTCGAGATAACTATCCTCTTGTGTTCCTTAGCCTTATAGAGACTAATAGATACTATAACACATGTCCAAGCTACAAAAATTAGCACTATGGTTGAACCAATGTAGCAATAAATTCGTGTAAATTTGTACTAGGACCTTGTTTTTAAAATTCAAACAAATTGGAGATAGAAAAAAATGATCTTCATGTACACACCATGATACATAAAGTGGCATGGAAGCATGTTGTATTAAAGACACAAATTAATGATACCAAAAAAAATGCAGATGTCATCACATGAATATATATAACATGTGTTAAAGAGTTGTATTAATAGATATTATTCTTTAACTTTGTATGATTGATGCTACCCATGATATTTTATAGTCAAGTAGCTACACCAATAGATTAATGCCAACCATGGTTGATATTACAGATAAATCTTCCATGCTAAGAGTTGTATCAGTGCCACCAAACCAACTCTGACTCAGTAGTCATAATATTTTCTCCAAATACAGTCTCACAAGCAAGGTTCAAGGAATTTTAGCTTGAGAAAGTATTCACGTGTACTAAAAACTACATCAATGTATCATATAGTGATAGATTATTTTAGCAATTGTAATGTATTTTGATATGATAAGAGTTATCTCTAGCTTCAAAGTGTTTGGGTTTAGTCAAGAAATAGATTTGATACTTCCTTAAGCTTATATAAATGGTTCTCATAAGATAAAGATATTACTTTTGATCATTTACAAAGAATATCTTTAATTCTTCCTTTATTTAGAGTCTATGGTCATTATAAGTGCATTTATTTAATAGGTACTCCAAGGTTTGTATCTACAAAAAAGCCTCAATATGCTACCTTTGTTATCATCAAAGGAAAATACTCTAGCTCCAATATTGTTCGGGAATGGTTCACTTTATCAATGTTTAGAGATGACAAGATTTAGAGAAGCTAATATATCATACATAGTAGCTGAAATCACACTTGTTAACCAGAATCACAATAAGAATTAAAGAATGAATTTCAAGGTTAAAGTTAGAAAATATATGTAAGACCTACTAAAATTTCCCACACATTTAAAAAATAAATGAAGAAAGAAAATATTAAGTCATTCAAAATTCCATGTCTTATCAATCAATACTCAACACGGTGATCTAACTTGAGAATCCACATCAGTTTGATTGCCTCAATATGTTTATCTATATAGTTTTCCCAAGATAAAGTATTTGACAGTATTCTTAAAAATTAAAACAATCTCTTAAAGCTTAATTTTAAATTATGCTTAATTCTTACAACAATGTTAGGCTTTACCAACAATTTTAATGCTTTTCTTCATTTATTTGTCCTCGAGACTAATGGTCTTTGTCCTTGAAAGGATTTGAACTACCAAATGCAACTCGTCATAAAATGAAAATTAGGACATGGATCAATGATTTTTTAGTTTTATTGGATTTGTCTACATAGATTGACATTGGTTATTTGTTCTCCCACAAGTTTCACTACCTTAAAAGAGTTATCTTCGATGATTTCTAAAACTAGGGTTTCTCCTAATGAGAGACAATACAAAATTCCATTTGAATGTCAACCTTGGAAATGGCTATCCATGAAGCATGTGGAAAGTTTGCAAACCTTGGAAATTCCCAAACACATCTTCAATATCTTACAAAGTGAAATTACAAGGCTTACAATGGATTTTTTCTCGCTTGGGAGAAATATGGTCATTGTGCTTGAATAAATCTTGGACACAAGTTGCAACTTTAGATAAAATTAAATTATGCCATGGATATATGATTCATAAATTCCATTATAATCATTTACATTGATTAGTTCTAGGGGATCCATTCTCCCAAAGAGTTTCATTGCCCTAGAATTTTTTTTCTTAGATAGTTTCTAATAGTATGGTTTTGCCTAGTGAGAGGTGTTATATAGAATCTATGACTATGGACAGAAGTATCTTCCCTAGACCTCGTGACCTGGTCTAGAACATTAGAAAGAAAATACTATAAAGTTATCCTTAGATAAATTGGAGAATGGAAAGATGCTTACTTGTGATCCATCGCAATCTCTTCTCTCCTCTTGGCTTGTAAGCTCCAATCGAAGCTCCAATCGCTATAATTAGAACCTGCACAAACAATAAAAACAAGCCAAAGCTCTAAAATATCTATGTAGCATTATCCAATCACTCTATTCAATGGATCAAAATAACATTGAAATATATTAATGTAAACATAACATAAGACATATAGGAAAATGGTATACTCTCTATATTAATATGAAAGGGGAGAGTTTACAACCAAAAGTGGAAGCTGATCTTGTAGAAATATCCCCAAGTTGACTTGTCCTTCCTTTCCACAATGTACACCTCAAAGTCACCCTAATTCATGGGAATGATAACTCTCTTATGATCAAAGCAACAACATAAGGGTATGATTAGACTCTAAAATCCAACCCCTAGCTTGTGCATGGTAGTAAATATATAGGAGAGGATGGTAGTTTAATAATTATTATCCATATACCAATCTAGGCTTGAGATCCACTCTTGATGGGAGGATGAGATCAAGGGATAAGAGGTGAAATATCCAAGGTAGGATGAGAGAGGATTTGAAGTTCATATCCAAGGTAAATGGTTGTAACAACTCCTCGAATCTTCTAGAAGAGGAAGCTTCAAGATTTTTTTTTTTTAATTATTTTTCCCAAATTTCTAGAATTAGCACACCCCCAACAAGGGACACACTGCAATAATCAGAGTAGGTGAAACACTGAGAAACATGTTGTAGAACGCAGGTCCCTAAAGGTACAAGGTGTGTTGGGCCTTAAAATTACTATAATGAAGCAATCAAGGTCAAAAATTTAGGGATTTGGGAGAATTGTGGTTAGGGCCTTGTGTAGGGATGATGCAAAGGTGTTCATGGATGTTGATTGATCTAGTTTGTAGGATTATTGACCAGATGAGACAAAATGGCCTATAACAGCTTTCCCCCTAAAATGCAAAGTCAGAAATTACAATTGATGACTGAAGTTCTTTACCTTGTGGCAAGTTCAAATCAAGAACAAATGGTCATATCATCATCTATTACAATACATTTTCATCATGATATATTTGTTGAGGGAAGCATACCCATGCTCAGCAGATAAGCTAACATTACATGTAAATTGATAAAGAAGATGTGTCCACTAATAAAAAATGTGTATCCATGATTGGATGATTGTATGATCATAGACATCACACTTTTTAATCTTGCATTAATCTTGAAATCGAAGCCCTGATGGATGGAACTAGATCTAGCGTCTTCTATATCGTTCACTTGATCATCCAATGTACAAGTCTAACCATGTGAATTAGTGAGTTGAATTCAAACATGGGAGACACCATCTAATTACTAGCCAATGATGTAAGTTTTTAACCATCGATGATGTTAATGGCTCTCAAGGTAAAACAATACAATCTGTATGGCGTGAATGAATGAGTTGAAGTAAAACACCATAAATAATATGTCATTCGAAGGCCAACCATATAAACTTGTCATTGAGAGAGAGGAAAATTTTCATTTATGTATGCAAGTCCCAAGGTATCAAAGGAAGAGTTTCTAAGTCAACTTCCTGGATAATGAAATGATGTCGATAGGAAGCGACCCGTCACAGGAGGGCCTTGATGTATCCCCCATCAATGACACGAAATGGATATCATGATTTGAGATAGAATAATATTGATGTGGAATTGGTTCAGGAATGAAAATCATGGAATGAAGGCTTAAGAGTATCGTAGCATATATCAACTCTATGACTTCTCTTGAACACATATGCGACATTGAATGAAGTTGGAAACATTAACCCAAAACCAAAAGTGGAGGGTTTTAAATGGTATGATGAACCAAAAGAAAAGCATTTTTCCCAACCTAATAGTCATAGAGGTGAAGTGGAAGAGTGTCGTGTTCAAGAGTGACTCCCTACCATTAATAGGTGGAATATCCCATTTCCCCAATTTCCTAACCATTGATGACCAGTATGACTTTGTTTTTTAACAAGATCGAGGAGGATAACATATGATTGATATGCAAGTCATTTAGATGAATCCCTCTGAGAAGGATTGCTGGGGCGATAGCCCCCCCTTTTGCGGACTCGCCCATGGTTTTGTGCATGGGTTTGCACATGGTTTTGGGGCATGATGGTTTTCGGCCCCTGGTATTTTGTAGATCCGGTCAAGGGAACTATGGTTATGTTCTAATCTAGGGTTAATGGATTGGGGTTTATGTATGCTTCGGCATGTATATATATTTGTTGTAACACGAAAAAGGAATATAATGAAAAATCAAGCTGGTCATACCGATTTGGGATCCAGGGGAAAATCTATGTGTATATTGTTTTATGTTTTATGCTCTCGCTATTGTTTATTTTCTGTTTTAAGATTCGTTTGCAGATAATTTTTGTTCAGGGTTATAACCTACATTTGGTATTGGAGCAGTTTTGGCTTCAAGGGCATGCCTTTGCTGTTGAGGGGGTTTTTTGCTCGGGCCCGAGGTAGACCCTGTTCAGTGGGAGATCTACAGGATTGATTCTTGCGGTGAAAGAAGATGGTGAGCAGCGAGAAGATAGAGATTGAGAAATTTAATGGTCAGAGTTTTGAGTTGTGGAAGCTCAAGATGGAGGATCTGCTAGTGGATAAAGATCAGTGGACCGCGGTAGATCCGGGTACTAAACCAACGACAATGTTAGATGAAGAATGGAAGAAGCTAGATCAGAAGGCAAAGAGCACAATACGGTTGTGTGTCTCAGATTTAGTATTGTTGAATGTATCTCAGGAAGCTATGATGAAGACCTTGTGGGACAAGCTAGGGAATTTGTACCAATCTAAGTCTCTGGTGAATAAATTGTTCCTACGGAAAAAGCTGTATAACCTGAGGATGAAGAATGGACACTCGGTGACAGAGCATCTGGACACCTTCAATACTGTGGTAAGTCAGCTATCATATGTTGATATTAAATCTCGGATGAAGATAAGTGCATCAGTTTGTTGTGTTCTCTACCAGATTCATGGGACAGTCAGGTTATTGCAATAGGTAGCAATACAACTACCTTGAATTTTGATGACATTATCTTAGCCTTGCTGTCAGAGGAAATGAGACGAAGAAATATGGAGGTTCAGAATGGAAATTCCTTATCTATACAAGGAAGTTCCCAGAATAGAAACAAAAATAAGGTTTTGAGTGGGTGATCTAAATCTAGAGGGAGATCTAAATCTCCTGGAAAGTTTGTAAAGGTGTGTTGGAAATGTGGAAAGGAAGGGCACTACAAAAAGGACTGCAAGTCTAAAGCTCCTGAGAAGGGAAAGGGATCTGATGATGCTCCTTCTGCAGAGGCAAAAACAACCTCGGATGAAGGTGGGGATGTGTATTTGGATTCTTCTTCAAATACACATGTAGATCATGAGTCATGGTTGATTGACTCGGGTGCATCCTTTCACTTCACTCCTCATAGGGAGTGGTTCTGCGAGTATGAGAAATATGATGGTAGTGATGTCTTCTTAGGTGATGATAGGAAGGCTAGAATCATTGGATGTGGAAAATTCAAGCTGAAGCTGCAAGGTGGAAGGATTAGAACAGTTCCTGGTGTTCTACACATTCCTGCATTGGCCAGAAATCTGATTTCTGTAAGCAAGATGGATGATGCAGGTGTAGAAATAGTGTTCGAGAAAGATGCCTGTAAGATGGTTCGGGGAGCACTGGTATTAATGCGGGGAGTTTAGATTGGAACTTTGTACAAGCTTCAGGGAAACACTATTATTGATGGGTGCAATAGTTCTATGGTTCATGAAAGTGGAGCAGAAAGCCTACCAGTCTCTGGAGAAAAGACCATGCTATGGCATCAAAGGCTTGGACATATTGGAGAGAAGGGCCTTCAGATACTACATGGAAATGGTATGGTAGAAGGTATGTCTAATAGCTCTCTGGATTTCAATTTCTGTGAACATTGTGTACATGGGAAGCAGAATCGGGTGATTTTTCCTTCTGGTGCTAAGAGGGCAAACAAGATATTAGAGCTTGTGCACAGTGATGTGCTTGGACCTGTGTCGGTTCCATCACTAGGTAAGTCTATGTACTATGTTTCATTCATAGATGACTTCTCAAGGAATACATGGATATATTTCTTAAGGAAGAAATCTAAAGTTTTTGACAAATTTAAAGAATTTAAGGCTTTGGTGGAAAACCAGACAGAGAAGAAGATAAAGGTGCCGAGGACAGATAATGGTGGAGAGTTCTGCAAGAAGGAAGTTGAAGAGTTCTGTAAGAAGTGTGGTATAGCATGGAAAAAGACTACTCCATACACACCTTAGCAAAATGGAGTTTCAGAAAGGATGAACAAAACGCTGATGGAAAAGGCAAGAAGCATGCTCAGTGGTATTGGGTTTGGCCAAGAATTCTGGGCAAAGGCAGTGGAGACTTCATGTTACTTGGTTAACAAATCACCTTCATTAGCATTGGAGGATAAGACTCCACATGAGGTATGGACTGGTAAGAAACCCTCTCTTTCACATCTGAGGGTATTTGGATGTGATGCATATGTACATGTTCCAAAGGAGAAAAGAAGCAAGTTGGATAATAAATCTGAAAGGTGCATCTTTATTGGGTATAAGGATGGTTTAAAGGGTTACAAGATTTGGAACCTAGAAACAAGGAAGGTTGTGTAAAACCGAGATGTGGTGTTTAGAGAGGTGAAATATGTTGTTAAACATGAAGTCCTACCAAAGGAACCTAAAAAGATAGAGTTTGAGCTAAAGGAGGATGAATCAGACTCTACAACAAAAGAAGACTCAGAAGAGGAAGAGCAACAAACTCCAGCTGTGAGAAGATCAGTTCGGGAAAGAAGACAACCAGAAAGGTATAGTCCATCTGATTTTTGTTCAAATTTTGCTTTAACTATAACTGATGATGATCCCAGAACCATCAAGGAGGCTGTAGATTCAAAGGATGGAAAACTCTGGAAGGAGGCCATGGTTGATGAAATGGCATCCTTACATAAAAATGAAGCATGGGATTTGGTGGAGTTGTCGGCTAGAAGGAAGCCCATTGGGAGAAAATGGGTGTTTAAGAAGAAGATGAATGTAGAAGGAAAGGTGGAGAAATACAAAGCTCGGTTGGTATAAAAAGGTTATTCCCAGGTGCCAGGAATTGATTTTGGTGATATTTTTTCTCATGTTGCCAAAGTTACTTCTATTAGATTAATTTATTTGTTGCTACTGCATTTGATTTTGAGGTAGAACAGATGGATATGAAGACAACATTTCTTCACGGGGATTTGGAAGAGGAGATCTACATGAAGCAACCTGAAGGCTTTATGGTGAAGGGGAAGAAAGAGCTGGTATGTAGGTTAAAGAAGTCTCTGTATGGGTTAAAACAGTCACCAAGGATGTGGTATCAGAAATTTGATACCTATATATGGGGACTTGGCTTCACCAGAAGTAAGGAGGATCACTGTGTTTATTTTAAACTAATTGGTGACCATGTTATTTATTTTTTCTTGTATGTGGATGATATGTTGTTGATTGGAAATGACAAATTAATTATCCAATATTTGAAGACCCAATTGTTCTGCAAATTCGACATGAAGGATCTTGGTGCTGCAAACTATATTTTGGGCATGGAAATTAAGAGAGATCGGGAAAAGAGGAAGCTCTGGTTAAACCAGAGGAAGTATGTCGAGATAATATTGGAGAGGTTCAATATGCAGGATAGTAAACTAGTGAATGTTTCGATTCCTGTAGGTGTAAAGTTGTCTGCTGAATAGTGTCCCAAGACACAAGAAGAAGAGGAGGATATGTCTCGTGTTCCATATGCAAGTGCAGTGGGTAGCGTGATGTATGCAATGTTATGTACTAGACCAGACATTGCACATGTAGTGGGAGTATTGAGCAGGTTTATGTCAAACCTAGGTAAGTAGCATTGGACAGCGGTGAAGTGGGTTTTCAGATATTTGCGTGGCACTAGTGATTATGGCTTGTGCTACCAGGGAAGACTAAGATTGGAAAGAGTGTTGGACATTCATGGTTTTGTTGATGCTGACTGGGCTAGAGATCTGGACCAAAGAAGATCTACAAGTGGGTATGTGTTTAGCCTATTTGGAGGTGCAGTCAGTTGGATGAGTAAAAGACAGTCTGTAGTGGCTCTTTCAACTACAGAGGCAGAATACATGGCAACCACTCATGCAATCAAGGAATTAGTTTGGTTGCAGAGATTGTGTTCAAGTATGGGGTTGGTGCAGCAAGCTATAAGGATAGACTGTGATAGCCAAAGTGCAATTTTCTTGGTTAAGAACCCTACTTATCATTCAAAGACAAAGCACATTGATGTTCAATATCACTTTGTGAGATATATGGTTGAGGCTAAAAGGGTGTTGTTCATAAAGGTGGACACCTTGAAGAATGTTGCAGATATATTGATGAAGTCTGTGAGCACTTAGAAGTTCTCTTGGTGTAGAGAGACAATGGGTGTTGCAAAGCTGGGCTAATGACTCGCTCTCCTGTGGCCCCCTGCGGAAAGAAAACAACAAGTGGGAGAATGTTGGGTATGTGTTATATTCTTTCCATGACTAGTCACATGCAAGGGGTTCACAGGGGCGCGATAGCTCCTCCTGTACGTTGCGCTAGGCACAGCAGGGGAGTGACAGGGAGGGCGACAACGCCCCGGGAAATTTTTTTTGGTCCTTATTTTCCGATGGGAGGACCCGCCCATGGTTTTGTGCATGGGTTTGCACATGGTTTTGGGGCATGATGGTTTTCAGCCCCTCGTATTTTGTAGATCTGGTCAAGGGAACTACAATTATGTTCTAATCCAGGGTCAATGGATTGGGGTTTATGTATGCTTCGACATGTATATATATGTGTTGTAACACTAAAAGGAATATAATGAAAAATCAAGTTGGTCGTCCCAATTTGGGATCCAGGGGAAAATCTCTGTGTATATCTGTTTTACGTTTATGCTCTCGCTATTGTTTATTTTCTGTTTTAAGATTCGTTTGCAGATAATTTTTGTTCAGGGTTATAACCTACATAAAGATTCATTTTTATAAATAGTCTCTTGAGTCCGAAAAGGTAGAAACCAATACTCAAGAGAACCTCTTAGCCAGGTTTGACTAAGGTATTTATTTTTTGTAAACAGTCTATCCTAGTATGGAAAAGGGTTAAACTTATACTAAGTATACATCTTTTCATTTACTTTAACAAGTTCAAAAAGACAAGTGATTGACAATATTTTCATGTTTAGGGAGTCTGAAAGGAGTTGAAGGAGAACTCCTCCTAGAGGAAGGAGTGGTAAAAAGGGTTAGAAATTGGTTTCGGTCATGATGGAACTTCTCAAAACATGTAGAAGTTAAGAGGTTGGCTAGTAAGACCACTCATCACAGTTGTTCCCTAGGATAGGGTAAAAACCAAGTGAATGTGTATGATCATCCAAGAAAATGGTAACGATGGAATGAGAAAAACAAGGCTCATCTAGCAGAAATTAGGTAATAAAAAATGGAAATCACGCGAGGTAGGATGAGAATGATTTCATTTTTACAAAATCTTGAAACATGGGAAACTATGCTTGAAAAAAGGAATAAATGTGCTTGAAATAATTTTGCATGCCCCCAACATAATGACTCAATTCTAGGTACATGCCCCCCAAGCTTCATTTCATGCACCTAAGTAGACTATTGATTACTAACGGGTGGATGGAATGAAGGTTCATTTAAGAAATCAATTGAAAGACTCGACTGGGAATTTACAAGATCTAATCAAAGAGTCAAATTGGAATGGGATCTATTTCATTTTTTAGCGAGGTTAACACGAGAAAAGAACTATGCTAAAATTAACTTGTTTAATTTTTTAATAAGCTTGAAACGAGAAAAGTAACTATGTTGTGGTGCCTTGATCATGACCTGCGAAATTCCATGGTTTCCATGAGGCTTTCATCATATGAGATAAAACTGATATGGAAGTTATCAAAGGATCCAATAGATAGATTATATTCCAATGCCCCTAATAAATTATGCACTACATCACCTACTAGATCACCAGTAGACGCAGTCATGGAACAAGTTTCCACATAATTAATATGCGGTGGAGGAGATACCACTTGCATATAAGGACCATTTAGGGATGTCGATTGATAGGGAATCAAATTAGGACCAACAAACGAAATATGGTCAATGGTCATGAATCTTCCTTCATGTAGGAAATAAATCACATGAAAGAGTAAAGAGACAAGAGCTCCCATGACATAAACATAGTCGCATCCAAGGAGTAAATTAAAATCGAAAGGGCCTTGGACTACCATCACATCGATATATATTTTCTTTCCTCCCAAAGTAATAGGAAACTAAGGAAGGATCCCTAACAGTTGACTGGTTCCTCTGTTAAAAGACAACATATTATGGGTAACGAGCACAAGCTGCAGAGAACCTAAAGCTTGCCAAGAAGTTGAGGATAGAATATTAACAGATGCACCTTCATTTATGAATGTTCCAAGTATGGATATGTTATAATCCTTTACTATGATCTAGAAGGGCACATAAGGAGGAATACGATATCCTTCCAATCAACTATAATCAAAACAAGTGACCATACTACTTGGAGGGGGTGTTGTGGGAATGGGATAATTGCCCCCTTGTGCTATGGGAATAGGAAAATCACTCCCCTATACCTTGGGAATGGGAGGCTTTCCCTCCAGTTCCATGGGAACAAGAGGATTGTTTTCCTGTACCATTGGAACGGGAGGATTTCCCCCCAATTCATTAGAATCTAAAGAAACAAGAAGAACCTGAGCAATATGAACTTCACTCTCTATGGGAAAGGCATGATCAAGTGAAGGTGGAATAAAGTCAAACATTTTTTCAACCAATGATTGGTTGGGAAAAAAATTCATGGGATTCACGTTCAGAGAGAGTGGTATTGATTGGATTTTGATTCTGATCAATCACTTCATCAATTAGTGGAGGATTGGGAGAAAGATTTTGATAACCAGTCAGAAGACGAGGTTGGGAATTTTTAAGGTCTTCTAATACTTTTAAGGCTTCATCCATATAAGGGCAAAGGTTAATAGGATTATTCCATTCAAATAACCTACATATAAAATTGACTTTCCCCTTCTTTCCATGGACCTTACTATCACTAGGTAATGGTTTATCACTAGCATGATCTCCAGAGGCTGATGACCAGGGCTGATGTGATCCCAAGGACCACACTTATAATACCTTCAGAATACCAGGGAAATATCTAAGAATTTTTTCACCCTTACATAACCTGCAATTGAATTTAACTTTTTGGGGTTGATTGGAAGGTTTCTCCATACTAGCAACATTGGTAGCAGTGGTTTCTTAGTTTCTCCCCTCCTTAGTTTTCTTCTTCTTCTTTGTCCTTTTATTCTTCTTCTTAGCTTCCTAGCTACTAGAATCAAGACTTTCACCAGGTGATGAAGAAGAACAGGATGGAGAAACAACATATGAAGAAGGAAAAGGGTAAACTTTAGGATCAACAATGATTTTGATGTTGCTCAAGTGGAGGAGAACTTGGTTGAGGAGTGGTTTGGAAATTCGGAACGATAAGGGTTGAAATTAATCAAACTGGTAAACCAATGGGAAATTAGGGAATGTAAAATGTTGCCACATAAGGAGCACCAATATTTCCAAATGGAGGAAAAGGACTAGGATTATTGTTAGAGGGGTTTCCTTGATTGGTAGACTTTGGAATTGTTGCCATTAGTCTCAACCAAAGATCCACTAAGGATTTATTCCACATTGGGGATGTTGTTCTGTGGTCAATTAATTGATTTTATAAATTAAATACACAAATAAAACAAAGGGGTAACTAGGCAGATAAGGATTATGTATGGGCAGGAAATATCCCCAAATGTTGTGTTCGATGTATCATAGTGTACAAGGCATCCAACTCGGTTACCTATGGTGAGCATACCAACCTAGGGTGGACTTCAAAAATATACTCATAGGTATGTGGAAGTGCAGTTTGTAGTAGTGTTTTCTAATGTGTAATCGTTCGATGAGAGTGTTCCCATATACTTATCATGTGTGGAGCACCATCCAATATACCCGGAGATATGTGGAGAAAAGTTTGATACACTTACGTATGTTGAATGAGATATCACCCTCGGAATGAAATTCTGGAAAAAAATGACATCTCTTATGCTTAAAGGCGTCGGAACATGTTTCTAGCCTATACCTCTAGATGTTTCGTTAAGTTTAAAATGCCCCTTCGATTAATTGAGGTGAATTTTAGAGTTTATCTTGAATTATGTTTCAATCTCATAGCTCAAAATTCAATGTCACATGAACACACCTATGATGCAACTAATATGACAAAAATAACTCTTTTCGTTTTCCTTTTAATAATGAAATTCCTAACTATTTAGGGGAAGAAGAAATCAATCAACAATGCAACAAACAAGTGATGCAACAATCGATCTCCTCAGCTTCGCTATTCTAATCAAAATCAAAGCCCTATATGAAATGCATGATGCATAATATTTTCCTTTTCAATTCCACTTAATTTTTGAATGAAAACAAAGATGTTTTCCTAATCATTGATAATAAGAACTATTCATAATGATGATTGGAAAACCAATTCTTTCAAGCACTCAATAATCAAGAAAGCAGTTTTCTGATGAACTAATGACAAGAACAAATAAAAATACAAAAAAATATTATCAATGGCACTCGAAACCAAAATAAAACAAGATGAAGGCTTCTGAGAGAGCTAAACACACTTGGGGACACAAGGAGGACCAACTAAAACCAATTTAATCAGAGAGAAAAGCATGAAAAGTCAATTTTTTTCATGAAACAGAGGTCAGCGTAGGTGCAGATAGTATACCAATGCTCTGCAATGAAGGTATACATAAGAACAGGATGCTTTGCAACGATCTGGCAGCAGACCAGGGGGTGCGTTGATCAAGGAAAAGGGAGTTTCTGACACAAAAAATAAAATGCAGCTCAATGAAAGGTCTTCCTAGGGTCAATTCAAACTGAGAGAGGCATTGAAGGTTTGTTCAAGAGTTGTAACAAGGGATAAAGTCAAGGAAACCATTAAGGGAATTAATTGATCCCCAACAGAGTTGCCAATTTTTTATATGGAATCTACGACTACGGATAGAATTATCTTCCGTATACCTAGTGGCCTAGTCTAGAACAAGAGAAAGAAAATATTATAAAGTTATCCTTAGAGAAATTGGAGAATGGAAAGATGCTTACTTGTGATTTGTTGCAATCTCTTCTCTCCTCTTGGCTTGTAAGCTCCAATTGTAGCTCTGATCACTATAATTAGAACCTGCACAAACAATAAACACAAGCCAAATATCTACGACATCCATGTAGCATTATCCAATCATTCTATTCAATGGATCGGCATAAAATAGAAATATATGAACATAAAAATAACATAACACATATAGGAAAATGGTATACTCTTTGTATTAATATGAAATAATATATTTTACAACCAAAAGTGGAAGTTGATCTCATAGAGATCTCTCCAATTTGACTTGTCTTTCCTTGCCAGAATGTGCACCTAAAAATCACCCTTATGCATGGGAATGATAACTCTCTTATGATCAAAGCAACAACATAAGGGTATGATTAGTCTCCAAAATCCAACCCCTAGCTTGTGGATGGCAATAAATATATAGGAGAAAATGGTAGTTTAGGAATTTGTATCCATTTACCAATTTAGGCTTAATATCCACTCTTGATGAGAGGATGAGTTCAAGGGGTAAGAGGTGAAATATTGAAGGTAGGATGAGATAGGATTCAAAGATCTTATCCAAGGTAAATAGTTGTGACAAATCCTAGAAGCTTCTTGAAGAGGAAGCTTTGGGATATTTTTTTCCTGAATTTATAGAATCAACACACCCCGAACAAGCGACAACCTGCTCTGGTTAGAGCAGGTGCAGAACTGGGCAACATGTTTTTGAACGCAAGTCCCTAAAGGGATAGGGTGTGTTGGGCCTTAAAAGTACCAAAATGAAGCAAACAAGGTCAAAAGTTACAGGATTTTGGAGAGTCGTGCTTAGGGATTTGTGTAGGGATGATAACAAGGCTTTTATGTATGATGATTGATCTAGTTTATAGTCCTATTGACCAGATGCGACAAAATGGCCTATAACAAGAGGAATAACAAAGCCTACACTTGATGTAAAACTTGGAAATTTTTCCATGGAAGTGTGTGCATAGTGTTCTCACCTCTTCCATGCCTAAAGAAACCTATGAAAGCTCACATAACACAATTTCAATGCTTGATATGGTATTTTTTCACTAACTAATATTTCTTTTATCCCTAAATATCTTTAGGCCATGAGTTTCAACTCATATCAAAATGTAAATTGGGTCATGCATGACATGCCATCAATGCATTAGAATCATCTACATGAAATAGTGCTAGAGTTTATATTCTCCCATGAGTTTCACTACCTTATACTTTGTAACACCCTCCTCCTACATTTACCCAAGCTAACCAGTCCACCATGGTAAAAATGTGACGAGAGGGCAGTATGATGTGATTCAACCTCCTAGGTCACCTTAAGGAAGTGGAACCGATGAAAGACAATCAAAATGACCATTCACACATCTTACAAAACCTCCAAGACCCAACCAACCTTTCTAGGTGCTTAACTCTTGAAGCCACTTGTCTTTTAATGACAAAACACCCAGTGGTTCCCATGACAAGGAAACAGTATGACTCGAACCCTCCAGTCGCCCCCATAGCAACGCCATCCCAACGATTGTGGAATTTTTCAGGTAGCCCTATGCCAACGACTCTGGATTATGTGCCTCTTTTTTAGGGACAAGACTTAGGCCACTACCCAGAACTCCATGAGACTTCCAAAAATGATACATAAAAATTAAACAAAGGTACTAATGAAAAAAATTGATCAATGACCTGACTAAACCCCTACTATACACGACATACATTTCGTCAAACATGTCACAAATATGCAATCTATAGGTCTTAACAACATATATGAGCATAGGGGTCTCGTACTTATCTGAGAATCGCTAAGAAGCATTGATGCCTTATCATATTAGCTACATTATCATCTACAAGGTCATATATTAATTTTTCATTCTTTTACACATCAAAACATGATGAGAGACATACACCATCATTATTATAAAACATACTCATAACCAACATATAAAAACATAAATAACAAGGATATAATAGCCATAAAAACCACATGAACAAGTATATTTACCCATCAAATACAAGAGGAGAAAATATCTTATTATTTTGTGTAAATTGCAACCAGGTCTGGTACTTCCACGTACCACCCGACCATTAACTAGGATGAACCAAATATCTCTTTTAGCTAGTCACCCTCGTGCCATATTCCAAGCATGAAGGACCTCATGAAACACCTCAAGCACAACTAAACTAGGGCTTCCAGAGGAAAACCACCTCAAAGATAAACCAGTGATTCCAAATGACGGTTGGACATCACTAACCATCACCAAATCGGTTTGTACCAAAATTATCTAAGGCTCCAGGTCGTTTGTTCCAACCAAGGCTCGAGAACTAGTAACTCAATCCATAGTTGTTTTCGAGCTCCAGAGCATTTATTCCAACCAAGGCTCTAGGACTATTAACTCAACCCAGAGTTGTTTTCGGGCTCTAAAGCATTTGTCCAACCAAGGCTCCAGGACTACTAACTCAACCCACCAAGGGCTCCAGAGCATTTTTCCTACCATGGCTCTAGGAATAGTAACTCAACCCAAGTTGTTATAGGGCTCGAGAGGGTTTTTCAAACCAAGGCTCTAGGAACTAATGTCTCAAAACAAGCTATTACAAGGATGAATAGCGATTTTCCAACCAACTCTCTGGGAACTAATGACTCAAAACAAGCTATTACAAGGCTCAATAGCGATTTTCCAACCAAGGCTCTAGGAACTAATAAATCAGTCCACAACCAAAGGAACATGAGAACCAACCAGAAACAAAAGGAAAGAAACCCACACCAGGGCAAACCACTACCAATCTAGGCAATCCCCCATGCCAATGAAATATCATGACCAAGAAACCACATGCATGTGCCATAAATGTAACTTGGTACATGCAATAAAAAACCAATGTAGTTGTTGATCCCGATGTCCTCTTATGCTTTCCTGATTCTCCTTTTCCTTCTTGCTCCAAATCCCAAGTATTCCACACTCGTCCAAGAGTGCTCCAAGAAACCATAACTATCCAAGAGTATGAGAGAGATCCAAAATTGAACTGAAAAAAGCTATGAACTGATCCTCATAAGCCTCTTTAGTAATGAGGCCTCTATTTTCTTCATTTTCCATCATTTTCCTTCATTTTCCTCATCACATGCAACCTGTGACCTTTCACCTCCCTTTTCTCCTAATTTTCATTATTTTCATATATAAAATGCCAATTAATGCCTCATTCCTTTTCAAATCCTTATCCATTTCCCTTGCCACTTTCCATAGACATTAATTAATCACAAGTGATCCCCATCACTATGTTTTTTCCCAACATTCAGCTTGGAATACGTGTCCCATGAACAAGGTCTTAATTTACCTTTATTAACTTTATCACATGGATTTTTTACCAAGGTTTTTACAGAACCCTCCCCCATGGGGGAACACCGTCCTCGGTGTTCAATGATACCTACAACCAACAAGACTATTGAAAGAAAAATATTTCCCATGGAGCTTTATAACTTAGGTCATTACAGTGTTTACAATGATCAACTTGATGAGAAGAAAACTAACATGACAACATAATAACATAACAACCATAATGACATGACACTCATACCACTTATTGGAGCTTTATCACACAACTCATGGTGGTATTTACATCCATATACATATGTACATATATCAAAACATCACACCAAATCATATACAAAAACATCACATCAAAACATATACCAAAGCATATATCAAGGAAATTCGCTAAACCAACGAATAGATAAGTATACATATCCTACATCTGATCTGCCATCTCCCACATAGCTTCATCAGGCCCAAAGTGATTCCATTTCATTTTAACTTGCTCAATTGCTTGGTTCCAGAGCATGAGCACCTTTCTCTACAAAATATGTTGCGGTTCCAACTGGAATTTTCCTTCTGGCTCCAGATACAATACAGACCATTCAATCACATGATCAACATCCTTAACATACTTCTTAAGTAATGACATATGGAAAACATCATGGAATTTTATTATCGGAGGCAATGCAAGTCGATAGGCTACTAGTCAAATCCTTTCAAGAATCTTGAAAGGTCCACAAAACTTAGTTTCCATCTTGGCACATGATCCAATCCTCAAGGATCTGTTCTTGCAATTGATGCACAAGTAAACTCGTTCCCCAACCTGAAACTCCTTAAACAAATTGTTCTAATATACATAAATTTTCTGCCTATCCTATGCTGCTTTCAAATTCTTAAATTTTCTGCCTATCCTATGTTGCTTTCAAATTCTTTTTGATTACCTGCATTTCCTATTCCATTTCTTCCAACATGTCTGTTCCAATCATTACCCTATTAACTGGATCACTCCAACTGATAGAAGTATTACAACTTCGCCCATATAATGCCTTGAATAGGCTCATTGTCAATGACTCCAGATACCCATTATTGTAAGGAAACTCAACCAACAGAAGGTACTCCTCCCACATCCTCTACTTATGCATCAAATACATCCTCAACATGTATTCTAGAATCCTATTGACCCTCTTTTTTTGTCCATCTATCTGCAGATGATAAGTGTTGTTGAAGGAAAAATATGTACCCAAACATGCAAATAACTCTTTCTAGAATCTCGAAGTGAAGTTAGCATTTATGTATAACACAATATTCCTCGGAACACCATGAAATATGACCACATATCTTATGAATACATGTGCCACATCACTAGCTGAATATGTAGTCTTCACTGGAATGAAGTGCACTACCTTAGTCAACCTATCTACCAAAACCATGATGGAATCATATTGTCTAGATGTCCTCAACAAACATGTAATGAAATACATGGAAATTCCCTCCCACTTCCACTTTGGAATTGGAATCGGTTGTAGTAATCCATCTGGATGTTTAAAATATTCCTTTAGCTGCTGATAGTCCAAACATCTAACCAAAAACTCTGCCATGCCCTTTTTCAAATTCGTCCAATGATAAAAATTCTTCGTTGTTGTCAATGTCTTTTGATATCCTAAGTGTCCTGAATACAATTTTTCATAAAACTCTCTCAAGATAATCTTCTTGATCTCACTACTGTCTGGAACATATATCATGTCCCTAAATTTGATCAAGCCATATGCTGAGAGACGATAGCCCACATCCTCTACACCTATACCTGCACATGTACCACTACTTGTACATGTACCTATACCACTACATGTACATGTAACTGTACCATTACCTGTACATGTACTTGTACCTATAACACTACCAATAAATGTACTCCATTGTAACTTGTTCCTAAGCCCTCTATACCTTTCATTTTGTTGACCTGCCTGTAAGATCTGATCTTGTAGATTTTTCCCATAAGAAATCATAGTTGCAATGTGATTTACCTATATTTGCCTGCCAAGAGCATCTGTAACCATGTTCTCTTTTCCCTTGATGTACCTAATCTCAAATTCAAACTCATTGATCATGGTCAACCATCTATATTTCTTGGCATTATTTCGGTTGGTTCAATAGATACCTCAATCCACTGTGATCGCTCATTAGTATGAATCTCTTTCCAAGAAGATAGCACCTCCACATCTTCAATGCACGGATGATCACTTCCAACTCAATATCATGTGTCAAATATTATGATCGTGCTCATTCATATTCCTTGATTCATAACACACTACATGTCCTTCTTGCATAAGAACTCCACCAAGTCCCATCTTGCAAGCATATATACATACCACAACTTATTTATCTGTATTTGCAATTTTTTAACATTGGATCATTTGTCAACAACTATTTAAATTTTCCAAAATTTGTTGCACATTCCTTTTTCCATTCAAATTTCTTACCTTTTCTTTGCAACGATGTTATAGGATAATCAATTTGTGATAATTTCCTAATGAACCTCCTATAATAACCTACTAATCCCATAAAGTACCTTACCTCATCCACATTCCTAGGAGCTTCCCACTCTGTGATAGCCCTTATCTTCTCTGGATCCACTACTATTCCTTCCTTTGAGACCATATAACCAAGTAATGTACCTCTGTATGAAATAAACTGCATTTACTAAGCCTAGCATACAACTGATGTTCTCTCAGTAATCTCAATATTGTTTCTAAGTGTTCGACATGTTCTTCCTCATTCTTAGAATATATCAAGATGTCATCAATGAATACAATAAAAAAATTATCCAGATAAGGGCGGACAAGATCGATCTCCCTAGTATCCTACGGATAGCTAGAAACACACATCCATTTGTAAATCGTTTCCTCTAGATTATTTTCAATTCAGAATTATTATAAAAAAAGAAGGAGGACATGCCCCTACTTTGAAATCCGACGTTCGGTGCAGTCTTTTATCCAGTAGCTCCAAAGAGGCTTCTTCAGTAAGTAGAACCTGCAATCAAAGATAGACAAAAGAATTAAAATCACTTGCAACATATAGTAATTAAGAACAACTAATCTAACTTAGTGATCAAGGAGTCCAAGTATTGAATTATTCAAATAAGCACAAGAACAAATCAATGAGAAAAGGAGATCCATATGTATTATCTTGAACGAAAAGATTAACTTTACAACCTGATGCCTTGATGTTGTACAAGTTCCTCCCGGGGTCCTGAACAATCATTCCTCCTTCAGATTGACAAGCTTTCCTCTCTTTGAACTAGCATGAATTTATGGACATAAGTGTGTGATCATTCTCATGCCAACAATAACTAGTGTAGAGAGTATGCTCTCTTGAGAATTTCTTCAGCAACTAACATATATGTATACCCTTGAGACTGAAACATGAGCTCAATTTATAGGGAAATGGAGGTAGTTTCTGTTCCATGAAGAGGGGGATGAATTCCTCCCATGAAGATATTTGAGGTCCATAGACCAAGGGATAAACTCCATGAGTGGAGGGATAGAGCTCCATGAGTGGAGGGATAAAGTCCAAGCTGATCACGCTTCTAGAAGATTCCAGTTGGGAGAATATTCGACCAGCTGGGCTTATAGAACTTACTTTTTCCTTTATTTGACTGTTTACGGGGGTCCGCAGGCTTTATAAGAAGAACGTGTGAGATATATCGTAGGCTATAGAAAAAATATCTGCAGATCCACAGGAAAGAGATAGGAAATGTGAAGAGTTAGACTTTTAAGGGTTTTAATGATATTTTCTCCAATTCCAAGACTTGGTTTAGGAACATTAGGGTTTTTGACTTCTAAGGGAGCATAATATAGGTAGTGATGAACCTATATGGATAGTCAAATGTCATGGTAACAAGATAATGTGTAACATATTTCCCCCTAAAGTGCGAAGTCTGAAGTAGTTCTGAAGAGTGAAGTGCTTTATCATTCCAAGGATTGGATTGTGGACACACCGATCGAAAACTTGTAGAAACATTCAATGCAAGCATATATATATATATATATCATCGCTGAGGTAGGCATTCCCATACTCAGATCAAAACTAACTAAATGTTCTGGTACATAAATGATTTTAAAATTACATCAATAGTAGACACAGTATGGGCGCAACCATCTGTCATAAGTAGTCTATTGTATCATGAATAAGAAAACTCCTCACAGCTTGGATGGTGGAAACTAGATCCAGGGTCTTGATTTCCGCATCCTGAACTAGTACGATTCTATCCATGCGATTGATTGCGTCGAAGTCGAACATGGTAGAAACCACTTGATTACCAGTCAATGATGTGAACTGATAACAAGTGTGAGAGAAACCACCAATAATGAAAATGGCTCTCAAAGTACTGAGTACAATCTACGAAGTGTGAAAGAATAATTTGCAGTCAAACACTTCACAGAATCATTCGATCGAAGGTCAATGATGCAACCTGTCGTCGAAGGAAAGAAACCTGCCATTAGGGCATGCAGATCCCAAGGTACTGATAGGATTCTAGATCAAATTTCTAGATGATGAGTTGTCGTCGATAGAAAGTGACCCATATTAGGAAAGCCCATGACACGAAACCATTAGATCAAGTTTTGAATAAATATTTGCAAGGATTGACTCAGGGATGGTCAACACGAATGGAGACAAATGTTTGCAATGAATGGTTTATTTGAACTATCTCTTGAACACATAACGACACTTCAGATGGTTTGGTAACAAATGACCTAAAGCTAATAACCAGAAACCGGCTGAAGACTTTCAATGTGGTTTGATTAAATTTTAGACAAAGGATTTTCCCAACCCACGTACAAGTGTGACAAATTGTCATTTTCAAGAGTGGTATACTGCTTTTAAAACAAGGGTGACAACTGGATTCCTTTTCTCTTTTTCCCCCCACCATTATCGGCAAGTACCTCTTTATTTTTGAAAATCTTGAGGAGGATAACATTTTCTTGTTGTGTGAGCTCATCCTTCGAATGATTCCATCTTAGTATTAAAATCAAACCCTAAGAAGGAGTGGTTCGTTCTTGATTGTAATTGACATCCTCTACTGTTAAGTTTTAACAAGTCCAGTATAGGATAAAATCGACGTTTTTCATTTTTAGGGAGTCAGAAGAAAAACATAAGTAAACTCTGTGGTTGTAATTTTTCGTAAATTTAGGAGAGAACTCTATTGACCATGATTAGTCAACGTATACCTTTTTCGTAAATATTCCATTTCAGTCTGGAAAAGGGGTAAACTTATACTGAAGAGACGACTGTTCATTTCCTTTAACGAGTTCAAATAGTCAAGTAATTGATGATATTTTCATATTTAGAGAGTCTGAAAAGGGCTTAAAATAGAACTCCAGGGTTTCACTTTTCCATAATTTTACAGAGCCCGAAAAAGTGATAAAAGTATACTGAGGTGGCCAACTTTCAATTTAATTTACGTCTAGGAAAAGACAGAAAGAACTCGACATTTCATGTGTTTTACGAGAATGAAATATGGCAAAATAATCTCAGGATTTTAATGAGTTTAATTAGTATTGAAAATAATAACCAAAATGGACTCAAGATAGGTTGCATTTTTATACAAGCTCGATACATAGGAAAAATTATGCTTGAGAGTGGTTTCATTTTTACATAAGCTTGAAACATAAGAAAACTGTGCTTGAGAGTGGTTTGTTTCATTTTTACACAAGCTTGAAACAAAGTAAAAAATCATGCTTGAGATAAGTTTCAATTCCTCCCAAGCATAACTTGCAAGAGAATATGCCCCCCAAGCTTTGTTTCATGCACCTAAGTGGACTATTGGTTACTAATAGGTGGATGGAATGAAGGTTCATTTACGATATTAGCTGAAAGACACAGGAAAAGAACTACGCTTATGGAACCTTGTTTCATTTTTTAACGAGCTTGACACAAGAAAAGGAACTATGCTTATGGATCCCTGTTTCATTTTTTAACGAGGTTGACACGGAAAAGAACTCTCCTCATGAGGGTCTGTTTTATTTTTTAATGAGGTTGACACAGTAAAAGAACTATCGTCATGGTAACCTGTTTCATTTTTTAACGAGGTTGGCACAAGAAAATAACTATCCTCATGGTGACTTGTTTCATATTTTAACGAGGTTGGCATAGGAAAATAACTATCCTCATGGAAACCTGTTTTATTTTTTAACGAGGTTGACACAGTAACAAGAAATCTCCTCATGGGAACCTTGTCATGGATTCCAATTGGAAGTAACACATGTCAAGGGACACTCCTCGATCATGGCTTCCAAGAGGTCTTCATCAGATGGAAGAACAGTTCTCTGGAAGGAACACATGTCAAGGGACACAATAGGGATAAAAACGTCGCGTTCAAATAATCCCATAGGGTTTTCCATGTCAATTACCGGATCTAAGTAAAATGAAGTCGAGAAAATAGTGAGAGGCTTACTTGCATCGATAACTGGAAACATGGGATTCGTTGCCACATAATTAACCTGTAGCGGGGTCGATACCACCTTCGTATAAGGAAAATTCATGGATGTCGGATTATTGGTAGTCGAATCAGGACTAACGAATGAAAGCTGGTCAACAGTCACAATGTTTCCATTATGAGGGAAAGACATCACGCGAAAGAGTGTCGATAGGACAGTTTTCATTGCTTGGATAGAGTCTCGCCCAAGGAGAAAATTGAAATCCAAGGGGCCTTGGACTACCATAAGATCAATACAGACAGTTTTACCTTCCAAGGTAATAGGAAACTTAGGAAGGATCCATAAAGGTTCACTAATGGTTCTTTTAAAAGCTAACAGATTTTGTGTAACAGGCACAAGATGAGGGGAACCCAAAGCTTGCCAAGAAGTTGAGGATAAAATACTGCACCGAACGTCGAATTTCAAAGTAGGGGCATGTCCTCTTTCTTTTTTTATGATAATTCTGAATTGCAAATAATCTAGAGAAAATGATTTACAAATGGATGTTTGTTTCTAGCTATCCGTAGAATACTAGGGAGATCGCTCTTGTCCGCAAGAGGGATTCATCGCCATAACAAAATGCCTCAAAATTTTTGGAAAACCTTACTATTCCACAGCACAAACTTCCAACTGGTTACCATCAACTTTCTCCCAACCTACCATCAACTGATGGAGTGATTGATATAATTCAAACTACATTCAATCTCACTCTTCCATTGGAGAGTGAAACTCATATCACTCAAGTTGATGATCCATTAGTTGAACAAGTGTTTGACTTGATTTCACATCTGATCGATCCCACTCTATTTGTAGATATTGAAATTCATACCGCTCAAGTTCTTCTTGTTACATCAGATTCTTCTATGCCAGGGGAAATTTCACATGTTTCTTCAGAACCCCCTCCAAGTACCGAGGTATTTTCCTTTGATTGGAATATACTTACAGAACCTCATCTTCCTTCCTCCATCCCTTTCCAAATAATTGTGAAGGCTTGTGGTAAAAATGTGAGCTGCATGAATGTAGATGAAGGTGCTTCTGTTAGTATTTTATCCTCAACCGCTTGGCAAGATTTGGTTCCCCTCAGCTTGTGCCTGTTACACAGAGTCTGTCAGATTTTAATAGAACCATTAGTGAACCTTTAGGGATCCTTCCTAAGTTTCCTATTACCTTGGAAGGTAAAACTACCTGTATTGATCTTATGGTAGTTCGAGGCCCCTTGGATTTCAATTTGCTCCTTGAGAAAGACTATATCTATGCAATGAAAGTTGTCGTATCAAAACTCTTTCGCGTGATGTATTTCCTTCATAATAGAAACATTGTGACTGTTGACCATCTTTCATTCGTTAGTCCTGATTCGACTACCAATAATTCGACATCCCTGAATTTTCCTTAATGGTTCTATTAAAAGCTGACAGATTCTATGTAACAGGCACAAGCTGAAGGGAACCCAAAGCTTGCCAAGAAGTTAATGATAAAATACTAACAGAAGCACCTTCATCTACATTCATGCGGTGCACATTCTTACCACAAACCTCAAAATTGTTGGAAAAACTTACTGTTCCACAGCACAAACTTCCAACTCATTACCACCAAATTTCTCCCAACCTACCGTCAACTGACAAAGTGATTGATATAATTCCAGGTACATTCAATCTCGCTCTTCCATTGGAGAGTGAAACTCATATCACTCAGTTTGATGATCCATTAGTTGATCAAGTGGTCAACTTGATTTCACATTCAGTTGATCCCACTCTCCTTGTAGAGAGTGAAATTCATACCGTTCAAGCTCTTCTTGTTACATTAGATTCTTTTGGGGGAATTTTACCTGTTTCTTCAGAACCCACTCCAAGCACCGAGGTCTTTTCCTTTGATTGGAATAGACTTACAAAACCTCTTCTTCCTTCCTCCATCCCTTTCCAAATCATTGTGAAGGCTTGTGGTAAGAATGTGCACCGCATGAATGTAGATGAAAGTGTTTCTGTTAGTATTTTATCCTAAACTGCTTGGAAAGCTTTGGGTTGCCCTTAGCTTGTGCCTGTTACATAGAATCTGTCAAATTTTAACATAACCATTAGTGAACCTTTAGGGATCCTTCCCAAGTTTCCTATTACCTTGGAAGGTAAAACTGTCTGTATTGATCTTATGGTACTCTGAGGCCCCTTGGATTTCAATTTTCTACTTGGGCAAGACTATATCTATGTAATGAAAGCTGTCGTATCGACACTCTTTCGCGTGATGTATTTCCCTCACAAATGGAAACATTGTGACTGTTGACCAACTTTCATTTGTTAGTCCTGATTCGACTACCAATAATACAACATACCTGAATTTTCCTTAATGGTTCTATTAAAAGATGATAGATTCTCTGTAACAAGCACAAGTTGAGAGGAACCCAAAGCTTTCCAAGTAGCTGAGGATAAAATACTAACAGAAGCACCTTCATCTACATTCGTGCGGTGCACATTCTTACCACAAGCCTCAAAATTGTTGGAAAACCTTACTGTTCCACAACACAAACTTCCAACTGGTTACCGTCAACTTTCTCCCAACCTACCGTCAACTGACGGAGTGATTGATCTAATTCCAAGTACAATCAATCCCGCTCTTCCATTGGAGATTGAAACTCATATCACTTAGGTTTATGATCCATTAGTTGATCAAGTGGTCGACTTGATTTCACATCCGATCGATCCCACTCTCCTTGTAGAGAGTGAAATTCATACCGCTCAGGTTCTTCTTGTTACATTAGATTCTTCTACGCCAGGGGGCATTTCACCTGTTTCTTTAGAACCCCCTCCAAGTATTGAGGTATTTTCCTTTGATTGGAATAGACTTATAGAGCTTCATCTTCCTTCCTCCATCCCTTTCCAAATCATTGTGAATGCTTTTGGTAAAAATGTGCACTACACGAATGTAGACGAAGGTGCTTCTATTAGTATTTTATCCTCAACTGGTTGGCAAGCTTTGGGTTCCCCTCAGCTTGTGCCTGTTACACAGAATCTGTCAGATTTTAATAGAACCATTAAGGAAAATTCAGGGATGTCAGATTATTGGTAGTCGAATTAGGAATAATGAATGAAAGCTGGTCAACAGTCATAATGTTTCCATTATGAGGTAAAGACATCACGCGAAAGAGTGTCGATAAGACAAATTTCATTTCATATGTATAGTCTCGCCCAAGGAGCAAATTGAAATCCAATGGGCATCGAACTAACATAAGATCAATATAGATAGTTTTACCTTCTAAGGTAATAGGAAACTTAGGAAGGATCCCTAAAGGTTCACTAATGGTTCTGTTAAAAGCTGACAGATTCTATGTAATAGACACAAGCTGAGGGGAACCCAAAGATTGCCAAGCAGTTGAGGATAAAATACTAATAGAAGCACCTTCATCTACATTCGTGCGGTTCACATTCTTACCGCAAGCCTTCACAATGATTTGGAAAGGGATGGAGGAAGGAAGACGAGGTTATGTAAGTATATTCCAATCAAAGGAAAAGACCTCGGTACTTGGAGGGGGTTCTGAAGAAACAAGTGAAATTCCCCCTGGCGTAGAAGAATGTGATGTAACAAGAAGAACCTGAGCAGTATAAATTTTACTCTCTACAAGGAGAGTGGGATTGACCGGATGTGAAATCAAGTCGACCACTTGATCAAATAATGGATCATAAACCTGGGTGATATGAGTTTCACTCTCCAATGGAAGAGCGGGATTGAATGTACTTGGAATTAGATCAATTACTCAGTTAGTTGACGGTAGTTTGGGAGAAAGTTCATGGTAACGAGTTGGAAGTTTGTGCCATGGAACAGTAAGGTTTTCCAACAATTTTGAGGCTTCATCCATGTGAGGGAAAATGTTAGTTTAATGACTCCCTTTGCATAACCTACAAGGAAACCTAATTTTACCCTTTTTCCCAGAAACCTGACTATCATTGGTTGATGGATCAATGGTAAGTTGATGATAATTTTCTTACCATACTTCCAAGACCTTATGAATACTAGGACAATTGATAAGGAAGTGGTCACCCTTACAAAGTTTGCAAGGGTATTTGGGTTTACGATGCATGTTGGAGGTTTCCTCAACACTACCAACACTTACAACCATGGTTGGTTGGTTGAATTCTTTCTTATCTTGCTTCTTCTTCTTCTTCCATTTCTTCTTCTTCTTAGCCACCTGGTCACTAGCGTCAAGGCTTTTATCAAGCGAAGAAGAAGAAAGGGAGGAATACATGTTGGGCAAAGAAGGTAAAGGGTCAACATGGGGTTGGTGATGTTGAGATGGTGAACTCTATTAAGGTGAAGCATCCGGTTGAGGTGGAAAATTTTTATTATTCGAGGTCAAAGAAGTTGAAAATAACCATACCGGTAAACCTATTGTAAATCAAGGTAATGACAATGTAGCCATATAAGGAGGACCAACATTTCCAAAGCAAGGAAAATTACTAGGATTCTCATTAAGAGGGGTTCTTTGGTTGGTAAATTCTAGAACTGTTGCCATTAGATTCAACTTCAGTGAATTTTATTAACAATTTAAAAGTATTAACAATTCAAATTCACAATCAACACTTAAGGTCTCTAAAAAGGTAAAAAAAACAAATGAACACGCACTATCAAATCTAGGAGTCAAACCACACACAAATAGTATGTTTCCACAAGAACAACACTAGTTGGAGTTGAAATCCAACATCGTAGAAGTTACTATGGAAAACTAGCGGTCGAAACAGTTACCCTGACAACCTACTTAATGAAATAGTTTGGTGCAAGTACCTCCACTATGCCATCTCGAAGTGAAGTGCACCCTCTGGAAAGTCCAAGTGAATATAGTCAACATCTGCTCTAGGTACAGTGGGACCTTCCCTCGACTAAGGTCACCAACTGGGACAATTTCACCTGGGGGAACAGTCTACGATCCGATATACATGCAAGGGCATAGTATCAAGCTCAATCCCCTTGAAGGCTCCTCGACATGGTAAATCTGAGGTTTTCCAACAAGTGACCCCAGGCTCCTCGACAATGGTTAATTCAAGGTTTCCCATTTGTATTACGTGCACATCTTCTATATTTTCCAATGAGATAGGTACGATTACCTCACTGGGTTTGAAATGATCTCGTGCTTGACTCTTTTAAGAAGAGCTTCCTAGAGTAAAAATGCAACAATTGGAATTTTTCCTATCGCAAGATGCTACTGTTTGTTTTAAGTGATTTGGAATGTTATCTACAACCTATTCCAAAGCACTAGCCTAAACTAGATTGGTGGAAAGACCCTAAGAAATGTAAAAATTTCTAGATGAATTTTATTAAGCGTTGTGTTATTTGGGCTATTATTACTCAAAGGGTAAATGGATATGAAACCAATGGTGTTATCACCTGACCCAAAACTAAATTCAATCGAATATGATAATGTAATATTTTCAATTTGATGAATCCTAACTAAAGTAAGGAGAGAGGTTCCATTCACTTCCAACAATGCAAAAATTGATAAATAAGGGAAAAGATAACAAATTTTCTAATGCACTAATTTTATCAAGAAAAACTAATTCTTTTTCAATTCCAATTTTTTTATTTTTATGTTTTTAAAACAAGCATAAAAACATGTAAATTCAAATCAAAGAAATTGATCTAAATCTACGATTGATTTTTCCATAATGTAAACTATGCAGTTGTAATCTATGCACAATTCACTTGAAAATAATGAAAATGTGATTGATGCACATTTTTCATTCATATTCTGAAAATAAGAATTCTAAATATGCAAGAGAATTCTCAGACACAAGATGATTCCAATGTAATTTAAAGAACCAATCAAGTGTAAGTAAAGAAAATTGGGTGAGAATTCCAAAGGTCAAAAAATAAAAACACTCAAAGGTGATTAACACTCAGACACAATTAAATTAAGAGTTTCTAAAAAAAGAGACTCAAAACACCCAATTAACTTAACGAAGACTGACGCAATAGTTGTTGAAATGAAATTCACACATAAGATTTGACAACTAAGATAGACTAGGGCAAACACAAAGAATCATGTGATCTGGCTCCTAAAAAGAGAATATTTATTTTTTCAAAAAATTTCTAAAGGTCCACAGGTCCTAATGGAGAACAGAGCGGTACTGCATTGTTCTAAACTACAAACTGCGGAGGCTGTTGCACTGTTTTCAGATGGAAACTGTGGAGGCAAGGAAAATTACAGAAAAAATAAATATTCCTCTTTTCTTTTAGGGATTCTTAAAGTTATCTACCCAACCCAATCTTAGAGAAGTAAAAATCAAAAGACTCTAAAATTCAAACTAAAAAAAATAAAGAAAAATATATATTCCCCAACGGAGTCACCATTTTTTTATGCGGATTAATCCCTCTTGCGGACAAAAGTGATCTCCCTAGTATCCTACGGATAGATAGAAACAAACATCCATTTGTAAATTGTTTTCTCTAGATTATTTGCAATTCAAATTATTATAAAAAAAGAAAGAGGACATGCCCCTACTTTGAAATCCGATGTTCAGTGCAGTATTTTATCTAGTCGCTGCAAAGAAGCTTCTTCAGTAAGTAGAACCTGCAATCAAATATAGACAAAAGAATTAAAAGCACCTGCAACATACAATAATTAAGAACAACTAATATAACTTGGTGATCAAGGATTCCAAGTATTGAATTATTCAAATAAGCACAAGAACAACTCAATGAGAAAAGGAGATCCATATGTATTATCTTGAATGAAGAGAGTAACTTTACAACCTGATGCCTTGATGTCGTACAAGTTCCTCCCGGGGTCTTGAACAATCGTTCCTCCTTCAGATTGACAAGCCTTCCTCTCTTTGAACTATCATGAAGTTATTGACATAAGTGTGTGATCATTCTTATGCCAACAATAACTAGTGTAGAGAGTATGCTCTCTTGAGAATTTCTTCAGCAACTAACATGTATGTCTACCCTTGAGACTGGAACATGAGCTCAATTCATAGGGAAATGGAGGTAGTTTTAGTTCCATGAAGAGGGGGATGGATTCCTCTCATGAAGGGATTTGAGGTCCATAGACCAAGGGATAAACTCCATGAGTGGAGGAATAGAGCTCCATGAGTGGAGAGATAAAGTTCGAACTGATCACGCTTCTAGAAGCTTCCAGTTGGGAGAATATTCGACCAACTGGGCTTTTGGAACTTACTTTTTCCTTTATATGACTGCTTACAGGGGTCTATAGGTTTTATAAGCAGAGTGTGCGGGATTTTCCGCAGGCTATAGAACAAATATCTACAGATTCGCAGGAAAGAGCAAGGAAATGTGCAGAGTTAGAGTTTTAAGGGTTTTAATGAGCTTTTCTCCAATTCCAAGACTTGGTTTAGGAACCTTAGGGTTTTTGACTTCTAAGGGAGCATAATATAGGTAGTGATGAACCTATATGGAAAATAAAATTTCATGGTAACATATCCTCTTCATTGATGTGTACCTGATGGTATCCTGATCTCAAATCAATCTTCAAGAACACTGTTTGTCCCTTAAACTGATCAAATAAGTCGTCAATCCTGGGAAGCGAATACCTGCTCTTAATGGTTACCTTGTTCAACTATTTGTAGTCATTGCATAACCCGTGAGTACCATCCTTATTCTTCACAAACAATATTGGTGCACTCCAAGGTGATACACTTGTCCTAATGAATCCTTTGTCAAGCATTTACTTCAACTGAAAATTCAACTCTACTAACTCTAGATTGTTCATCCTGTATAGTGCCTTCGATGCTGGTGTTTCCACTGGTACAAACTCAATAGAAAAGTCCACTTCCCTGTGAGGAGGCAACTATGAGATCTCTACTAGAAACACATCCTGAAACTGTTGTAAAACCAACTACCTTCTCAATACCTTTACATCCTCAACTTCCTTACCTTTATCATTGGAAATATGCACTACAAATAACACACACCCGTTCTTGCGATTACACTTAGCCTACATAGTTTTCACCATTCTTATCGATGTTTCCTTCTTCTTACCCTGTAAGATTCTTTGTGCCCCATTGTCATCCAAACACTCAATAGCATTGTTATAACAATCCACCTTGGACCTATGAAGATACAACCAGTCCATACCCAACAACACACTATATGATCCCAATGGAAATACATTCAAATGTGTTAATGTAGGCATACCATTCAAATCAAATGCGCAATATCTTACCCAATGATGAACTCGCTTCTTTGTACGTATAGCCAACTGCACTAACCAAGATTTTTCATGCACTTCCTTATTCAAACCACTCTTATCCACCAGTTCAAGATTAACATAACTATAATGAGATCAGGGGTCAATCCAAAATAGAAAAAAATTGATCACAAAGCCTACCTTCCATTTCAATAATAGATGTCTGGTGATCTGCTTGCCTGTTATCCAACACAACATAGATTCGAGGAACACTTTTGCTAGGTCCCTATAATACTAATATCTCCCCTTATTGTTATTGTTAGTGTATTCCCCTTATTTTTATTTTTGTTCCCATGTAGTCCCCATAATATTATTATTGTGCCTCATAGAAGCTCACTATTGTTATTTTTGTGCCCTTACATTAATATTTTTATGTCGGCTAGGATTATATTGTGGCCCCTTAGACTCCTATATATAGAAAGGAGATTTTATCAGAATCATCCAAGAATTGTTAATTTATGTAATGTAAAGGAGGTTTCCCCCTCGAAGACCTTGAAGAGGACTATTTCTAAGTCGTTGATCTATCTTTTCTTCTATTTTTTGAGTTGGTTTCATAACATTTGGTGTCAGAGCTTTGGATTCTAGGGTTTCGTTGCTGCAAACAAGCCATCATACAATTTTCACTATAATTTTTTTCTACGAAGTTTCAGAAGCTCAAATGTTTACTGTGCGAAGCCGAAATCCTAAGGTGCGTTGTGAAAAAATTTCAGATCTTGGTTCTCTATATTTTCGGATATATGTTCTGAGGAAGTTAGGGTTTTTGTAGGCTCCAGATTTTCATCTCATACAGGTGACTGGGGGAAAATCGTCATAACTTCCTTTTCAGACATCGGATTGGAATTTTGTAAAAACTGGCAGAAATTTCATAGACTTTAGTTTTTTTAATTAATCTCCGGGCCGAAGATCAAAACAGTAAGACATCAAATGGCGTACAAGTTCGCTCTACTGAAACAGTCCATAATTAGGTCATTGTGGGATATTGGGCATAATTTTATCTTGAAGAATCCAAATTAGGTCTGACATGTGGCATTGGAGATAAAACTCAGAGGGATACCACAAGACTGAAGTTCAGATCTTGGAGATTTGAAATTATAGATTTACAACCATTTCAAGATTAAGCTCCTAAAAGCAAGAAAAAGGTGTTTATTTTTTAAAAAATTTGCATAAATTTTGTTTGAAGCATAGATATCTGTAGTGGGTTCTAAAATGCCTCCAAAAAAGAATTCTACACCCATTAATCCCTCAAAAAATTCTACTATGACGCATGAAGAGGAAGAATTGTAGAATGATATCTCAAAAATACAGGACCAAGTGCAACAAATTTCGCTCTCACATAAAACAACCAAAAATGAACTAAAAGGTGACATGGATGGTTTAAAAGCATAACTGAAAGCTAAGATAGATGGTTTGAAGAATGTCATGGAAGATAATATTGATGGTATAAAAGACAACATGGAAGATTTGAAGAAAGACATGGAAGGTTTGAAGTAAAGTTTGACAAAGTTTCTACAAGAAAATATTCCTAATGGAGATAAGGTAGTAGACGAAACTAATTATGAGAAAAAAGGAAATGTTAATCATGATTTCATAGAATCTAATGTTAGATTGAAGACCCACCATATTCCAAAGATCGATATGAGGAATTTTGAGGGCAAGGATCCCGTAACATGGATACTATAGATGGAGCAATATTTTGATCTCCATAATGTGAAAAATACCCAAAAGGTACGCATTGCAACTTTATATTTAGAACCCAATACATTTGTATGGTATCAATGGCTTTGCTCTCATATAAAAATTGTCACTTGGTCAATTTTTACAGAGGAAATGATAGCACATTATCAGGATACAAAGAGAAATAACATCTTTAGCCAATTGATAAATCTCAAACAAAAGGGTTTAATGGTGGAGCACATAGAGGAATTCCAAAAATTGAATATAAGAGTAAGTGATATTATAGAGGAGCACATGATTGATTTCTTCATAGGGACTTTAAGGGATAACATCCAACATGAGGTTCGCCTTTGGGAACCCGATTCATTGGAGAAGGCATTCAAGTTGGCAAGAAAATTTGAAAGAAAAATTATGACGACAAGGAATCCTACCACTCACAACTATAAAGATGGAAGTTTTGCTACTCCTATACTTCCACAACCTACAAGGTTGACACCTCAAAAATTGGAATAAAAAAGAGCAAAAGGGATTTGCTATAGTTACGATAGAAAATACACTAAAGGTCATAAGTGTGCTGAGAATAAATTATTTTACATCGATTGTGAAGAGGAGGAAGGAATGTAACAAGAAACTTCAAAAGAAGAGGATATACACAAGGAACCAACCCTAGATAAAGAAGAGATGAATCTGACCATATCTTTTAATGCATTGGTAGGAATTACCACTCCTCGAACTCTTAAGATAGAAGGGCATATTGAGAAGAAAAATGTAATAGTGTTGATTGATTCGGGTAGTACCCATAATTTTATTCACTGTAAGGTAGCCAAGGAATTGAATTGCTTCCTATACCCAGCACCAAAGTGTCAAGTGATGGTTGCAAATGGAGGAACTATAAATTTCTCCAGGAAGTGCCATAATATCAATATAACCATTGAATAGTCCAATGCTCTCCATTCCAATGGGTGGTGCTAATGTTGTACTAGGAGGCCAATGGTTACAATCTTTGGGGACACTAGATTTTAATTTTCAAGAACTTTTCTTGAATTTTTTTGGGAAGGAAAGGAAGTTAAATTGCAGGGTATCACAGGGAAGCTAAGAAAGATAATCAACTATAATTTCATGATAAAGCTTCTGAAGAAATAAAAACAAGGTGTAATTGCACAATTATGCTCACTAGAGGTTCAAACATCAAAATCATTTATTTCTACAAATCTCCAAAAAGTATTGGACAATCATTCCAAGGTGTTTGAGACTCCCAAAGGACTCCCACCTATTCGTGATCATGATCATGCTATTCATTTGATTCCAGGAATTGTTCTTCCAAACATTATGCCTTACAAATATTCTTATGCCAAAAAGAGTGAGATTGAACGTATGCTTGCATAAATGATAGAGGCTGGTATATTTAAACCTAGTCAAATTTCTTTCTCTGCTCCAGTATTAATTGTGCACAATAAGGATGGATCATGGCATATGTGTCCATATTATAGGGAACTCAACAAGATCACTATTAAAGATAAATTTTCCATCCCCGTCATTAATGAATTATTGGATGAATTACATGGATAAATTTACTTCGCCAAGCTTGATCTTAGTTCCGGATATCATCAAATTAGAATGAAGACTAAGGACATTTTGAAAACAACATTCAAAACTCATGAGGGTCATTATGAATTTTTGGTCATGTTTTTTGGCCTTACTAATGCACCTTCCACATTTCAAGATTTGATGAATTCCATTTTCAACCCCTTCCTTAGAAAATTTGTGTTAGTATTTTTTCATGATATACTAATCTACAACAAGTCTTGGAAGGATCATGTTCAACATGTTGACATGGTGCTCAAACTATTGGAGGAGAAACAATTAAATGAAAAAACCTCTAAATTTTTCTTTGGAGTACAAGAGGTGGAATATTTTTGTCAGATTGTATCTCATGAGGGTGTTAAGGTAGACCCTAACAAAATTAAATACATCAAGGAATGGAAAATCCCCACAACCATAAGGGTTAACAGGGTATTATGCAAGTTTGTTAAGAATTATGGGAGAATATTGGCACCTCTAACATCATTACTAAAGAAATATGGATCTTCTTGGACTCCAGAAGCAATTAATCGCTTTGAACATCTTAAAGAGGAAATGTGCCAAGCACCAGTCTTAGCTACACCACTCTTCACAAAAACCTTTATTGTCAAATTTGATGCCTTGGGAAATGGAATTGGTACGGTTTTAATGCAAGAAGGAAGATCCATTTCTTTTGAAGGTCGTCCAATCAAATGAAATTATTTAGTGAAACATATTTATGAGAAGGAAATGTTGGCAATACTACATGCACTAAAGAAATGACGCCCTTACCTAATGGGAAGACACTTCAAGGTAAAAAAAAAATCATGGTAGTCTTAAATACTTTTTGGAACAAATATTATCTTCAGTAGAGCAGCAAAAATGGGTTACAAATATGTTTGGTTATGACTTTGAAATCATCTACAAAAAAGGGAAGCAACTTGTTGTGGTAGATGCACTCTCAAGAAAGGATGAGGATGTGGAAGCATTGCTTTGTGCCATTTCTATTATCCAACCTAAGTGCATAACCGAAGCAAGGGATGAATAGGAGAATGATGAAGAGGTGTGAACACTCATTAAAAAAATTCAGCTTGATCCCACTACATCTGAAACATTTAGCTGGAAAATATCATTCATTATGGTACAAATATCGCTTATATATTTGTAAGAATTCCCAAATCAAACAAAAGGTTCTTTTGGAATTGCACACCTCTCCTTTAGGAGGGTACTCAGGATTTTTAAAAACTTACCACAAGGTTAAGAAGGAATTTTTTTGGTATGGCCTTAAATATGATACTCAAAAGTTTGTGGCAGAATGTTTGGTTTGCCAAAAAAATAAAGTTGATACAATTAAGACCCGGGTTTGTTACAACCTTTATCCATTCCAAGTCAACATTCGGAGGAAGTTTCAATTGATTTAACACAGGTTTACCCAAGTCCAAAGGAAAGACTGTCATCATGGTGGTAGTTGATAGACTTACCAAGTATGCACACTTTTGTGCATTAACTCATCCATTTAAAGCCAGTATAGTTGCTACTACACTTATGGAAACAATTCAAAAGCTACACGGAAACCCAAAGATTATTATAAGCGATAGAGATCCCATTTTTACAGGAAATTTTTGGATGGAATTATTTCTTGTCTGGTAACTCAATTAGATCATAGTTCATCATAGCATCCTCAATCTGATGGGAAAAATGAGATAGTGAAAAAATGTTTGGAAGGATATCTTCGTTGCTTTGTATCTGATAAACAGACACAATGGGTCAAGTGGCTACCTTTGGTTGAATGATGGTATAACACTTCCTTTCATACTGCAGAAAAAATGACCCCATTTATGGCACTTTATGGATATCATCCATTTTTCATCACACCATCTTTAAGAGAAAATTCTAAGTTTCAAGTAGTGGAATATCACATCGAGCATCAAAAACAAGTTCTCCAAATCTTAAAGGATAACCTCACCTTGACGCAAAATCAAATGAAACAACAGGTAGATCAACATCGCAGTGAAATAAATTTTGATGCAGGAAACTAGGTATTTTTACGGCTACAACCATGCAAACAAATGTTCCTCAATCAAGCTAAGAAGGATAATAAATTATCACCAAAGTATTATGGTACCTACAAGGTGTTGCAAAATATTGGTACTATGGCATACAATTTGGAGCTTCCTATATCTTCCTGAGTGCACCCAATTTTCCTTGTTTCATGCTTAAAGAAGGTTATAGGTGACAAGCTTCTAGTTCAAATAATATTTCCAGAACTTGACAAGGAAGGAAAAATCATATTGGAACCTGAAGTAGTCATGGAAACAAGAACTTGATAGCTACGAAATCGGTCCATTTCATAACAATTCTTTATCTTCCGAATGGCCTGCTCCAATGATCTAGGCTAATAAAACTCAATCCTATACATGAATTCTACTATAAATCCACTAATGAATCTCTGAATATTTTCCTTTTCCTCTTTGAGGTAAGGAACATATCTCAATAAATCTAGAAATATGTTAGTGTACTCCTCATCGGTCACAGATCCCATCTGTAGCTCATAGAATTATTTTTCCTTGTCGTCATAGTATCTCTCTGATAGATACTTCTTTCTGAATAGTCTCTCAAACTCACTCCAAGTCAACTCCTCTTCATAAATATCTCTAACATTCTTTACATATTCCCACCAAATATCTGCTTTACCTTTAAGGCTGAATGTAGCTAGTTTGGCCTTCTTGTTCTCTGAGTAATCATGTAATCTGAAGAACTTGTTCATCCCAAGAAACCATGATTCAACATCCTATGATTTATTCATTTCCCCATCAAATGTAGGTGGATTTGATTTCTTGGACTCATCCAAAAAATATCGCCTATCGCTCCTCCTGTAAGGATGATAATGATGATGACCATGATACCTGTCAGAACCAGAACTAGAATAGTACCTATGTCCATTGCCTCTCCTATCCAAAGTGTCCAAGAACATACCATCTCTTATCATTTCATCTCTATATGACATGTGATCCATATAATATCTACTACCATATGCCCTATTATTCCTATCCTCCTGTCCATGGCTGATCTGGAGTGGTCCCTATCTCTGCAATTCTGACAAACTATGAAGAATAATTGCATTGAATTCTGCTTGTTTCTCCTTTGAAAGAATTATTCTGTCATTATCTTGTTTGAAACTCCTTATTTTTTGCTTCAAGCCCCTCAATGTGTTTTCTAATTCAGAAGAGTGCCCAACACCACGTTGCTCATATGATCCATAAGTAGACTCTCATGAACTGTAGTCTACCACTCTGCTAGCCATATTTGTTGTTCTCTTCCTACAAGGTATATCATGTCAACTAAAATGAATCATAAACAACCAACGTACCGTAATATGGTTCGAGGAGGATATCTCATCTGCAAGACTGACCAAATTAGCACAATACATATATAAACATAATCAAGTCAACGTGTAATCATCATTTCAACCATTATCCAGTTACAATTCATGATGCCACAACCATAACACCAACTACACACAGTGCATGCATAAAAACATATGTACAACATGCACGCAGACACAATACATAAAGGCACTGACATGCATAACCAGTGCATAACCGACATAACCTCACGAAAAACACCTTCAACATCAACACCATCAACTTTCACATGGTGACACAATGCAACCATGACAAACACCATGCATACACCACAATCACATAGTCCACAAACATAAAGAAAAAATATGCAACCGACATGTATGCATGACCAACACACTTCCCATCATGTCCAAGGGTTGAACCATGCTCTGATACCACTTTGAAACACCCTCCTCCCACATTTACCAATGCTAATCGAACCATCGAGGTAAACATGTGGTGAGAGTCCACAATGATGTGATTCAACCTCCTAGGTCACCTTAAGGAAGTGGAACCAATGGAAGAAAATCAAACTGACCATTTACACATCCTACAAAACCTGCAGGAGCCAACCAACCTTTCCAGGTGCTCAACTCATGAAGTCACTTGTATTTTACTAACCAAACACCTTAGTCACTCCCATAACAAGAAAAAATTATGACTGGAATGCTCTAGTCGCTCCCATAGCAAGGCCATCCCAGTGACTGTGGACCTTTTCAGGTAGTCCTCTGTCAGCGACTCCATATTATGTGCCACTTTTTCAGGGCTAGAACTCAAGCCACTACCTAGAACTCCATGAGACTTCCATAAATGATACATAACATTGAAACAAAGGTATTAATGCAAATATTTTATCAATGACTTGACTGGACCCCTACTATCCATGACATACATTTCGTCAAACATGTCACAAATATGAAATCTACAATTCCTAACTACAGATATGAGCATAGAGGTCTCATACTTATCTGAGAATTGGTAAGAAGCATTGATGCCTTATCACATTATCTGCATTTTCATCTACTAGGTCATATATTCATTGTTCATTATTTTAAAAATCAAAACATGATAAGAACCATACATCATGATTTTTATAAAACATACTCATAACTAGCATATAACAACATAAATAGTAAGGATATAATAGCCATAAAAACCACATCTGAACAAGTATATGTACCCATCAAATACAAGAGGATAAAAGCTCTTATTATCTTGTGTAAATTTCATTGAGGTCTGGGACATCCACGTACCACTCAACCATAGACTATGTTGAACCAAATATCTCTTTCATTCAATCACCCCCGTGCCATATTCCAAGAATGAATGTGGGATATCATGAAACACCTCAAGCACAAAAAAACCATGGCTTCCATAGGCAAACCACCTAAACCCTAGACCATTGATTCCACCTCTCAATCTGACATCACTAACCACCACCATATATGTCTCTAACAAAGTTTTCCAAGGCTCCAAAGCGTTTTTTCCAACCAAGACTCTAGGAATAGTATCTCAGCCCATAGCTACTATTGGACTCCAGAGCATTTGTTCCAACCAAGGCTCCATAAATAGTAACTCAACCCAAAATTTTTGTTAGGCTCTAGAGCATTTATCCAACCAAGGCTCCAGGACTAGTAACTCAACCCACCATGGGCTCCAGAGAATTTGTCCAACTAAGGATTTAGGACTAGTAAATCAACCCAAGTTGTTATAGGGCTCCAGAGTGTTTGTCCAACCAAGGCTCCAGGAACTAATAAATAAACCCAAGTTATTACAGGGTTGCAAAGCATTTATCCAACCAAGGCTCTAGGAACTAAGAACTCAACCCATACCTAAATGAATATGAGAAACAATAAGAAACAAAAGGAAAGAAACTCGCGACACTGTGGTTATCCAGGAAATGGAAAGGCTATGAAAACCACTGCCAATCCAAGAAATCCTCCATGCCAATGACAGATCATGACCAAGAAATCATGTGTGTTATAGGACATTTTTTCAATCTAGCCATTATTCCTCCTAACAGAATCAATCAACATCCTATTATCCCTTGTCAACATCATTTCACAAATCCCTAAGTGAATCTCCTTCATCTCCCATAATTTCTTCCTGAAACCACCTCATTTGTGCTAGTTTTAGCACCAACGCTCCTTGGCCTTCCTTTGGAAAGATTTCATCTACAAGTTGCATCATTGTGGCCAGCGTTGATCACCTACAATTTTCTCCCCTTTGTACCTACGTTGGTTCTAGAAATTCGGGAAAAAGAGATATTTTTCATAAGCTTCCTCTTCAATAAGCTTCCAAAATTTGTTACAACCATTTACCATGGATTAAAGATTCAGATCCTATCTCATCCTTATTTGGAGTTTCCATCCTTTATCCTTTGATCCCATCCTCCCATCAAAGGTGGATCTAAAAACTTAGATTTGTAATTGGATAAGAACTCCCAACTTACCCCACTCCATTATATATTTACCATCTTGCATATGCAAGAGGTTAATGATTGGCTTCTAAATTCTACCCTTATGTTGTTGAGGTGAGAGGTTAACATTCCATGCATTTAGGGTGATTGGAGGTGCATATTATGATAAGGAAAGGAGAATTTAACATCTTGGAGGAGCTCTTCTAAAAGATCAACACCTATTTTTGGTTGTAATCTCCTTCCATGTATATTAATACAAGAGTTCTTTGTTTTCCTATATGTGATTGTCATTATTTAACTTATTTCAATACCATGTTTATCTATTGAATATAGTACTTAGATGATATTGCACAGATCTTGTATTTTCTTGGCTTGTGTTATCTGACCATGAAGGCTCTAATTTTGGCAATCGAAGGGAATTGGAGAATTCAAGTTGAAGAAGGAACAAAGCGTGCAACGGATTACAAGTAGGACTCATTCAATCATCTATTTACTTTAAGGAAATAATTGAGTTCCTTGCTCGTCTGCTGTTATAGGTTGGTCATCGAACCTAGGGGAGATACTTTTGTCCATAATTGTAAATCTTGTATAGCAAATTAGTGACCATACTGGGAAACGATCTATTCCATCAGTGGTTTTCCTTGTCCTTTGTGTTATATTATCTCCTTCATAAACCTTTGTTTCTTTGATCAACCAAGAATAGACCTAGGAAGTGATTTCATTGAGCCTTTTTTGTAATTTTTGTGCCAGAAACCTTTTTCCCATGACCAACGCTCCCCCAGTGCCTCTGACAGAGCATTGCACCTCAATCAGGCCCACTCTATCCCAGTGTTGCAGATCATTGGTGCATCCTCTGCATTGGTCTTGACCCTTGTTTTGGCACAATATTTTCCATAGTTTCTAAGTGCTTCCTTGATCAGCCTACTTCTAGCTAACCTTCCCTAAGTCTTGAGAGTCTTGTGGTCTTTCGTTAGCCTCCATTTGGTTTGTATTTTAGTTTTATTTCCTTTGGTAAGAATTGGTTTTGATTTTTTCTTTGTTCTTATCATTTGGTCGCTTGAAAATTGATTTTGTTTATTCATTGATCACTTGGATAAATTTTTGTTCTAGTCCTCATTCTGAAAAGTGCATTTGAATCAGTGATTAAACATTTACATCTTAGTTTTCTCCATTTTGAAAATTAAGTGTGGTGAAAAGAAAAATGTTTCATTTGGTATTTAGGGTTTTGTATGTGCATTAGTGTAGGAACGGTTACATTGAAATTGAAATTGCATCTTGCATATTTTTTGTTGCATGTTGCATGTTGCAGATTAAATTTTTATTCCCTTCCTTAGCTATATTTTCATTGAAAGATAAAATTTTCCATTTTATAATGCTAGATTGTCATTTTAGGGATATTCAGGTGACATCTGCGATGAGCCCTAAAACTGAAACTTAATCAAAGACAAAAAAATAAAATTTATATAATCAACCTAAGGAGCATTTGTAACATTAATGAAAACACATAGAGGCCTAGTTAGAGATGTGTTCCAACATCATTAAACGTAGGAGTTATCCTTGATTTCTAGCGTTGCATCCTGGGGGTGATATCTTGTTCCACGTATGTGAGTGTATAGGATCATTCTCCATGTACCTTTGGGTATATTGGATGGTTCTCCACACACGTAAAGTGTAAGGGGACTCTCTCATCGAACTGTTATTCATTATACAACACTACTACGAACTACACTCCCACATACCGTCAAGTATATTTTTGGAGTCCCCTATAGGTTGTTATCCATCCATAGGTAACTGATTTTTCCGCCTTGTATATTGTGATACACTGAACACAACATTCGGGGAGATTGGTTATCATACGTTAAGTCCTTGGTTCGCCAAGGTGTACATTGTAGTTCATGGTTGCTTGGTAATCCTTTATGCCTAGATTACCCTCTTTTTTATTTATTTCTTTTTGTGTTAATAAAATTTATTTTCCAATGTGGAAGAACAAAATCCCCCACCCTTTCATTCACGTAGAATGGAAAATAATCCTTCACTTCCACCAAAGGATACTCTTGGTCCTTGTCAGAAGCATAAGAAGACATAAACTACCAAATTGGGAACACCAGGAAACAATTATGGCCCTCCTCTTCATATTTATATGTCATAATCATCTATCCCTTTGAGTTCTGAGCCCGATATCACATTTACTCTTGATGGTGATACTCACACAATCGAAGTATATGTCCCTGAAACTTTTCCATTACTGAGGTTGTCGATCCTGACTTTCCCAAGTCAGAGACTTTGAATGCTAAAGTTGTTGAGACTAAGGAGCCTCAACCATATATAAATGTTACTTCAGGACCTTCCTCTTTTATTCCTTTGTCTCATTCATAACCTATATATCTTGGACCCGATGGTGAACCTCTTCCATCCCGACTTGTGAGTATTGAGGAGATACCTCAAGAAGAGAATGTCCCTCTACTCATATTCATTGGAAATGACTTCATTTTTATCAAACTGACCCTCTTCCTCTTCAAACTATGACACAAACTCCGTTGCCTGATTCTTTGGATTCACCGATGGATTTATTGTGGCAATATTCATCAGAGTTGTTAACTATGACTGGAATTGATCCAACTTCTCAACACGTGTCTGCCACCATGGTCGACACATCAAATGTTTCCTCCACATTTATGTTTGCAACATCACCAGAAACACATATGTATGGTGTTTTGTCTATCCCACCAGGCTATTAGTCTTTATCTAGTAAATTTTCGGGTGCATCTTCCAGTCCTTGGACCTCTTCTATGTCATCCAATACAGGAATATGATCTGGTACTTATCTTATGAGTGTCGCACATTCTTCTCCTCCTCCTCCTCTGCTTACACCTACGCTTGAGTAGTAGGTTGGCCCTTATATTAGTGGTAAAATTTACCTTCAACAACCCAACTCTCCTTATGTTTGGTATCCTCTATCTGGGTCACATTTTCCTCCATCATCCCCTCCTCCTTTGGCAGGCGGGAAACCTATTTTTGGTATACCTCAAATTGGTAATGTTAGTTCCTTATAATACTAGTGTAGCCTCGTATTGTTATTATTAGTGTAGCACTCTTATTGTTGTGCCCATGTAGTCCTCATAGTGTTATTATTATGCCCCATATAAGCCCACTATTGTTATTTTTGTGCCCTTACATTATTATTGTTATGTAGGCTCTGATTATATTAGGACCCCTTAGACTCCTATATATAGAAAGTAGGTTTTTGTCATTTGAATCATCCAATAATTATTCATTTATGTAATGTAAAGGAGGTTTCCCCTCGAAGATGTTGATTTCTAAGCTGTTTATCTATATTTTCTTCTATTTTGTGAGCTGGTTGCATAACATTTGGTATCAAAGCTTGGGATTCTAGGGTTTCACCTCTTCAAACAGAACATCTTGGAATTTTCGCTATAATATTTTTACTACAAGACTTCAAAAGCTGAAATTTTTAACATGAGGATCAAAAATCTTGATGAACTTTGTGTAAGAATTTCAGACCTTGGTTCACAATATTTTCGGAGATATGATCTTTGGAATTTAAGGTTTTTACAGACTCTATAATTTCATCTCAAACAGGTAACCGAGGGAAAATCGTCATAACTTTTGTTTTAGGAATAAGATTGGAATTATATACAAATATACTAAAATTTAACGGACTTTAGTTTCTTGTGTATTTATTTCAGATTTGAAGGTTGAAACATTGACACATGAAACATCGTACAATTTCTCTTTACTAAACTAGTCCATAATTAGGTAATTGTGGGAGGTTGGGAATGGATTTATCTTTAAGAATCCAAATTAGGTCTGACCTATGGCATTGGAAAGGAGACTCAGAGGGATACTACAATACCGAAGCTAAAATATTGGGGATCCGAAATCGCAGAGATACATCAGCTTCAATATCGAGCTCCTCAAAAGCAAGAAAAATATGTGTATCTTTTTTAAAATTGCATAAATTTTGTTTGAAAAAACAGTTTGAAGTGATTCCAAGGGAATATTGAATCATAGATATCATTATTGGGTTCTAGATGTCTCCTAAAAATAATTCCACATCCATTAATCCTTCATAAATCTCTACTATGACACAGGAAGAAGAAGAAGTGCAACATGATATATCAAAATTACGAGACGAAGTGCAACAAATTTCGCTCTCGCAAATAGTAACCAAAAATGAAATGGAAGCTAAGACAGATGGTTTTAAGAATGACATGAATGGATTGAAGAATGGTGTGGAATCTAAGATCGATGGTATAGAAGAAAAATTGAAAGGAAACATGGAAGACATGACTGATGGTATAAAAGCAGACATGGAAGGTTTGACAAAGTTGTTAAAATAAATTATTCCTAATGGAGAAAATGTAATAGATGAAACTCATGATGAGAACAAAAGAAACGTTAATCAACATCTCATAGAATCTAATGTTGTATTTACGATCCACCATATTCCAAATATCAATATGAGGAAGTTTGTTGGCAAGGATTCGGTAACATGGATACTATAGATGGAGCAATATTTTGATCTCCATAATGTGCAAAACAGACAAAAGGTACCTATTGAAACTTTATATCTAGAACCCAATCAGTTTGTATGGTATCAATGGCATTTTTCTCATAAACCACTTTTCACTTGGTACATTTTTCAGAAGGTATGATAGCACATTATGAGGATACAAAGAGAAACACCTTATTTTTCCAATTGATAAAACTCAAACAAAAGGGTTCAATGGAAGAGCACATTGAGGACTTCCAAAAACTGAATATCAGGGTATCAGATATTCCAGAGAATCATAGGATTGATGTCTTCATAGGGAATTTAAAGGATAAAATCCAACATGAGGTTTGCCTTGGGGAACCTGATTCATTGGAGAAGGCATTCAGGATGGAAAGAAAAGTTGAAAGAAAAATTATGGCAACAAGGAAGTATACGAATCACAACTATCAATATGGAAATGTTGCTGCTCCTAGCCTTCCACAACCTACAAGGTTGATACCACAAAAATTGGAGGTAAAAGGAGCAAAATGGCTTTGTTATAGTTGTGATATAAAATACACTAAAGGTCATAAGTGCACCGAGAAGAAATTGTTTTACATAGATTGTGACGCCGAGGAAGAAAAGGAACAAGAAACATCAAAATAGGAGGATATGCACTAGGAACCAACCTTGGAGAAGGAAGAAACGAATCCAACCATATCTTGTAATGCATTGGCAGGAATTACCACTCCTCAAACTCTCAAGGTAGAAGGATATATCAAGAAAAAAAGGTAATAGTGTTGATTGATTCGGGTAGTACACATAATTTTATTCATTTTAAGATTGCCAAGGAATTGAATTGATCCCTATATCCAGCACCAGAATTTCAAGAGATGGTTTTAAATGGAGGGCCTATAAATTTCTCTGGAAAGTTCCATAATATCAAGCTAACCATTTTCTTGAAGTTTTTTTGGGAAGGAAAGGAAGTGGAATTATAGGGTATCACGAGGAAACCAGGAAAGATAATCATCTCTAATGTCATGAAAAATATTATGAAGAAAGAACAATGAAGCGTAATTGCACAATTATGCCCACTACAGGTTAGAACATCGAAATCCTCTATTTCTCCATATATCCAAAAAGGCTTGGAAAATCATTCCAAGATGTTTGAGACTCCCAAAGGCCTACCACCTATTCATGATCATGATCATGCTATTAATTTGATTCCAGTAAGTGTTCCTCAAAACATCAAGCCTTACAGATATCCCTATGCCCAAAAGAGCTAAATTGAACATATGATTGCAGAAATTCTAGAGGTTGGTAAACTTCAACCTAGTTAGAGTTATTTCTCTGCTCCAGTATTATTGATGCATAAGGAGGATGGATCATGGCACATCTGTCTGAATTATAGGGAGCTCAACAAGCTCACTATTAAAGATAAATTTCCCATTCCTATCATTGATGAATCATTGGATGAATTACATGGAGAAATTTACTTCACCAAGTTGGATCTTAGTTCAGGTTATCATCAAATTAGAATGAAGACTAAAGACATTCTAAAAACAAAATTTAGAACCCATGAGGGTCATTATGAATTTTTTGTCATGCCTTTTGGCCTTACCAATGCACCTTCTACATTTTAATGGTTGATGAATTCCATTTTCAAACCCTTCCTTAGAAAATTTGTGTTAGTATTTTTTAGGTCCCTATATTACTAGTGCAGTCCCTTATTGTTGTTAGCGTAGTGTTTTTTCTATACCCCTGTAACCCCAATATTGTTATTATTGTGCCTACATTATTATTGTTAGTTCGACTAGGATTATATTGTGACCCCATGGACTCCTATATATAGAAGGATGTTTTTTCATTTGTATAATCCAAGAATTGTTTATTTATGTAATGTATTGGAGGTTTCCCCCTCGAAGTGGTTGATTCCTAAGGCGTTGATCTCTCTTTTCTTCTATTTTGGAGCTGGTTTCATAAAATTTGGTATCAAAGCTTTGGATTCCATGGTTTCGCTGCTCCAAACAGGTCATCGTTGAATTTGTGATATAAATTTTTTTATACAAAGGCTTAGATGCTAAAATTTTTACGGAGTGAAGCCGAAATCCTGAGGAACATGGTGTAAAAATTTTAGATCTTGGTTCGCAATATTTTTAGAGATATGATCTGTGGAAGTTAGGGTTTTTTCAAGCTCCCGAGTTTCACCTAAACAGGTCATCATGGAATTTGTGCTATAACTTGTGTTCTAAAAGGGTTCAAAAGTTGAAATGTTTACAGAGCGAAGCCGAAATCTTGAGGAACATCGTGGTAAAATTTCAGATATTGGTTCGCAATATTTCAAGAGATATGATCTGTGGAAAGTAGGGTTTTTTCAGGCTCCCGAATGTTCATCTCAAAGAGGTGACCGTGGGAAAATCATCATAACTCTCTCTAAGAAACAAATTGAAATTCTGTAAAAAGTGGCTACAATTACATGGACTATAGTTTTCTGTGTATAAATTTGAGAGTCGAAGGAGGAAACGGTGACACATGGCACACCGTGCAAGTTCACTCTACTGAACCAGTCCATAATTAGGTCATTGTGGGATATTGGGAATAAATTTGTCTTGAAGAATCCAAATCAGGTCAGACCTATGGCATTCGAAAGAAGATTCAATGGGCTACTACAGATCCAGATTTTAGATATTGAAGATCCTAAATCACCGAGATAAATCAGTTTCAATATTGAGCTCCTCAAAAGCAAGTAAAAGGTGTGTATTTTATTTTTCTGAATTTCATAAGTCTTGTTTGAAGAATCAGTTTGAATTGATTCTAAGGGAATATTATATTGGGTTCTAAAATTCCCCCTAAAAAGAATTCAACACCAATTAAGCGTTCAGAAGGCTCTACTATGACTCATGAAGACGAAGAAATGCAACATGACATATCAAAATTACAAGAGAAAGTGCACCAAATTTCGCTCTTGCAAAGATCAACAAAAAATGAAATGGAAGTTTTGAAGAAAGGCATGGAAGCTAATATGGATGTTTTGAAGAAAGGCATGGAGGGTTTGAAGAATGGCATGGATGGCATGGAAGCTAGAGTGGAAGCTAATATGGATGACATGAAATCTAAGATCGATGAAAAAATGGAAAACATGAAGAATGATCTAAAATAATACATGGAAGATTTGACAAATTTGATACAAGAAATGTTTCCTAATGGCGAAAAGATAGTAGAGGAAACTCATGATGAGAACAAAATAAATTTCAATCGTGATTTCATAAACTCTAATGTTGGAGGAAGTTTGATGACAAGGATCCCGTAACATGGATACTACAGATGGAGCGATATTTTGATCTCAATAATGTGCAAAACAAAAAAAAGGGACACATTGCAACTTTGTATTTAGAAAAAAATACATTTGTATCGATGGCCTTGCTCTCGTAAAAAAAATTTCACTTAGTCAATTTTTGCGGAGGAAATGATAGCACATTATGAGGATACAAAGAGCAACACCTTTTTTAGCCAATTGATAAATCTCAAACAAAATGGTTCAGTGGTGAAGCACATTGAGTACTTCCAAAACTTGAATATAAGGGTAACTGATATTCCAGAGGAACACCGGATTGATGTCTTCATATGGACTTTAAAGGATGACATCCAACATGAGGTTCGCGTTTGGGAACCTGATTCATTGGAGAAGGCATTCAGGTTGGCAAGAAAAATTGAATGTGAAATTAAGGCGACAAGGAAGCCTACCACTCACATATATAAAGATGGAAATGTTGCTACTCCTAGACTTCCACAACCTACAAGGTTGACACCACGACAATTGGAATGAAAATGAGTGAAAGGGCTTTGCTACAGTTGTGATAGAAAATACACTAAAGGTCATAAGTGTGCTGAGAAGAAATTATTTTACATAGATTGTGAAGAGGAGGAAGAAAATGAACAAGAAACTTCAAAAGAAGAGGATATACACTAGGAACCAACCCTAGAAGAAGAAGAAATGAGTTTGACCACATCGTGTAATGCATTGGTAGGAATTACCACTCCTCAAACTCTCAAGATAGAAGGACATATCAAGAAGATAAAGGTAGTAGTGTTGATTGATTCGGGTAGTTCCCGTAATTTTATTCATTGTAAGGTAGCCAAGGAATTGAATTCTTTCCTATACCCAGCATCAGAATGTCAAGTGATGGTTGCAAATGGAGGAACTATAAATTTCTCTGGAAAATGCCATAATATCAAGCTAACCATGGAGGAATATGTATTGAATAGTTCAATGCTTTCCATTCCAATGGGAGGTGTGGATATTGTACTAGGAATACAATGGTTACAATCTTTGGGGACGGTAGCTTTTAATTTTCAAGAAATTTTCTTCAATTTTTTTTTGTGGAAGGAAAGGAAGTCAAATTACGAGGTATCGTAGGGAATATGGGAAAGATAATAAGCTCTAATTTCAATACAAAACTTCTAAATAAATAACAAAAAGGCGTAATTGCACAACTATGCTCAATAGAAGTTCCAACATAAAAATCATTTATTTCTCCAGATCTCCAAAAAGTCTTGGACAATCATTCCAAAGTGTTTGAAAATCCCAAAGGACTCCCACCTATTCGTGATTGTGATCATGCTAGTCATTTGATTCCAGGAAGTGTTCCTCCAAACATCAGGCCTTATAGATATCCTTACGTCCAAAAGAGCGAAATTGAACGTATGATTGTAGAAATGTTAGAGGCTGGTATAATTCAACCTAGTCAAAGTTATTTCTCTGCTCTAGTAGTATTGGTGCATAAGAAATATGGATCATGGTGCATGTGTCTGGATTATAGGGAGCTCAATAAGCTCACTATTAAAGATAAATTTCCCATTCCCGTGATTGATGAACTATTGGATGAATTACATGGAGCAATTTATTGTACCAAGTTGGATCTTCGTTCAGGATATCATCAAATTAGAATGAAGACTAAAGATATTCTGAAAACAACATTTCAAACTCATGAGGGTCATTATGAATTTTTGGTCATGCATTTAGCCTTACCAATTCACCTTCTACATTTCAAGGGTTGATGAATTCCATTTTCAAACCCTTCCTTAGAAAATTTGTACTAGTATTTTTTGATGATATACTAATCTACAGCAAGTCTTGGAAGGATCATGTTAACATGTTGACAGGGTGCTCAAACTATTGGAGGCGAAACAATTATATGCAAAAACATCCAAATGTTTCTTTGGAGTACAAGAGGTGGAATATCTAGTTCATATTGTATCTCACGAGGGTGTTAAGGTAGACCATAACAAAATTAAAGCCATTAAGGAATGGAAATTCCCCACAACCATAAAGCAGTTGCAAGGATTTCGTTAACAGGGTATAACCGCAAGTTTGTTAAGAATTATGGGAGAATAGCAGCACCTCTAACAAAAATATTGAAGAAAGATGCATTTTCATGGACTCCTGAAGCAACTAAGGCCTTTGAACATCTTAAAGAGGCAATGTGTCTAGCACCGGTCTTAGCTATGCCAGACTTCACAAAAACCTTTATTGTGGAATGTGATGCCTCAGGAAATGGAATTGGTGTTGTTTTAATGCAAGAAGGAAGACCCATTGCTTTTGAAAGTCGTCCAATCAAAGGAAAGTATTTACAAAAATCTATTTATGAGAATAAGATGTTAGCAATACTACATGCACTCAAGAAATGGCGACCTTACCTAATGGGAAGACACTTCAAGTTAAAAACTAATCATGATATTCTTAAACACTTTTTGGAACAACGACTATCTTCAGAAGAGCAGCAAAAATGGTTCACAAAGATGTTGGGTTATGACTTTTAAATCATCTACAAAAAATGGAAGCTAAATGTTGTTGCAGATTCACTCTCAAGAAATAATGAAGAGGTGGAAGCATTGCTTTTTGTCATTTCTATTATCCAACTAGATTGGATAACTGAAGCAAGGGATGAATGGAAGAAGGACAAAGAAGTGTGGACACTCATTCAAAATTTGCAACAATATCCTAGTACATATAATACATTTAGTTGGAGAAATGATTCCTTATGGTACAAATATCGCTTATATCTTTGTAAGAATTCCCAAATAAAACAAAATATTCTTTTGGAATTTCACAATTCTCCTTTAGGAGGGCACTCAGGATTTTTTAAAAACTTACCATGGGGTGAAGAAATATTTTGTTTGGGATGACCTTAAATTTGATATTCAAAATTTTGTGGCAGAATGTTTGGTTTGACAGCAAAATAAATTTGAGACAATTAAGACCCCGGGTCTTCTGAAACCTTTATCCATTCCAAGTCAACGTTGGGAGGAGATTTCAATGGATTTTATCATAGGTTTACCTAAGTCCGAAGGAAATAATGTCATCATGGTGGTAGTTGATAGAATTACCAATTATGCACACTTTTGTGCATTATCTCATCCATTTAAATCAAGTACAGTTGCTACTACATTTATGGAAACAATTAAAAAGCTACATGGAAACCCAAAGATGATTGTAAGCGAGAGAGATCCCATTTTTAATGGAATTTTTTGGACAAAATTATTTTCTTGTTTGGGTACTCAACTAGCTCATAGCTCATCTTATCATCCTCAATCCGATGGTCAAACTGAGATAGTGAATAAATGTTTGGAAGGATATCTTCGTTGTTTTGTATCTGATAAACAAACACAATGGGTCAAGTGGTTACCTCTCACTGATTGGTGGTATAACACTTCCTTCCATACTGTAGCAAAAATGAACCCATTTATCGCACTTTATGGAGATCATCCACCATCCATCACATCATCTTTAAGAGAAAAATCTAAGGTTCAAGCAGTGTAATATCACATCGAACATCAACAAGAAGTTCTCCAACTCTTAAAGGATAACCTAAATTTGGCACAAAATCAAATGAAACAACAAGCATATCAACATTGCAGCGAGAAAAGTTTTGATGTAGGAGACTGGGTATTTTTATAGCTACAACCATAAAAACAAATGCCCCTCAAGCAAGCTAAGAAGGATAATGAACTATCGCCAAAGTACTATGGTCCTTACAAGGTGTTGCAAAATATTGGTACTATGGCATACAAATTGGAGCTTCCAGCTTCTTCGCGAGTGCATCCAGTTTCCCGTGTTTCATGCTTAAAGAAGGTTATAGGTGAAAAAATTCCAGTTCAAACAATATTGGCAGAACTTGATGAGGAAGGAAAAATAATATTGGAACCTGAAGCAGTCACAGAAACAATAACACTAGAGCTACGAAATCGATCAATTTCAGAGTATCTCATCAAGTGGAAGAAATTATCCACTGAAGATTCTACATGGGAGAATGAGAATTTTATTCAAAAGCACCTAGAGCTACTCAAGCGTTGAGGACAACACTTTTTTGAAGGACAGGGGCATGTTAGGTCCCTATATTACTAGTGTAGTCCCTTATTGTTGTTAGTGTAGCCCCCTTATTGTTTACGGTTGTAACCCTGTAACCCCAATATTGTTATTATTGTGCCCTTACATTATTATTGTTAGGTCAGCTAGGATTATATTGTGACCCCATGGATTGCTATATATAGAAGGAGGTTTTGTCATTTTTATCATCCAAAAAATTTTCATTTATGTAATGTATTGAAGGTTTCCCCCTCGAAGTGGTTGATTTCTAAGGTGTTGATCTATCTTTTCTTCTACTTTTGGAGCTAGTTTCATGAAAGTATTTTTTTATGATATACTAATCTATAACAAGTGTTGGAAGGATCATGTTCAACATGTTGACAGGGTTCTCAAACTATTGGAGGAGAAACAATTATATGCAAAAACCTCCAAATGTTTCTTTGGAGTACATGAGGTGGAATATTTGGGTCATATTGTATCTCATGAGTGTGCTTAGGTAGACCCCAACAAAATTAAAGTCATTAAGGAATGGAAAATTCCCACAACCCTAAATCATCTGCGTGGATTTCTCAAGTTAAGATGGTATTATCACAAGTTTTTTAAGAATCATGGGAGAATAACAGCACCTCTAACAACATTATTGAAGAAATATGCATTTTCTTGGATTCCAGAAGCATCTAAGGCCTTTGAACATCTTAAAGATGCAATGTGCCAAGCACCGGTCTTACCTACGCCAAACTTCACAAAAACATTTATTATGGAATGTGATGCCTCGTGAAATGGAATATGTTTTGTTTTAATGCAATAAGGAAGACCCATTGCTTTTTAAAGTCGTCCAATAAAAGGAAAGTATTTACATAAAGCTATTTATGAGAAGGAAATGTTTTCAATACTACACACACGAAAAAAATGGTGACCTTACCTAATGGGAAGACACTTCAAGGTAAAAAAAAAAATCATGATAGTCTTAAATAATTTTTGGAACAAAGACTATCTTCAAAAGAACAGCAAAAATGGGTCACAAAGATGTTGGGTTATGACTTTGAAATCATTTACAAAAAAGGGAAGCTAAATGTTGTTGTAGATGCGCTCTCAAGAAAGGATGAGCACGTGGAAGCATTGCTTTGTTCCATTTATATTATCCAACCAGATTGGATAACTGAAGCAAGGGAGGAGTGGAAGAATGATGAAGAAGTGTGGAAACTCATTCAAAAGTTGCAGCAAGATCCTAGTACATCTGGTACATTTAGCTGGAAAAATGATTCATTATGGTATAGGGATCGCTTATATTTTTGTAATAATTCCCAACTAAAAAATATATATTATTTTGGAATTGCACACCTCTACCTTAGGAGGACACTCGGGATTTTTTAAAACTTACCATAGGGTCAAGAAAGAAATGTTTTTGGGATGGCCTTAAATCTGATATTCAAAAGTTTGTGGCAGAATGTTTGGTCTACCAAAAAAATAAAGTTGAGACAATTAAGACCATGGTTCTGCTACAACCTTTATTCATTCCATGTCAACGTTGGGAGGAGGTTTAAATGGATTTTATCACAGGCTTACCCAATTCCTAAGGAAAGAGTGTCATCATGGTGGTAGTTGATAGACTTCGCAAGTATGCACACTTTTGTGCATTATCTCATCCATTTAAAGCCAGTAAAATTGCTACTGCATTTATGAAAACAATTCAAAATCTACATGGAAACCCAAATATTATTGTAAGCTACAGATATCCAAATTTCATTGGAAATTTATGGACAGAATTATCTTCTTGTCTGGGTACTCAACTAGCTCATAACTCATCTTATCATCCTTAATCTGATGGGAAAATTGAGATAGCGAACAAATGTTTGGAAGGATATATCTATTGCTTTGTATCTCATAAACAAAAACAATGGGTCAAGTGGTTACCTCTAGCTTAATGGTTGTATAACACTTCCTTCCACGTTGCAACAAAAATGACCCCATTTATGGCACTTTATGGATATCATCCACCATTCATCACATCATATTTAAGAGAAAATTCTAAGGTTCAAGTAGTGGAAGATCACATCGAGCATCAAAAACAAGTTCTCCAACTCTTAAAGTGTAAGCTAAATTTGGCACAAAATTGAATGAAACAACAAGCAGATCAACATTGTAGCAAAAGAAGTTTTGATGTAGGCGACTGGGTATTTTTACGGCTAAGATCATACAAATAAATGTCCCTCAAGCAAGCTAAGAAAGATAATAAATTAGCACCAAAGTATTATGGTCCTTACAAGGTGCTACAAAATATTGGTACTATGACATACAAATTGGAGCTTCCGACATCTTCCCGAGTGCACCCAGTTTTCCATGTTTCATGCTTAAATAAGGTTTTCCATGTAGTCCCCATAGTGTTATTATTGTGCCCCATATAAGCCCACTATTGTCATTTTTGTTCCCTTACATTATTATTGTTATGTAGGCTCTGATTATATTGGAACCCCTTAGACTCATATATATAGAAAGTAGGTTTTTTTCATTTTAATCATCCAAGTGTTCATTTATGTAATGTAAAGGAGGTTTCTCCCTCGAAGAGGCTGATTTATAAGTCATTGATCTATCTTTGCTTCTATTTTGTGAGCTGGGAAGGACTTCATTTTTATCAAACAGATCCTCTTCCTATTCAAACTTCGACACAAACTCCTTTTCCTGATTCTTTGGATTCAGCTGTGGATTTCTCGTGGCAATATTCATTGGAGTTACTAATCATGACTGGAATTGATCCAACTTCTCAACCTATGTCCACCACCATGGTCGAGACATCAAAGGTTTCCTCCACATATATGTTTGCAAAATCACCATAAACACATATGTATGGTGGTATGTTTGTCCCACCAGGTTAATAGTATTTATCTTGTACCTTTATGGTGTGGCTTCTAGTCCTTGGACCTCTCTTATGTCATCCAATACGCAAATATCATATGGTACTTCCCTTATGAGTACCACTCATTCTTCTCCTCCTCCCCCTCTACTTACACCTACAATTGAGCAACATGTTGGCCCTTATATCAGTGGGAAAGGTTACCTTCAACAACCCAACTCTCCTTATGTTGGGTACCCTCTATCCAGGTCATATTTTCCTCCATCATCTCCTCCTCCTTTGGTAGGGGGGAACCTGTTGTTGGTATACCTAAAATTGGTAACTAGCCTCATTATAGTCCTCCTTATCCAGGAATGGCTACTAGTGTTTGGAAACCTACTTTTCATGTTCAACCTATTTCATATTGGGAAAAATTGGTGAATCATCAACATGCACCATCTTCTCAAATTCCCATCCATCCATCAGCACCCCAACCATCTCAAATACATGTGAGCCAAACTTTACAAGTTTTCTTTGCATCTCAACCCATTCCAGTGGTATCTGGAACTTCCCAAGTTCCACATACCCAGCCAGTATAAGGTACCTCACATTCTCAATCGCTTGGAAAGGTATCCCTCAAGTCTCGATAGGACATATTATTCATAGTATGTTGCAATCCCAACTAAACCCACCTTATAATGGGATAGTGAAAAATACCATCGGGCAGTACTATTGTCCATATCAAGGCCAAAATATCCATACCCAACCATTCCAACAACATTCTCACCATCCTAGTTTTGGGCATCAAGGCCACTTGTATATTGGTTATGAGAATCCTCCTTATCCTGGTACCAAGGTTCCTTACTATCAGAATCCCTCTTATCCAGGAATGTAAGTGCTTGGTGCTCAAGTTATTCCTTCATATCCATGTCATCCTTCTTGGGCATTTAACCAGCAGTTGTATTTTGTGGCCACTCTCAACTTTCCAGACTTAATTTGGCTCACTAATAACCCCATCGCTCATTTTCCATGTTGGCTAATTATTCCCAATAAATTTCCTTCAAATATCCAAAAATTTAATGGGAATCTAGGATAAGACCTGTCGATGCATGTCATGACTTATCATATATGGTGTTCTTTAAACTCCCTTAATGATGATTCCATTCGACTTCAAATTTTCCAACGAACGCTTACAAAAAACGCATCTAAATGGTATATTGAGTTACCTAGAGCTTCATTTCATGATTTCGGCACTTTAGCCACCACCTTCCTCACACATTTCTAGTTTCCCATCAGATATGAAACTAGAATAGAACTATTGACCAATTTCAAACAATCAAATTCCACTCACATCTTATATCACATTCATGAGGCGAGGCGTCACCTCTGATTGTTCAAGACTTATGTTCCTAATCAATTGTTAGTAGAATGGTCTACAAAATCTTTGTTGTCACCTATAACAAAATATGTGGCTAAAGGTGGATTCATGATCAAATATCAAGTCATTTCTCATGCACAATATTTGGACCTTGTTTATACCCAATCAGGCATGCTCTATGATAAGATATTGAATGCTCCGAGACCTTCAAATGTTGTTCCTCTGTTGGGAAAAATACTGAGAGGGGGGGCGTGAATCAGTATTTAGAGCTTATATCAATAAATTTAACTTTTTCTTTTGCAAAATTCCATACGCGACTTTTATGAACCAAACTCGCGTATACACATGGATATGATGAAAGAAACTAGCGTATACTGATATAAATTTCTAGTTTAGAAAGCTTCTCAGAAATAGTCTTTAAATCAGATTTACCAGTTATGCATCAGGCTAGATAATCAGTAAATATGTGCAGTAACAACAGTATGAAACATCACACAAGTGGAACACACATGAACACCAATATTTAAGGTGGAAACCCAATTCGGGAGAAAACCACTGCTATTGTCGTCTCTGTCTTCAATATTTATTATATGGAAAACTGTTTACAACATTGTACCAATTCAGACACATATCAGTATGTAGGCTTCTACCTGCATAATGCTGCAACCTTCACTTGTTTACCAGCTGCTACTGGAAGGGAGCTCCAACCCCCTTTCTTCTCCTTTACCAGCCACTCCTGGAAGGGAGCTTCAACCCCCTGAACATACCACCAGCTTCTACTTCCATACTGAAGGCTTAAACCCTCAGACCCACTGCAAACCATGTTTCATCAATTTTCATACTGGATCAAACAGCATCAACACAACCCTTTATCAGCAATCATAAACTTTGCCCAATTCTTCAATTAGAACAGTGAAAACACTGTAACCAGAACTTCAGAAATAACCCAGACTTCAGAATAGATATGCAGATACAAAATCAACCCTGAATAGTCATTAATTCAAATAACATACGCTACTTTTCTTCAATGAAGCCCTGTACATACGCGCTTTCCTGCACACCAACCCGCGTATACTTCTGTGTATACTATTCTTCAGAATGTGATCAGACTCAAATTCATATTTTCTGCCATACGCGCTTTTCATGAAGCGAACCCGTGTATATACGTGCTTTTATTGAGACCAACTAGTGTATAGATCTATAAAAATAAATTTTGCAGAACAGACCAGATCGATAAAACTTGCCCAGATTTATTCATTTTCTTGAGTAGACTTGCGCCATTTCTTCATCATTTCTTCAGTAGATCATAATAGAGATTCATCATCTTCAGATCTAGAGATCTTGAACCATCATTATATCCATGGGTGCATCATAGATTTATATATATCAATTAAAAACAAAGTTCATCCATGCAGATATTCCTTAGAGAAATTTTATTCATTAACAACCCTTACAAAATGCACACATTGCACTATGATCTTCTTCTCCTTATATAGATTAAGCTTTTACCAATACCATGAGTCAAAACCACTCAACTTCTAATGGTAATCCTAGACGGAATCAAATATATAATACAATGCTCAATATTGTGGGCTAATACCATGGTAAAACCCCCTGGTATTATAATTTTTTAGCACAAACAGGCATACGCGACTTGGGACATACTTCTCCGCGTGCATACGTGACTTGGCCTTTACAAACCCGCTTATACATTGTGACATATTAAAAATAAACAATATGTTGCACAAAAATTCTGAGAGACTTCTGAGATTCTTCATACAGACTGAGATTCTTCATACAGATAGTTTCTTCGTCCTTTGCTAGAGATTTGCCATCAAGGACAATCAATTTAATATTATAGGTCACAACAAACATATTTCCAACAATCTCCCCCTTTGGACTTGATGGCAACCATGATCATTGGGCATCTGTATTCAACCATCCTCAGAATTATCCCCCTTTGACATCAAGGGCAAAGGACAAATCAACATCCCTTGAACAGAAATTACCATGCTCCCCCTAAGCTCATGCTTTAATATTCAGACATATTTTTCAATGAAATACATGACTTTTCAACCGAGTATGACCTTTCCTATCACCAATTACTCATACTTTCATCAATGATCCAACTAAGTGGATTTACATATTTGACTCAACTACCCAACCAAGTGGGTGTACAAATTTGAACAAGTCCTTACAAGACTAAATATAACAATTTACATCATAGATCTCAACATGACCTTTTCATCAAATGACTTTTTATAAACAAGACCAATGAATCTCAATCATGAGATCAGACCACAGTAAACACTTATAATGCCAATAATGCATCCTTTCCCATAGGACAAGTGCTCCCCCTTAGCTTATGCACCTTGAACACTTTCAAAAGCAACTCATCAAGGCATATTTAAAAAAAATATTAGAGAATGAAACATAAATGTGAGAATTGGAACATCACCAGAGATACTCAACAACATCACAACAGTTCTGAAGATGTTGACGTAGAAAATTGTGCTAGCAAAAACCCATACGTGGTTTTATGTATATAAACTTGTGTATATACGCTATTGTCCTTTATGAAATCCGCGTATCCAATTTAATCTTTTGAATTGAGAAGATCTGATCTTCTGAGTGATAGAGAAAACTCCCAGCTTTTGTCTGAGATATTCGAATGCTTCCCTGGGAAGAGGTTTAGTAAATATATCAGCAACTTGTTCTTTGGAGAAAACATACTCCAATGTCACCTTTTGTTCAAGCACTTGTTCACGTAAGAAGTGATACTTGATAGGAATGTGCTTGGTCTTGGAATGCATAACAGGATTCATTGAGATATTGATGGCACTTGTATTATCACACATAATGGATATGGGAGGTGAAACTTTGATTTGAATGTCTTGTAAAGTCTACATCATCCAAAGAAGTTGTGTGCAACATGATGCAGCAGCCATATATTCTGCTCCTGTTGTTAATAAGGCAATAGAGCTTTGCTTCTTGCTGAACCAAGATACTAATCAAGGCCCCATATGGAATGCACCACCACTAGTGCTCTTATGATCATCAACATTTCCAGCCCAATCTGCATTTGTGTAAGCATGAAGAGTGAGATCAGCATTCTTTAGATACCATAGTCCAAAGTCTTGAGTTCCTTGTAGATATTTGAATATTATTTTTACAGCCTGAAGGTGAGACTCTTTTGGATTAGCTTGGAATCGTCCAACAATCCCAACTGCGTGCATAATGTCTAGTCTTGTGCCGGTGAAATAAAGTAGACTTTCAATCATGGATCTGTATTTTGGTTGATTCACCATGGAAGAATCATCATGAGAGCTGAGGTTACACCTGGTTATCATTGGTGTACTTACAGGTTTGCAATCTTCCATCCCATACTTCTTCATAATTTTCTTAATATATTTTTCTTGTGATAAGAATATGCCATCTGTTGCTTGTTGCACTTGTAAGACAAGAAAGAATGTCAGTTCCCCAAGTAAATACATTTCAAATTCTTGCTGCATAATAGAAGCAAATTTATGTCTCATGGAATCTTCATTACTTCCAAAAATGATGTCATCAACATATACAACCACAATCAATAGTTTATCATTTTTAGTTTTTGTCTATAAGTTGCTATTAGCAGATCCCTTTGAAAAACCTTGTTGATGAAGATATTTGTCAAGACTATAATACCATGCCCTTGGAGCTTGTTTGAGATCATATAAAGCCTTTTTAAGTTTACAAACAAGTTTTTCATCATTGCCCAAAATTAATCCTTCTGGTTGTTCTATATAAACTTCTTCTTCTAGATCACCATTGAGGAAAGCAGATTTAACATCCATTTGATAAACTTTGATTTGTTGAAATCTTGAAAAAGCAAGAAACATTCTGATGGCTTCAAGTCTAGCTACAAGAGCAAATGATTCTTCAAAGCCTATACCCTCTTGTTGAGCATACCCTTTACAAACAAGTCTAGATTTGTTTCTAATAACATCTCCATTTTCATTTAACTTGTTTTTGAATATCCATTTTGTTCTGATAACATTTTTATCATGAGGTCTTGGAACTAGTTCCCAAGTATGATTATTTTCAATTTGATCAAGTTCTTCATTCATGGCTTGAATCCAACATTCATCTTTGCTAGCTTGATTGAAATTTTGTGGTTCAATAGTGGATAAAAATGCTAGATACCTAGTAGACCCTACAAGATTTCTTCTTGTTTGGACACCTGATCCCTTTTCTCTCAAAATTTGAGATTCTGGATTATGCTTTTGAACATACCTGGATGGAGACTTTTCAGATAGATCTTCTTCTGCTGCTTCATTGGGTTTACCTTCTATATTATCTCTATTAGATGCAGGAAGATATACATCATCATCATCTTCATTTGTTGTTTGAATTTCCCCTTTTGGAGCTGAGAGAAATTCATCAATTACAATGTCAATGCATTCAACAATCTTCCGAAGTCTTTTATTGTAGCATTTATATGCTTTACTTCTAGAAGAGTAACCAATAAATATTCCTTCATCTGCTATAGGTTCAAACTTGCCAAGTTTTTCATCATTGTTCTTAATAAAACATTTTCTTCCAAAAACTTTAAAATGCTTTACAGTGGGAAGATTACCATACCAGAGCTCATATGGAGTTTTATCATTGTTTACATGAACATGTGCTTTGTTAAGAATATTTACCATAGTATGTGTTGCTTCTCCCCAAAATGTATCAGGTGTTCCTGAATCATCAAGCATAGCCTGAGCCATCTGTTGAACTGTTCTATTGATTCTATCTACTACGCCATTTTGTTGTGGGGTACTAGCTACAGAAAATTGTCTTTTTATGCCATGTTGTTCACAAAAATCAAATAGTTCATCTTATATGTATTCACCTCCTCGATCAGATCTAAGACACTTGATTTTTAGATCTAATTAATTTTCAACCAATGCTTTGAAGATCTGAAATTTTTCAAATGCTTCATCTTTGTGTTTTAGCAACCCAATCCAACACATTCTAGAGAAATCATCAATAAACAAAATATAGTATTGTTCTCCACAGGGTGACATTTTTCTCATAGGTCCACATATATCAGTATGAATGAGTTCAAGAGGCTTACTTGTTGATCCTTATTTGGCATTAAATTTCACTCTGGTTTGCTTACCGAATTGGCAAGATTTGCATATGGTACTCTCAGGCAGAGTAATATTAGGAAGATCACGAACAGCTTTGAGTCTGCTAGATTTGCTGATTTGAGAGAAGCTCAAATGCCCCAATCTTCTATGCCATAACCAATTTTCTAAATATTTACCCTAGTAACATTTTTCTTTACAACTTTTCAATACATACAAATTGCTTGGTGTTCTATTTCCTTTTATGATTGTTTTTCCTGTATCAAGATCACGTACCACACATTCTTTTGAGCTAAAGACCACTTCACTTCCTTGATCGCACATTTGACTTACACTTAATAGGTTATGCTTTAATCCATCCACATACATAACATTGTTAGCTTTGACCTTTTCCTTTAGAAAAACAGAACCTTTTCCCTTAATGACAGCAAGAGTATCATTTCCAAAAGTAACATTCCTTTCTCTTTCTAGAGCATTGTATGCAAGAAGTTTATTTCTGTCACCTGTCATGTGTTTTGAGCATCCACTATCAATGTACCATTGATTTTCTTCTCCTTATACAAATAAAGTTATGCCACAGTTCTCAACCTGTAATTCCTTCTTTCTCCATACTTTGGAAGTTAAAGGTATATGCTCTTTTGGCTAAAGTTTTCTCTGCATTCAGATTCTTCATGACCAAAGTTATTGCAATAAGCACATTCAATTTTATTTTGAAGAGGAGAAAAGTTGTTATATGTATTCTTCTTTATTCCAGTATCAATTCTTTTCTTTCTTGCTTCTCTAGTCATGATGGTTTTGTATGCAACAAATTGAACAACTTTATGACCAAAATTATGACATGAGAAACATTGTCCATTGAAGAAGAAATTTCTGCGATCATGGAACCTTCTATTTGTGTTTACCTGTTTGTTGGTGTTTCTCTAAAAGGTATTCCTGTTAGTGTTCTTTGTATTGAGGTGGCCATGTTTTACCTATAAAGTTTCTTTGTTTCCTTGCTGAGTGGCAGAATGTTGTAGACTGGTTGTAGCTGCTTTTAGATAGTTTGGTGCTGAAGACTGAGAAGATTCTTCGACATATCCAAGACCTGTCTTTATAAGAGGAGAACGTTGTACCTTGATAATTTCATCTAAGGTTTCAGATCCTTTAGCAAATCTAAGATTCAAAGTCTTTACTTTCTCAATTTCTTTTCTTAGACTTACTATTTCACATTCTAATTTCTCATTGGGTTTCTCCTTTTCTTCAAGCTAATTTTTTAGAGTTTCTATGGATATTTTGTTTCCTTCCAAACATATTTTGAGCTGATTGATTTCTTCAAGAAAAGCATTGTCTTCTAGAGCATCCATAAAAGTATCCTTTTCTTCCCTAGACTCTTTTTCAAATGCCATGAAAAGTCTAAGATCTTGATCAGATTCTTCCTCACTGTTTGATAATCCATCACTATCTTCATGAGTATAATAAATTTTTCTAGTGCTAAACCGATTCTTATTTCTTCTTGCTACTTCCTTTCCTTTTTCATGTGTTTCTTTATGAGGACACTTAGCAGCATAATGACCAACTCTTCCACAAGAAAAACATTTGAAAGGAACCTTACCTCTGAACCTTCCAGTGCCAAGTTGGAGCTTCTTTACAAAATTTACCTCATCTTCTTCTGAAACATACCTTGATCCTTCTATTTCTTGTACTTCTTTTCCTTTTATAGAAGCTCTAAAGACGGCCTCTTTGACTTAAGATGATCCTCCTTTTCTCATTTCACATGTAGTTAGAATTCCATGAAGTTGAACAATAGTAAGATTTTTAAGATCTTGCTTCTCTTCAATAGCAGATACTTTTGACTCAAATTTTGAAGTTAGAGATCTTAAAACTTTTTCAAGCAGAGTATTGTTAGTTATGGTTTCACCCAAATTTCTCATACGATTTACAATATCATCTAGGCATTAAAAGAAACTAGCAATGCTCTCCTCATTATGAATTATTAGATTTTCATATTGAATTCTAAGAGTTTGGAGTTTAGCACTTTTTACCTGTGTATCACCTTCATAGCTTAGAATGATTTTGTCCCATATTTCCTTTGCTGTATTCAACTGCATGACCTTGAAAAATTATGATTCAGTCAGACTCCCCAATAGTGCATTGACCGCCTTTTCATTTATTTCATAGTTCTTTCTTGCCATTGCATATGTTGGAACTGAGGCTGGATATTGATAACCTCCTTCAACAATAGCCCATACATCTGCTCCAAGAGACTGAAGATAGGATCTTGTCCATGTTTTCCAGAAGATTAAATTGTTTCCGCTGAAGAGTGGAGGCCTGATAGATGTTGTCCCATCTTGATTTCTCATCTTGGCTGATCTTCCTTCTAGCGGCTAAGCTTCTTCAGAAGGACCTGCTCTGATACCAATTGTTGGGAAAAATACTGAGAGGGGGGGTGAATCATTATTTAGCTCTTATATCAATAAATTTAACTTTTTCTTTTGCATAGTTCCATACGT
>CM076577.1:915362519-915461766 GCA_034641835.2 Pinus albicaulis | reverse complement strand
AAGATAGTCATCGGTCTACAGAACAGAGTGATCTTTCTAGGTTACAACTTTTATAAACAACAAAATGTATATGAAGATTGTGATATCTAAGAGTCACTGAGTGGTCACCATGGGGGTGTCACTGACAAACCAATATTATATTGTGGGAGTGATCTATCAAACAAATGATACATTCATCCATGTAAACCAACAACATTCCTAATACATGAAAAGTAGGTAGGCCAATTTAGGAATGTGTGCATAAAGGGTGGCATGTTATCCAAAAATAAGTTAGAACCATATGCCTTCTGCCATAACTATGAATTCATATCCAACAAGTGTGCCATGGCACATGTAAACACACCAGCAATAGTCAAGACACTCATCATGCTAAACAAAACCCTTAGCAAACATGTAACTCCTCCAAATCCACATACATTGGATGATGTCACATGTCTCCAAATATGTGAAAATGAATGGATCCATGTGAGAGAAACATCCAAAGGTGGAATTTACACTAGGATACCTCAAAAAATAATGCTTAATGTTTAAGGTAAACATCCTAGCAATCCTCCAAATATGAAATGAAGATCCTAAAAGGTGGTGGTCCATTAACACATATGCATGAAAGCAATAGTGTATTAGCTCCAAAACAGACTTCTTCCAAACATGATTTGCTTAGACAAGGAATCGTGTTATGTGAGGGGTAAAACTCTCCATAAACTCTAAAAAACTATGGATTGACCAAATAAATGTATATATTTTAATCCCTGACTTCTTTCATGATTGGTGTTAGCTATGTTCTTCCATTCCACTAAGGGGATACCCTAATTTTTTTTTTGCATGTCCAAAAATCCATGAGCATTTTTTCTTGATATTTTACAAAACTCCTAGGATAAGCCAAGGAATGCTAGAGTACTACAATTACTACCAATATAGACTTCCAAATGTCAATTTTCCTCTAACTAACAACCATCTATTACATTAATGCTTTGTTTAATCTTTAGTATTTTCTAATAACTAGAACCAATCCCTCTTCCCATATCCATTTGGATTTAGAAAGATTCCAAGGAATTTGAATGCTTCCTTGAATTCAATATGAGGGAAAAAATTGTAACTGACTTTCTAGTTTAGTTTCCAAGCATATTGCAATTTCTTGAACTTTAACCTCCATAATCATAACAACACTTTATATCTCTAGAATTTCGTATAGTTTTTGTTGCTTCTCTTAGAGATCCATTACTTAACAAGAGTACATTATCTATGAATAAAAGATGAGATAAGGATGATACCCTTGTAATCTTGGTTTGTTAGTTGGGGTTATAACTTTTTGTTAGATTTGTATTGAGAAGTGTTGTAGCTAAAATGTTCTGTGTGGGTTGGGATATCAAGAACCCACTAATAGGGAAAAGTGTCTGCACAAACTAAAAAATCCCCTGGGAAGCAAATTCCAGAATTGAAGGCAAGTCCCATGCAGTGCAGCTGTCTTGGATTGTAAAATAACCTTGACCTCAACTTTTGGAGTGGTTCTATTTTGTATAATTTTTCTGTTGATTTAATTCTGTTTGAGGTCACTTTCGACCCGTTGATATTTCACTGTGGGCTTTTATTTTTGTGTCCACTGGAAGGTTGAAGCAACTGATCTTGATAGGGTATTGAACTGTGGTTCAGAAGTTTTCTAAATCATATATTACTTTGTTGAGTTAGATGGCTTGTCAAAAATGAGTATGATCTTTAAATTAAAATTATATCAGTGTTCTACAATGTATTGATCTGTTGCTCTATTGGGTAGACTTACATTAACATCGTTGTTAAAAGGAGATCTTGTTTGAGGAATTTTCTGAATCGTAGCATACTTTGTTGAGTTAGAGGTTTTTTTTTACATATAATTTTTAAATAAACAACTACTGTTAATATATATATCTATCTATCTATATATATATATATATATATATATATATATATATATATATATAATTTGTTATCTTATATGTATGTGTAGGTTGTAGGTTGGCCTTTTCATCACGCTATCAAAAATTTACATCTGATATGTCGTTGTTTTATTGGGCTGCCTGATTGATTTTCCTGATGGGAAACCAGAATAGTAGAACAAATTTATAGTCTTCATATTGCTGAGATTTTGCGTTACAAGAGAATCTGACATGAAAAATACTACTGAGGATAGGCACGCATGCCTTCTCTTACCGATTTCCCTTCCATGATATGCATTGACACAAAAATTGAGTGCTTAAGACCCAAGACTATAGAGTTGACTATAAAAGCCATGCTTTTATGGTTCAATGCCCTTGGCTGGTGTTCCCATACTGCTCTATCCCCAAGTGCGTTAGAGGGATTGTTAAAATTGAGTACGATCTTTAAATTAAAATTATAGCAATGTTCTGCAATGTATTTTTCTGTTACTCTATTGGGTAAACCTACATTAACATAGCGGTCAAAAGGGGTATTTCTAAGCAGGAATTGCATCAACAAATTTGAGAATCACATGGCTATGTTCAAAATATATTTATAATTTGAATGCCTCATTACATTGTTTCTCAAACATAGGAATCCTCTACAGGTCTGCAATCTATGTATCAGGTTCCATATTCTAGATGATCTGAAGGAATGAGAAATGATTAGTGCATTGATTGACTGGATTTTTACGTGCATAAGATGTATGCTGCTATTATTTTATTTTATTAGTAGTCTCTTTCAAACTGGGCCTTGTTTTAAACGTGGTGTTCGTTCATTGGTGATATTTGCTAAAGTATTAAGCAGTGGCTTTGGAAATCGTTGTTATCTCTGCCCTATCTAAATGATATGAGTTTCAAAGGGGCGAATATGTTTGCAAGTAGGTCACAAGTCCATGTTTACATCCTAAAACCTAGCGTGCACCATATGGAAACACTTAAAAAAATAAAATAAACCAGGCTATTAAATTCTGTCATTTTGGAAAGAGTTGGATTTTGAAATCTCAAGGTGGCCTTATTCTGTTGTAGTGTAAAACACCTAGGACTGGTTTCAAAACATTCTGATATTTTCTTGTTCCTTCTTGTTTTTTCATATTCTCCAATGGTAGTAGGTCCAATACAATGATTTCTACAAGATGGGCTAAGTGTTTTCTCAGCACTCAGCTTTTGGGTATAAGTTATTGTGGTGTTAAAGACTTCCCAAGCTTCAATGGGAATATGAGTGCTCAAACAGTAAGGCATACTGCTTTGCGTTTTCCCTGAGCATCTTCAATTCAAAATAAATATGGGGCCTACCAGTGTCACAAAATATTCAATTTGTATTTTTGACAACTATATATTGCTTGCTAATGAGTTAAAAGACAATACTTCTATCACGCAAGCATGCACTAAGAATGTTCTGTTGGTTTGGTCTGTTAGATTGCAATTATACGAGAATATGACTCGAACCGTTTCTTCAACTCCATTTACTCCCAGCCTTTAGATAGTGGTACCACAGTTGTATAGATGACATAATCCATTGGATTCTATCTTCTAAAAATTGAAATAACTACTTATCTTTACATTAATGATTAGGTATGTGCATATAACATGTCCATTTCATACGTTTTCCTCTTCAATGTGATATTTTTCACACCATAAGTTCACATTCATTATGTACCTTTACATGTAGCACAACATAATTCACAGCTCCTCTTTTCGGCATTCCCTTGCACCCCGGTGAAATTGCTAGTTATTACTTCATAATTTCAAGTTATGTACGTAATGACTTGCACACCACAAGATTTGACATTAAAGTTTTGATTATTTGCTTAGAGGACACAACATACTAAAGGATAAACATGTAATAGACCTTCTTATATCCAATAATTTGGATCATGTTGGATTAGGTAATGAATATTTTTATATGCAATCATTTGCATTGTACTATGTTAGGTATTTTCATTGTGCTATGTTAGGTATTGATTCAGACGATCAAACTTACTATTATAAATGTGATATAGATAAGAGAGATAATACATTTTATTAATGTCCAAGAATAAACCACAAAAGTATGTCAGAAGGACTAAAGATAGTATATCCATTGTCAATACAAAGTGGTTGTGCCAAGTCAATATGGTACACAAGAGTAAGGATTATCGAGGAATGTAAAAGCTGATTCAACTTAACAATTTACATCAGGTCACTGCATGCATAAATGAGCACTTAATCTTTGTATCTTGCCTTTCTATTTCTTTTATTCTCAATTAGTAAAATACGAAGAATTTCTTTATATATCAAAGAAAAATCAGAAGTGGGAAACTAAGAGCCAAGACCTAGATGAGCAGAGTCTTGAAGAATTCAAAACTTTAGATTCCATTTCATACCAACGAACAGTAAAAGCTATGATGGTTTGGTTTTGACACGGTTTTGAACTCTTTAGGACACAAAAAATGATGTAAATAAGGCTAAAATTGAGGCAGATTTAGGGCCTAAGCTTGCTTATAAGTTTGTCAATGTTTGACTCAATAAATCAACTCTCAAATCTGTTTTAGTACTCTATTTTATTTTTGGTTTTAGTTCCATTTGAGGAATCCATCGATAGTACATTTTGAATCAAAGTGTTTCATCACAATAGGAAGAGTTATTCATGTTTTTTGGATATTTGAATTGAAAGTGCATACCTTGGTTCCTTGCTCTTTTTTTCATAATAAACCAATATGTTTGTGGAATTTTACTTACTTTTTCATTTATTTATGTGCAAAAATAGATGGAGTTGTCTTATAAAATTACTATCGATGAAGAGAAACCTGTGATTGGTATTTTCAGGTGTCTATAAGGTTGTACATTTGCTGAAATCCGTGATGAAATTGTGGATGATGGAATCGGTTAATACCCTTTTGATTTTATCCACGATGGAGTAGCTCTAAATCCAAAGCAAGAGAAGAAATGGAAAGTTTATACAACACTTTTAGGCATCAAGAGGAAACTAGGCACATTTGATGTGGAAACAAGGTGTTCAAAAGCAGTGGAAGCAATACCAATCTTTGAAAACATTGAAGAGAATGTGGAGGAACCTATGCATAAACAACCAAGAGTTGAAAATATGCCTTTGTCAGTGGGAGAAGCCACAATTGTTGATCCTTGTGTATTGGCATCTTGGGAAAAAAAAGTGAAAAGTTTAATGGAAGAGTTTTTCAATGAGAAACTTACTCTCAAAGTATATTCAGAAAAGGGAGAATCTAAAATAAAGATCCATTGTGAAATTTGTGGCATTGATTATGGAACAGGTGATGTATCCTTGGTAGCGCGAACAATGCGCAACTTCAAAAACCATCATATGAAAACAACGTCCCATCAACAACGCCTTTCAATGCCAAGTGGTATTGAAATTCCTTCATGTAACAAAGTACAACAAACAACAGTGGTTGGAGATCAATTTAATATTGATCAAGAAATCAAACTTCTAGATGATTTCAAGAAGACATAAGAGCCTAATTTGTTCAAGGTGATGGAAGCAACACTTGCAGACTATAAGGACATGAAAAAAGTGAGAGTCGAATGTACACAATACAATAAATGGTTTTGTTTAGTTCCGACAAGTTGTAATATTCTCAGTTCTCTAAATGAACACATGAAATCAAAGAAGCACACTACTACTACTACAAATGAGGCTTTACATTAGGAGATTGGGCTAAGGAGTGGCATAATTGGGAGAATTAAGAAGCCTACCAATGATAAGTCCCAACAAAGTTTGACTAGGTTCTTAGTGCCATCATCACCATCAGTATTACATAGGGGTTCTAAAAGTGCAACTCCTACTTCAGGTGTGTTAATTAGTGGTTAATTAATAGTTTAGACTAAACTTGAATATGAATTTGTATATTATTTTATTTATCGTACTTATAATTATTTATTTATTTATTTATTGTGTTGTCATCTTATTATAGCTCAGTTGTCTCCCTTGTTACTACAATGTTGGGGGTATTGGTATCCTTATATTGATAGAAATGGGGAGAGATTGGAAATAAAGGTCCTAATGGATGATCAAAGGGGTGGAAAATTATGGGCCATAGAGAAGCATACCAAGATCATGCTATGTTATGAGGGTATTGAATGTCGTATTGATGGTACATATAGGCATATTCATTGCCAGATGGGTTCTGAAACAGGGACCCCTTTTGATTCATTAACATGTAGATTTTGTAAGTTGGTTCCAGAATGTAATGACTTCAGGATGCGATTATATCGTGAATCAAGGTGCACCAATAAAAGAAGTGAATGAGATACATGAAAAGGTAGAATATTGGACTATTTGACTCAAAATGAATTGAAGAATGCTGCAAGGGTTACAAATGCTAACCATAGATCAACAATGCGAGCTCTTTGGTGGGAGAGGACAGAGGTTGCTACACTCTCTATTAGAATGAGATCTCTAAAGGAAAAGTTGTTTGAATCGACAGAAAGGAAGGATGTCTTTAGGTTTTGTAAGGATGTTTGTGAGGCACATAAGCAAGGAAAATTACAAGGTAAAGATGCAGTTTGGGAATTTGTCAAGGATATATTTCATAACTTGATTCATGAAAAAGCAGGGAGAAGGTATAGTACATCCACAAAATCCCTTTATGAGATGATCAAGTTATGGGGAGGTCCTAGATTACATAACTTATTAGCTTGAATATGGATAGTCCTTCAATATCTACAACTTTAAGGAAAGTTAGAAAGTCATTGACATATATTCCAGGGGAGCACGAACACATTTTTGAGGCAGTTGGAAAAATTTATGCTTCTTATAAAGTCAAACATGGTATATATGGACCAATTCCTGTATGCCTTGCAGAAGATGAAACAATTGTGAAAAAATATGTTAGGTGGGTAGCAAAAAGCGATACACTGGTGGGGTTTTGTGGTTTGAAAGAAGAACATCAATGCCAATCACATTTGTTGGTGACAGTTGGTGAGGGAGATGTAGGCTATGAGATTATAACAAATTCTTTTAAAAACAATGTTATTGGACATTATGCACGTGTTATTATTGCAAACCCTTTACATGAAAAAATTCCTCATTTGGTTGTGGTTGTTCATCCAACATGCAATAAATTCAATGCAAATTTTGTTTATCAACAATGAGAAAAGGTAGAATTTATGTGGAAGAAACACGTAGAAAACAATTTGGGACCTATTGTTGGTCATTCCTCAGATAGGGATAGCAGAAGAAGACAACTTATGTTGAAGGATTATTCTTCAACATCAGGTCTTCGATATCAAATTCCTTCGGAAGGGTCGAGTCTAACTGGGTTGTACAATGGTTGCAATGTAACAGGATTGCATGACCAAGATTACATCCACAACGAAAAAAAGCTAGTGAATCCTTTGTTTAGCGGTCGACGAGAATTGGTTTTATGAAATGAGTGCATAAGTTTTGGCCATGTCAGAATGGTTTATCACACTTTTAAAGTGGATGCTCGCAAGCTTAAGTGTGAAGATATAGAGAGGATGGATCGACAAAATTGGGGTTCCGCACAATGCATTTCTTCAAGGCATGTTCAGAGGTATTTGAAAGAGTTGAGAAGTACACCAAGTGGAAAGTTAGAGAGGACACTAGCTACAGAGACTTACCTAATGATTGTTGCTGACTACATTGACATCTTTATGTGTCATAGTTTGAGCCTCTGGGAAAGAGTGCGAAATGCTTCACGAGTTCATCATTTCTTCGCATTATGGTTATGTTGGGTACAAAAAAAAATCTCATACTAATGTCAACATAAATTTCATTAGCAGAGAGGCATATCAAGATGTGAGAATTTCTTGTCATTTTGCAGTTTTGTTGATGAGATTGTTTCAAGATCAATACTCTAACTTACCATGTGTTTTGCACTTGATTGGTCAGATGTATGTGAGAACTTCTTTAGCAAAGTTGGTGGCATGGTTGGAGTGGAGAGGGCCTATGATTTCACTAACTTGCTTCATGCTGTTGGAACCCTTAATAGAGTTGTTGAAGAAGAATCAAATTCCCAAGGGCTTCATTTTAATAAATCCTATAAGAAGCAAGAAAACATTTGGAATAAATTGCACCAAGAAACAATACAAAACATTGACATATTGTCGCAATATGATTCAATATCCATAGACACTAAAATTGTAGAAGCCCTTAAGAATGGATTGAAGGATGCACAAGACATTTTATCAACTCTTGGAATGAAACCAGAAAATTACACTCAATGTTCTTGGTGGGTTAAACCATGGACAGAGGATAAATATTATTCAACATTCCAAATTGTGGATGAAGTAGTTGATGATTGTCCACCGAGATGTTCCAACTCTATATTTCAATATTCATCTTCATTGGTACACAATGAAAGTGAATTGCAAATAATGGAAAGTGAGTGGAGACACGAGTTGGATGAAATTTTAGATTCCGCTGATGAAAATGTAAGAAAAACTATAAAACCAGTGGTGAATCTTGATGGTAAGGATATGTTCAAAGCATGTTTGGTTAGTCAGTTGAATGGAAATCCAACATTATGTTGACAAAAGTGAGAAGTGGGGTCTACTTTAGGTGATATGGGAATACTCTACAAAAGGGTGTTTGAATTGGCTTTGGAATTGGATCAGATTGTGGGGTGTTGTTTGAAAACAACTCAGTTCCTCCCACTGAACGTACTGCAAGAAAAGGTGTTCCTCGAGGTACAAAACAAGGTGTTTCTTGTGGAATGTGGTACATTGGAAGGGTTCAAAGAATAAGGAAGAGGGATGGTAATAGGGTGTTTGATTACCATAATGACATCGACCTTTTGGATAGATTAGAACGCAGGGAGCTTCAATTATGTTGGTATAGTAAAATAAAGGGGCAGTGCGTGTATAAGTATGATTTGACTGATCATGCTTTTGTACAACCTGAATCTATTATAGCAATTAAAAACTTATCGTACAATGCTAAGAATGATACATACAAATTAGAAGAAAGTGATTACAATTTTTTTTCAAATTTTGTGAAAATTTTGAACAAGGCTAATTTTCAAAACATTCTACTTTCACTTTCCTTGTGTATTTCCATATGTTGGATTATTTATAAATAGTTTTTGGTTATATTTTTGTTGATTTGTTTGTATGAATCTGATATTAATTTTGTACTTTTTGGCTTTAGGTATAGTGAATACTTCAAATGGTGAATGTTCGAGATAACTCAACCTTTTTTTGCTACCTACTTCTTGGTGTAAGTTTCTTTCACTAGCCATTTATCTTTTTGTAGTTGTGTTTCATTCAAACATTAATTTGGTATTTCTTCCATAAAAACAATATAATTACATACCTATATAACTATATGTACCCCTTACCTCAACACATATATACATTTTGAATATAAGGGCATCCCTTACCTCAACACTTATGTTGGATGCCTTCTACTGTGGTTCTTATGAAGTTGGTCCATTTAATCACGAAAAGAAAGAAGAATTGGTTCCTTTTTTATGAATATGTTTTGAAGAAACGCATGTGGTTCTTCTCACTAATGTTAATTTTTTCCTTCAATTTTTAGATTAATGGTTTGCTTGCTAGAAAGGATATCAAGGATCTAATGGCACGGGGTTAAATTAGGATGGTTTCTGTTCACTCAAGTCAACAAATTTACACCAAAGCAATGGCTAACACATGAAGTGCATTTGATTTTTAATGTTTTTGTGGTCGTTGGATTTCCTATTTTTCAATTTGGACATATAAATCAGAGTTTGTAGCTCAAAAAATGTGCCATCAGAGTCTTTTTGCAAGTATTTATATTTTGGCCACCTTGATATCATTTTTATTTTTGTTTTTGCAAAAATACATTTATTGTTTTGGAAAAATAGGCCCTTGTAATTTTGCCTATAAAAAAGAAATGTTTTTGTAATAGAGGGGGGTTGTATATTGGATATATCACAGGAGAGCTATTGTACTTGGAGATTTTTTTTTGATAATACAGAGGGAGTTGCAGTAAGAATTTTGGGATTCATGTGGTATGGCTTTATAGCATTGTATCTCCTTCGTGTTTCATTTCATCGAATTCCTTCTCAATTCCATTTCATATCTTATACTTTCACTTATTGTTCTAAAGAGTTATAAACATAATTCATAAATCAATTTATGCTCTGTTTTGTAAGGGAAATTATGTTGTGTTACTTTCTTCTTATAGAATGAGTTAATTATCTAAATGCTCATTCTAATTCCATTTATCATCCTACACTGCAATGACAAAGCCTGAAAGCTATCAAAGTCCACCTATCTTTCCCCATTATTGCTACTGTAATTCGTTTAGCTAACAACTTTATAACACCATCCTTGCTAGAAACAATAGGTTTGAATTGGTGTCATTATCACTGCAAGGAAAACACCTAAACTTGATACTGATCCAGTATTTTCAGATTGCTGAACACCATTTCCACAACTTTTTATTGAGTTTTTGAGGCTCAGTTCTATCATAGCTCCATGCTTATTAAGCACCCACAGTCTCACCGTGGTTTGGGAAGTCCTCATTAGTCGCTTACCCTGGTAGGTCCACACAGTCTGGTTACAAATATGTTGATTGTTGAGTCCATATGTGCAGGATGCCTCACCTCCAACACAATATATTATTGTGGGACACAATGGCTGATGTTAAGACCTCGTTCAGGTGTGACCATGCTAATCGAGTAAACAATTTTAGTTGATGCCATAGGTGATATTTTTTCCAAACATGTTGGATAAATATCATACGTGAGTTCAAGTAAACAGGTCTACCTATTACATGCACAGGTCAGGTGACACAAAATGATATGCACTTTCTTAAGTGTAATGGTATTTGAAGAATTTATCCATTTAAAACAAGGGAATAAGCCGAGTCAAAATTGTGAATTTCCCAGTCAAAAAAGTGACTATGATGCATTGATGGTATTCAAGGCTTCAGCTGATTCAAACAATAAACTTCGCTCTTGGAAAACCAGGGAACCATGCACAGGAAAATGGATCGGTGTCATCTGTCTAAACAATAGGGTTATTCGGCTTGTGTTGTAGAGCCTTGACCTCACTGGTCTCATAGAATCCTTAACTGTTTTAGACCAGTTTATCATCTTAAGCCTCAAGGGGAATTCGTTAAATGGAACCCTACCCGACTTATCAAAGTGGAGAAGCATTAAATTATTGTTTCTCTCGTACAACCAATTCTGTGGTCCACTGCCTTCATCTGTTTCACTGTTAGATCAGCTCTGGAGATTGGATGTTTCAAACAATAATTTAACTAGTGAGATACCATTTTCTTTGAATTTTCTTAGCCATTTTCTCACTCTGAGACTGGAAACCAATCTATTTTCTGGTACTATCATAGCCTTGAACATGACCAGTCTTCAAGACTTTAATGTTTCTGGTAATCAGCTCACAGGGACCATCCCTGGATCTTTGTCCAAGTTTCCTTATTCGGCATTTTAAAGGAATTTATTTCTTTGTGGTGATCCCTTGCCAAGTTGTAAGAGCATAATCAGTAATCCTACCACTCCAAGAGGCATTGTGAATTCCAGCCCTGTGATGCAGGATCCAAGTATTATGCCCTCAACTCCAAGTTCAAAGCCTGAGATGGCACAGAGTATAAAGAAAAGCATAAAAAAATTAAGCAGGGGTGTTTTTATTATCATTGTGGTTGGAAATTTTGCATTGCTATTGATAATTTCCTGTGTTTTACTTTCTTATTAATGGAGAAAGTACTCTTGGAAAATGATGGATGAGAAGCATGGAAGGAGATTAGAAACACAAAATATTGTTTATTCTTCAAGCCTGTATCCCCAGAAATCAAGTGCTGCAAAGAGGGGTAAATTGGTTTTCTTTGAGGGAACTCAACAATTTGAGTTGGAGGATCTTCTCCGTGCTTCCGCTAAAATGCTTGGGAAGGGTAGCTTTGGAACTGCATATAAAGTTGTGTTGGAAGATGCTAACATTGTTGCTGTGAAGAGGTTGAAGGATGTGCATGGTCCAGGGAGAAGAGTTTTTGAATAACATATGGAACTCTTAGGAAGGCTGTGGCATTTGAATCTAGTGAGCTTAAAGGTTTATTACTATGCAAGAGATGAGAAGTTACTTGTTTATGATTATATGGAAAATGGGAGTCTATAATCCCTTCTGCATGGTATGTTCATCGTGCTTCTTTTTTCCTTTTTAGTTGTATTCCCCCGTTGCCTCATTGATTATTATATGTTCTCGGTATAAAAAAATGGAAGATGGTTTTCATAATTGAAAATATTTCATGAAGATGATTGTTTGTTCTTTTTTCACTGGAAAATGGGTCTGATGCCATTTTGAATATTGAATGTTATCACATGTTCAGTTTGTCTTTTTATCTTTGGCCCTTTATCAAGCCATCAAATTCAACTCTGATGTAAGTTCGGATCATAGAACTGTGCCTTGAAATTGATCCTCTTTTACCAATTTTAGATTCATTTCTCTGTTGTGTTGTTGCAGGAAATCGTGGTCCTAAGAGAACTCCTCTTGACTGAAAAACTAGAATGAAGATATCGTTGGGTGCAGCTTGTGGTTTGACCTTCATTCACCGCTCATGTCAATCTCCCAAGCTGGCCCATGGGAATATCACGGGAATATCAAGTCTTCCAATGTTTTGTTTGATAAGAGTGGAAATGCTTGTATCTCAGACTTTGGTCTTGTTGTGCTTATTAGTCCTACATCTGCTGCATCAAGAGCTACAGGATACAGGGCTCCAGAATAGGCCGAGACAAGAAATATATCTTAGAAAGTAGATTTATATAGTTTTGGAGTGCTACTCCTAGAGATTCTTACTGGGAAAGCCCCTGTTCAGCTACACGCACTGGATGAAAGCATAGATCTTCCCAAGTGGGTACAATATGTTGTGAGGGAAGAATGAACAGCCGGTGTATTTGATCTAGAGCTCATGAGGTACAAGAACATGAGGAGGAAATGGTGGGCATGCTTCAAATCTCAATGGTCTGTGTGTCCGTGTCCCCTGAGAAACACCCGAAGATGAGTCATGTTGTGAAGATGATTTTTAATACTATGAATTTAAGACCTGAAATAGATCAAGTCAATATTCATGGTATGTTCTTGCTCTCTGATATAAGGGATGATGACCATCTTAGTCTTGGCATGAAACAAAAAATCCTTTATAAATGGGTGTGAGATCAAGAAACTTAGTGTCATATTTGTGCACATACTTAAAACCATGTTGTTGAATTCCAATGAATAACTATTGAGGAAAGCCATAAATCATGATATCATGCCACCAACAATACAGTTTGAATCCGATCAAATAGTGATAAGATAAATAAGACTTCTGCCAATTTATTGTGTAGTGTTGCATCCACTAGCTTTGAGTCTTTAAGAATCGATAACTTCATATCCATTTCAATAGGAGTTGTTGTAGATTTATCATCATCAATGTCAAATATGTTTCAAATTTCAATATCTTCCTTACATACTTAGTTTGGAAAATATAAATACATTGGAGCTATCATTTCGAAAGCTTCATGCAGGAAGCTCATCTTTTATCACTTCCATCATTCTTGGAAGTTGGATTCACTGAAATGATGCCATCAACATATAATATGCAATCAATATTTCATCCTTCACTTTGCTTTTGACAATCTGACAGGTTTTCAAAACAGTTATCTTTGACTCTTCATCAATGCTTGCATACAAGGCTCTATGAGCCTGCCTCAGTCCATATGAGCTATAATGCATATACATTTCCTCTGCAAAAATTGTATTCTAGAAGGAATTTTGGACATCCACTTAATAAATATCACACCTATGCCTAAATAATTGTATTCATCTAACAAGTGCAAAGTTTCTTCAAAGTCTACACAGGCTCCCAAGTCTGATTTATCTGTATATGAGTATAATCCTCTGGATTTTCTTTCTGCAACTCTTGCTTTATGTTCGCTTCTTCAAATGAGTTAGACTCGTGTGAGTCAATACTCAAAAGCAACACTTACTGGATATACAGTTGACTGTTGTAGGCTAATTGACTTCCAGACTTCTTCACTAGTTGTAGGTAGTTCTTGGAACTTTGAATCCATCATCATTCTTTATGTAGATACGACTTTGGAATTTTCTTGAACTTTGGTCTGATTTGTTACTGTTTTTATTTTTGGAACTAGCTTCCTCGGCATCACCTAATGTTTGTTTGGTCATATTTTCATGTTTTAGATTGATTTCCTTTACTTCTGAGACCTTTCTTACATTATCTTTTAATACAAGCCATGGTACAACAATATAGTCTCATACTTCTTGCAGATTATATTTAATGTTTATCAAATAATTATTTTTACTTCCTCATTCAAATAGCCTATACACCTTGGACTCTTCATTGTGCCCTACAAAAATGTGTATTTTTCTTTTGTCTTCTAACTTTTTCCTAATTTTATTTTTCCATGAGCATACAACCACATCATAACAAAGACTCCGAGACAATTTTCTTGTGATTTCCTTCCACTCAATGTGCCCTTTGGTGTAATGAGAGACTCCTGGGAGGAAAGTTTTCCCAGAGGTTTTTCCCATTTTTAGATGATGTATGGGAAGAGGTAAATTGAGAAGAACACAGCTAACATATCACTCCAACTCCAAAATTATTATGATTTCCAAGGATGACAGAGCACTACACAATAGAATTGCTAATTCTGGCAATTGCAGAAAAACCCACAATTTCAATGGGGGATGTGATGGAATATGAATGCAAAAATATGGTTGAATGAGAGAATGTAGAAAAAGAGGTCCACCTTATTCTTAGATGATGTATGAGGAGAGGGTATTAAGATGATGGAGGAATTGGGTCTACTTCGGCTAGCCGAACACTCTAATTCCAATATTATTGTGAGTTGCAGAGATCACAACAAATTGTTAAATATTAGAAACTCCAACTCCAAAGTTACTGTGAGTTCAGGGACCACACCCACTGTTAAATATGGTAGTTGCAGAGACATAACCAATAACAATGGGGTATTTGATAGAATAAGAAGGGAGAATTATGGTTGAATGAGAGAATATGGAGATATAGATTTTCCTAGTACTTAGATGTATGAGGAGAGACTGGTAATGGAGGAATTGGGTTTACTGCAGCTAGTAGCTCCAACTCCAAAGTCGTTGAGTGTTGAGTGTTCCGGGGATCATGTAAGACTATGAAATATGGGAGCTACAGATAACACTGGGAAATTTTATGGAATGTTAGAATTAGCAGTGGTTCGCTAATCATGTTTTTCCATATAACATTGGAAATTTGTCTGTCAATAGAGAAATAAGTCAAGCTTGTGGTTGATAAGCGTGGAGGGATTATGCTTACACTCGAAGTTTCAGGCAGGACCATGTCAGAGACTACTGATCCAAAAGTGTGGGAAATTGATGTCTGGAGGCTGTGCGATCCCTCAACAATGGCCAAAAATCATTTTCATCTATATGTTTTGCCCAGATTTAAGCTGCCGAGGGCTATTGCAACATTGTTCTGCAATTGTCTTTTCTATAGGTAGCTGCTTCCTTGTTTTCAGTGAAATTGTTTATTCCAGATTTGGCGTGATCCCGTTGTGTATAGCAGAAGGGTTGACTGCAAGGAAGAACAGCTACAAGAAGATGAGCCAGGAGGCTACAACCCAATCAAGATTTATAGCATTTACTTGGACCTTTTGGCCTGAGGCTAAGAGGTCTGCCCATAGAAAGCTATCTGCATCTCTTGTAAATCTACCAAGCTTAAAAATCCTACTTTTTAATAGATTTAGCATCAGATAATTATCCTATGGTTTTAATAAGCTAAGATATGTGCCTTTTAAGACAGTCAAATTTGAATTTTGATATTAACACTTGAAATATCAAATATAGTTTTTTTATTTCTTTGAAAATAAAGTTGAAATCTGCCATTTATCTTAGCCTTAAGTTTTATGAAGATTTGCAATATATCTCATAGCATATGAACTCTTCTGTATTTGCAATGTTTGCAAATTTATTATTACATCAGTTTGGTAATGGGATGCCAAAAAGTGTCTTCCATATATGCTTGGGGCATCCTGGCACATCTAAAGAAGTTATACCTAGAGATAGATGGAGAAATAGAAACACTTGATTTGAAAATCATGATTATATATAACTGATGTAAAATTTTTTGAATCCTCACACATTCAAAATCTCAACCAATATGACTATATGTCTAATCCTAGAAAGTCTACCCCACAACAATGCTAGCCTGTTAAAGTTGAAAAGACGTGGCATACAATGCTCCCTCCTCTTTAAAATTGAGTGCAATATTTTGAAAATTTTTAATTGTGCATCAGATATCTTTGAATGTCCTTTGTTAAAGAATTTTACCATGGGATTCAACAAGATGGGGGCATTTTCTTTTTTGGAGATACTTTCATTAGTTTGGATGGAGGAGGTACAGTCTAGTTGCTCGTAGTAGAGAAGGGTGCAATTCCTTTACTTGAAAATGAAAGCATATAGTTGTTCAATGGTATTAGACAAATTAAAAAGGGTCAAGATAGAAAAGGAAAGGCTACAAGCTGAAACAATGTACTACTACAGACGCCAAATAATATATAAAAGGTACTTTGGTTGGCTCTTTGGTGAATTTTTGTGTAAGGAATTTTCTTTTCTTCCTGCGAATTTTCTTTTTATGTAAAACAGTAAAATGCCATGATTTTTTATTGATGATCTGTATAGCAGACCATTTCTCTGAAAATTTCAATATGTTATTCAAGGTACTTAATACTTCATTTTTTTTAAACTATTGTTTTAAATTTCACTTTGGTAAAATTTAGTAGCAAAATTAGTTCAAGAATCATTGTGATAACAGAGATTGAGAAAAAATACATGTTTTTTCACCTGTAGTATTATTGCCACATATTGATGTCATGATTTTTTTTTTCCTTTTCATTTTAATTTTGCTCTGTCACTGCTACAAGACATGATATTTACCACAATTGTTATTTTACCAATATTTCACCAACTATTTATTCTGCAGAAATCCTATGAAAAGCAAAAGTTTAAAACATATCTCGTAGACAGAATGCAAATACCTAAAATTGCTATTCTTTTTCATTTTTTCTCTTGGAAATACTCCCAAGAAAACTCTTCGGCACTTCCATTGTTCCAATGATGGTACCCATTGTACCCACTGCGAAGTGAAGTATAGACTCAGTGTGCCTGAACCATGGGAATTGCAGTGGGTTTTGCACAACATGCTGGAATACTGGCAACAACCTGGCAACAATGACACCAATCAATTGAACTCACTTTTGAGGCTAAAATATGCTATTAAGCAACTCTGAGTTCTCTACATAAATAAATTATCAAAAATAAATAATTAAGGATTTCATAGTTCAATTGGAATTTGATACTACTGTATGCAGATATCTCTTTTCTACAAGATATATGGTGTCCAACTCTGCAAATTAAGATTTAAGAACACCATATCCAATTGTTTGACGACTACTCCATCTTTCAGTACCATGTTTATCGGTGCTCTACAGTGACTCGTGAGTAAAGAGAGAATTTTATTCGACTCGCTAACCTGAGCTTTTGGAACTAGCAAAAGCAAGAAAAATGATGTTCAAATGACCTCAAACAATTCACCAAGCCCCTGCTAAAAATCAAAATGTGAAATGTTGTCATATATGCAAGAAATCATTTAGTATAGTCAGTATAGTTTTAGCATTTTGCTTCATTGCATTGAATTTATAGAAAAACTGTAAACTATGCCATAACGGTATCTGTTTATTTAAAACTATTTATTTCAAAAAGGGATAGAACTGATTAAAAATACAAGACTATGCAAGTCACAATTGTAAGTTACTTGCTTAATTTTCAACTGGGGAAGGGCAAACTGACTGCATCAATAAGTCTAATAAAACAAGGATAAAAATAATAGAAGTTTGTTTCATCCACCTCTGCAAACCAATTTAATTTAAAAGGAGAAATTAAGGATCTTTACTTTTTGGGAGGTCAGCCTTAGCTTCTGTCTGTTGTAGTGGTTGTTGAAAATGGCAACAAGAAACAGTGAAGGAGTTCTCCTGAAACATCTTTCCTAATCCTAGTTGGAAAGTGATCACCTAAACTAGGTGGGGACCACACATGTGATTTTTGTCGGAAAAGTCTATTTTTAGACTATGTCTATTTTTAGACATATGGATCATGGACCGGGAGCTGCAGTATGCTATTCTTGGAGGATTGGTCATGTTGGTAAAAATAGATGGACCTCTATTTTTAGCATTTAGGTCGAAGTCTATTTTTAGACTGCCTATCCTAAAAGTAGGGAAGTCGAATATTATTAGCTCTTAATAATATTTGGACTATAAACATTATCTTATTCTCTTGCAGCACTTCAGTTCGAGCTACGGATGTGGCACATGCAGCTGACAGAAGGAAATACGCTTTTCCTAGGGTTTAAGTGAAGCTATTGCATGATGACTTCAGTTAGAACTCATGTGACAGAGTTTGGTGGAGTTGATTGAGGAAGTTAGTGGAGTTGGATTCAGTTTAACTAATCTAAACATAGTTGAGATTTTTGTATCCAAGTTAACTAATAGATACAATTAGTGAGAGTGGTGTGAATTAATTATTAATTAATTCACTAATTAAATACTCATAAATCAACTAAAGAATACATCAGTTAACTTCAGTGCATGGACAGTTTCAGTGGAGACCAGTGCAGAAATAGGTGAAAGAGCAAGTTAACTATCAGTTGTGACTATACTGTTGCTATTTGCAACACACAGATAGGTGGAGTAGCCCATGAGGATTGCACAGTTCAAGCCAGGTGGTTTATCTATTTAATGAAGCCATCCCATAGCATTAATAACGCAATAGAGGCTGGCTATCAAGTGGCAAAAGATTGGAGCATGTGTTTTGCTAGATCTAGCTTGATAGTGTATAGCAATTGAGGGTGTGCATGAGAGCTTGTGAGGAGCTTTTGTACTATGATTGTTACATGATCTCCATGACATATAATATACAGATAGTTGGGGTTTTCAGCTTTAAGCTTTCCCATTAAATACCGTGTTCATATGTGTGATTGTTTGTGGTTTTAATGTGTGCATGCAATTGATTTTATTTCCGCATGTGATGATCAATGGTAGAAGAGATTCTGTATTATGCATGAAGCTAAAATAGTGTGTGATCAGGAGAATCTCGGTTGAATAAGTGATTTATTCAAGGAATTTCTACATGGTATCGGAGCGATATTGATCATTGGAGAAATTGCAAAGCATTGAAGCGGTTGAGTTTTAGGATAAACTCAAGAAACATAAAGATGGAGAAAGCCGGAAATATACATGCATATTGTATATAATTTTCTACATGGAATAAGAGCGAGAATTTTTGGGTGAGCGAGTTTGTAGGGAATATCTGAAAATTTTTGGTGAAATATTTTCAGAAACAAATAGCATATTTGGATTCCTTGTGAAAAAATACCCAAATTGAAAAAAAAAATCGGTCGAATCAGAGCTCGGATGAGGGAGATATCATCGATTTAAAATCAGCTCTTTTTGTTAGAAAATTTTGCGACGGCGGGACAATTGCAATGTGCGCGAGCCAAGAATCTACATGCACTGAGGTACAAGATGCATGCAAAGCTTTGAGGTGCAAAGCAGAGGTTAGTGACTTGGTGGTTGAGAGGGATCCTCTCAACATGTAGCGTGAGGACAAGTCAAGAAGGTTGGGATTCGGGCAAAGAATCTCTACAGACTTGGAGTAGATGGGATGTCTACGGAGCTTCCTGCTGATGGGAAGTGCATGAAAGGCATGCAACTGATGCTTGAGAGGGAGCAAGTTTTGCATGCAGGTATTGAAGCAGATGGGATGTCTACGGAGCTTCCTGCTGATGGGAAGTGCAAGGAAGACATGCAACTGAAGCTTGAGAGGGAGCAAGTGTTGCATGCAGGCGAGAAAGACATGCAACTGAAGCTTGAGAGGGAGCGGGTTTTGCATGCAGGTGAAAGTGAAACTCGGGATGTGGAGCAGCCACAAGAGGATCATGGAGTGGAGGAGACCACTCATGCAGAGAGATTTCATGCCAGACGAGCAGAGGGAGTGCATGCAGCTATACCACCAGGTGTGAGGTGGGGCGACATGCATGATTGATCCCAAGAGGAGATTTCTGGGCAGATTCATGAGATGGTGTGGATCTCATGAATTGAACCTGGCTATGAGGTGCCCACAGCGCAGCAGTAGCAAGATCAGTTGGAGTGATGCAGGCAGATCAAAGTGACAGTGTCGGATACTGGAGCGCGGATCAGAGTTGACAGCAAGTGCAAGAGTGCATGGGTGCAAGAGTTCAACAGTGCAGTAGTTCTTGATGACATGTGCAGTTGGCCAAGCAGAAGTCGAAGACTTTGATGATAGATGCTAGATGCATCAAGACTGATTGAGTTGTTTGGAGCCTATTCAGTTTCAGAGGAGTTGCAGAGCAGATGCATGAGTTTGCATGGTGCATGCAAAGGGTGCATGGCATATGCATGGAGTTGCATGGTGCATGCATGAGTTTGCATGGCGCATGCAAAGGGTGCATGGCACATGCATGGAGTTGCATGGTGCATGCATGAGTTTGCATGGCGCATGCAAAGGGTGCATGGCGAATGCATGGAGTTGCATGTCGCATGCATGGAGTTGCATGGCGCTTGTGAAGGTTGCAAGGCGAATGCATGGAGTTGCATGTCGCATGCAAAGACAATCCTTTCTTGTTGAGAGGGAGTGTTGAAAATGGCAACAAGAAACAGTGAAGGAGGCCTCCTGAAACATCTTTCCTGATCCTAGTTGGAAAGTGATCACCTAAACTAGGTGGGGGACCACACATGTGATTTTTGTCGAAAAGTCTATTTTTAGACTATGTCTATTTTTAGACATATGGATCATGGACCGGGAGCTGCAGTATGCTATTCTTGGAGGATTGGTCATGTTGGTAAAAATAGATGGACCTCTATTTTTAGCATTTAGGTCGAAGTCTATTTTTAGACTGCCTATCCTAAAAGTAGGGAAGTCGAATATTATTAGCTCTTAATAATATTTGGACTATAAACATTATCTTATTCTCTTGCAGCACTTCAGTTCGAGCTACGGATGTGGCACATGCAGCTGACAGAAGGAAATACACTTTTCCTAGGGTTTAAGTGAAGCTATTGCATGAAGACTTCAGTTAGAACTCATGTGACAGAGTTTGGTGGAGTTGATTGAGGAAGTTAGTGGAGTTGTATTCAGTTTAACTAATTTAAACATAGTTGAGCTTTTTGTATCCAAGTTAACTAATAGATGCAATTAGTGAGAGTGGTGTGAATTAATTATTAATTAATTCACTAATTAAATACTCATAAATCAACTAAAGAATACATCAGTTAACTTCAGTGCATGGACAGTTTCAATGGAGACCAGTGCAGAAATAGGTGAAAGAGCAGGTTAACTATCAGTTGTGACTACACTGTTGCTATTTGCAACACATAGATAGGTGGAGTAATCAATGAGGATTGCGAAGTTCAATCCAGGTGGTTTATCTATATAAAGAGACCATCCCATAGCATTGAAACAGGCAATTCAGGTTGGCTATCAAGTGGCCAAAGGTTGGAGCATGAGTTTTGCTAGATCTAGCTTGATAGTGTGTAGCAAGGGAGGTAGTGCATGAGATCTTGCAAAGAGCTTTGTACTATGATTGTTACATGATCTCCATGACATGTATAATATACAGATAGTTGGGGGTTTTCAGCTTTAAGCTTTCCCATGAAATACCGTGTTCATATGTGTGAATTTTTATGGCTTTAATGTGTGCATGCAATTGATTTTATTTCCGCATGTGATGATCAATGGTAGAAGAGATTCTGTATTATGCATGAAGCTAAAATAGTGTGTGATCAGGAGAATCTCGGTGGATAACATATCAGTTATTCAAATTTCTACAGTGGTCATGTTGTTCCTCTGCATGATGATGTAGGGGCATTAGGCACAATGAAGCACTTTGTATTTTCATGAGACATAGGGGTCTCATAATTCTAAATTCTCTTGTAATTATTAGTAATTCTGAATAAAAAGTGAGAATTGTAAATGTTCTCTATCATTAGAGAACATGATTAGTTAGGAATGTGAAGAGAATAGGATCAGTTAGCTGATTTTGGAATAAGGTCTAAAATTAGGAAATCAAAGAGTTTGATGAGCTGTTTGAGGACCTGAATCGATTCAGGTCATCTTTGGGCACAAAATGTAAGCAGCTATAGTATAGAGGGGGTTGTTCAGACAGAAGGGAAAAAAAAGGCCCTCGAATTGAAGATCTAGCCTAATATGATGCTGTAAGTAAATGCTTTCGAAATAAATTCTAGTTGTGTATATGTAGATGAAGAATCTGGTTGTAAACCCCGTGTGAAACTTGATACATTCTTGGTTGAAATATATAAGGAATGTCTGAATTCCTGAGGGAGAATGTATAAGGCGAGTTTGTTGAAGTTCTTTGATTGATGTCAAGTTATTAGAACTAAAAATTGTTGGTTGTAATAGAAAGGATTCTGTTGTACTTGATTCATTCGTATGTGTTGATAAAGGGTTGCCCCAAATTTCTGTGGGAATTGTATAAGTGTCCTTGATTGAATTCTGGGTGGAGAATAGCTAGTCTTGTTTGTTAATACAGGGACTGAGTTCTGAGTGTATATTTCATTTCGGAATTATCTAGATACGAGCGGCCCTAAGGTTGTATGGACAATGTGTGGATTCATCATTTATTTAGTAATTCAATGTGAGAAGAATACTACTGTGATAATGTATGCCTACCAGGCAATCCGTGAATGATAGAGGACATAGGGAACCTGTGGAGAGATCGGGGATGAAGGCGAGCCAGGGCGAAAGAATATGCGAAGGGGTTATGAATTCCCTGAAAAAAAAACAAGCACAAGCGAGGCAGAGTTGTATAGATAAGAACGTAGAAGAAAACAATGTTTAAGAATTAGAATGGAATCCTGTGTGGAAGATCAGAACCTCGATGAACAGTGGAAGTAGTTTGAAGGCCGAAACTGGCAGTATCGCGCAAAGGCGAAGGTGGTAAGTTGTTTTCGTAAAAATAATGCGATATCGCTTGACGTAGGGCACGTGTCCTTGAGAGGTATTGGAATACCACGAATTTTGTGTAAATTCTGAGCACTAAAGCTCGGAAAGAAAAAAAACATGACATGCAGTCACCATCGTCGGATCTTGAATGTTGAAGCGATGATCTACCCGCCGTCGGATGAGCGAGGTGAATTAATAGTGTAGTCGGCCCGATGGGTTCAATGAGAATTAGGCGCGGGGATTTCATTTAACTTATGTTTAAGTTGAACTTAATAAGGTCGATATGCATATGTATGGGCGAAGTAACTAGGCGTTGTTGACATTGGGCGCTGAGAAGTTAATAGGTTCATCATGTTATGCTGAAACGTTGATTCAATTATTATATGCATTCCATGGCTGGAGTGTGATCCTTGTAAGAACATAGCGTAAGCGTGGGGCCCGAAGACTCTTATACATGGTTACCCTTTGGCTTAAAAATCTAGCGCAAGGTCTTATATGTTGTTTTAAACCTTGGTTGAAGAACAATACATATGTTGACACATTTGTTTACAGAAATTCCATAAGCAAGGCTAAAGTATGATATTGGTGGCTATGCCTTTGGTTGTTGATGTCGAAATATTAAAAGACATATAGAAGTGTGGCTTGGTGAAAAAAAAGCGAATGTTGATCTGCTCTCTCATAAGGGGTGAAGTCTAAGTCAAACTTTGGGGCTAGACTGAAATTTGAGTATTTATTTATTCGATCATAGAGTGGGTTATTCCACTGGTCTTATAACCATGGTAGAAGGAGAAAGATTCCACAGGAGAGATGGGGAGTTTGAAGATCATTAGAACTTTGCTCTAATATCTCAAATCTCTGATTTGAGATATAGAGAATCCAACAAGGAATTAAGGAATTAGACAGATTTAAAATTATTCGGCTAAAAGAAGAAGTGAGTTATTGTTATAGGCACAGAGCGTGAAATTTTGAGGCCAGCAAGGGTGCCCGCTATCACATGACACCATATGGTTTTTGTAAAGGGAGGGTTTGTATGATTTGTTAATTAAGGTTTTTATGTCCATGTTTCTACCTTAATAGTAGTCCGACTTTCTAGTTTTAGGTTTTTTTGGATATAGGGTGTTATGGTTTTTGGAATTGGGTCCATGAAATTAAGTTTTTTGTGTAGTATGTTCCTGTATCTGAGGTTCAGGGTAAATAATTGAGATTGTTTTTGTTGAAACGGAACTGGTGGGAGGTGTCGCTTGAATAGTTGTTTTGTACAATTTAATTTCTTGATGTACATTTGGATTACATGGTTCATGGTATGTAACTGAGATTGGTGTTGCTGAGATGGAATTGATAGCAGATGTATCTTGAATAATTGTATTGTACAGTGTAATTCCTCGATGTAAATTGGCCTTAAATATAGAAAAGAAAGTATAGGCACTAAGTGCTCACTCCTAGATCAGGATCTAAATTGGTGAGAGTTAGTCCTGGCTATTTAGTATTGTTTTTATATTACAGTACCATTTCCTATTAATGGACGACAGAAGATAAGATAAGACTAGTTTTATTAATGGCAGTGGGTGACAAAAAGATAGGTCAATGGGGCTCAAAAGTACATCAATTACAACATACTGTGGGAGTGCCCATTACTTATCATTAGGGATAGATGTAAAAAGTAGAGGGAGAAGAAGCATCCACATCTATATCAATCACTCTAGAGCTACCAATGTGCTGCTTGATAATGTCAACTGGGGAGTGCCAATATATAGTCTACATATTTAAATTAGTACTGGAAAGGGGTTTGGCAAATCTCAGTCCTTGAGTAGGGTTTGATTCCCAACTTGAATATAATCTAGAATGAGATTCTTGATTTTGCCCACAATGAAATTGTCTAAATTAGCTAATTTGTAAGTCTACTTCAATTGTTACCGACCTATATCCTTTCTGAGTTGGATGATAGGTAGCACGCGTTGTTACCAAATACAAATATTTTTTATTATCTTATTTTTGAGCCCTGAGGATTGGCTTGATTGGCCTTGGAGTCAGAGATTGAACTTCTCAAAAGTGGGATGTCACGAGTTAAACTCCTGTGATTCCTTTGAATTGGTATGTCACGAGTTCAACTCCCGTGATTCCTTTGAAGTGGTATGTCACGAGTTCAACTCCTGTGATTCCTTTGGGGTTATGCACTGTAATCAATACTGATGGTCTACCTGGTTTACCATTTATGAATACTTGGAAAGTGACATGTATTTTTTATGTATTGTTTTTCTATTGCTAGTTAATCAAAAATTAAAATTAGAGATGATTAAATTGGGCAGGATATAAATATAAAAGGGTATAAAAAATGTTAACGAAAAAATGGATACCTACAATATCTAGTGAAAGTAGGGGGTTTTTAAATTGGGAAAATGCAATGGGTTAGTATTGGTAGGGGATTAAATAAAGTGATTTTTAGAGGTATTTTCCAGTATGTAGTCAAACTAAGGGTATTGTTTAGTATGCCATGAACGCACGTGCTATGCCATAGGTTAATTGAGTGACGCCCCTGTGGGGGGATCTGAGGAAATCTAATCGCATCCACATGGTAATGAACAATTGCCAAGTTGAGAAGCAATCCATTATGATAGATACAACATTCCATTGTGCTAGATACATCAAGGAATATTTATGGTACAAGTTTTTTTATTTTAATAGATCTAGGAGCTACTAAGTATTTTATTTCTCTATCAGCATTATTAAAAATTAAGCAAAATAAATTTCACAACATGATTTTAGGCATGTAGAGATGCCATGTGATATGAAAAGAAATGTAAGAAAAATGGTAAGGGATTATGAGGTGCATTTAGGAGTCTGTAAAACCAAGGTATCCTCATACTCTAAAATTTTAGGATCCTATGACGTAGTCCTAAGAATGGATTGGTTGGAATAGCATGAGGTAGTTCTAGACTGCAAAAAAAGATACTACATTTCATAGACAATGATGGGAAAAGAAAGTCCTTGATGGAAAATAAATAAGAGGTGTCCCTGAGGTTCATCTCATCAATGCACCTGATTAAATGTAGATGAAGGGGATATTAATTGGTAATAGTGGAAGCTATAAATGATAAAGGTGAATCTGAAAATCTCAATAAGAATCTAATTCTTGATGAATTTAAGGATGTATTTCTCGAAGAATTTCCTAGGATACCCACACAAAGGGATATTGATTTTACCATAAACCTTAAACTAGGAATGAAGCCTATTGCTAAGGTGTCATATCACATGTCAACTCCAGAATTAAAGGAGTTGAAAATCCATATTAAAGGAATTGCTAGACTTGATGTTCATATGACCCAACATATCCTCGTGGGGAGCCCTTGTAATTTTTGTTAAGAAGAAGGATAAGTCTTGTAAATTGTGCATTGGCCATTTTTAGTTGTTTAGTTTTCAATAGCTTGGGAGGTAATACAAGCCCTAGGTTTCAAGGTTTGGAGGGAAAAGCTGCAGAAGAGTCTCTTGTGGGCTTGAAACCCAAGGTTGGGGTTTTGCACCCATCATTATTTGGGCCAAATCCATGAGCACATTTCGACATGTGATGGATGAGGATGATATATCTCATCGAGATGAATCCGACACAATGAAAATCATTTGATTCCGAGTTGTAGAAATGGATATATGAATTTTTGAAGTCTAGAAGTGGGTTTGTGCAAAATGTGTTAATGTCGACTTGATGTTAATAAGCCTCTTAATAGTTTGACAAGACCTATTTTGGACATTGGAGGAATCCATTATATTGTGTATATAGAGGAGGTGATTTTATCTCAATTAGGCACATCCAATCCAACAACATATCACAAGAAGATAGCTCATTAAGGAGAAAAGGATACTTCTGTCTTAACCACAGAAAAAAGAGCTGACTTGTGTAATGAAGAAAGGGTTTTTTAGGGCCTCCTTAGGGAACAAGTTGCAGGGATAGAGGTTCTAGGTAGAGGAGAGTAATTTTGGTTTGTTTTGAGGGTTTTTTGAGGGTGGGCATACCCTAAAAAAGGATTTTGAAGGCTTGTGGAGGCTTGTTGTAGCATGCCGCAAGAATATTGAAGGAGGGTCTAGGTATGGTTGAGGACTAGGATAGCATAGATTTGGAGAAGCCCTCCTCGAGCCCTGAAGGAAGGGTATCCACATTCATCTAGAGTAATTTTGGGCAGAATTTAAGGCTGGAAAAGGGACTATGTTTTGCGCCCTAAATAGGCCTAGATTGCAGCAGTGGAGTAGACCTCAAACAATGGGTAGAGGTATGTATTTTGGTACATTATTTTAGGTGTTGGATCCATGTTTCAGTTCAATTTTGTATCAATTTAATTTTCATCTTGTGGTAGCCATGTGTTGGGGTTGTCTTGGGTGTGAAGAAACCAAAACTAGGAGCAAATCTTGCAATGAAGAGTTGGGAGCCATTGGTCTAGTTGAGGGCAGCATGTTGGCTACCTAAAGTAGCCCTAGAAAAGAAATATTTAAGTGACAAAGATAGCTTAAGGTTGGGTGAATTTTGGTGCCAAATGTGTAGTACTTTTATGGACATAAGTGACAGCTAGATTGGTGGATCGAAGATCAAGGATTGATCAACCTAGAAGAACATATTGGATCAACCCGTGTACATGCAAGAGAATTGACTTGAAGCAGTTTTAGGTGGCATCCCTCTTGGAGTCTCTATGTATTGTCCTTTGAAGGACTAAGGGGAAGCTAGAGAGAATAATAGAAACGAAGGACCAAAATGACAAGATAAGACATAGAAGTTGCAACGAATATTTTCATTGTATATTGTATTCCATAGATTGGTTTAATATGGTGAAGATTGGGTTGTACAATATTTGTTAAAAAATGTGTATACTTGTGCATGTGTGATTTATTGATTTATATTTTTCCGCTGTTCAAAGTAGTTCTTTTTGAGATCCTTAGTTTGGTATCATCAGCGATTCTAATATTCTAACCTAGACCTAAGATTGTGGAAATTCAACATGGTATCAGAGCGTGTTTGAGCTACTTTGGAAGATAGTGAATCAGAGTTGTGCGAAACAAAGTACAACTTAAGAGGGACTTGGTCACATTGTAGGTGACAATGTTGAATTTGCAGGAAGGTCTCCGGTATGAGGATAGATTGGAGGGGTTGTCCAACTATAGTCCATGGAAGGAAAGGATCAAGTTGGTCTTGCAGGTCAACAAGATCTGGGAGTTCTCCGAGAAATTCATCAAGAAACAAACTAACCCAAATGAGTTGGAAGTGTACAAATATTTGGATACGAGGGTGAGATTGATCATACTAGATGGTGTGAAGGATCCCCTAATACCTCATTTATTTGGGAATAACACTATACATGAGTTGTGGATGGCTCTTCAGGATAAGTTGAAATCCACCAAGATGATAAAGGGTGAAGGAGTGACTTCGTATCTGACGAGATTGTCTTAGGTCAGAGATGAGCTTGTTGTCGCCAGTATGACTATTTGAGAGAGTGATATGGTAAGGATTTTCTTGAAATGGTTCAATGAGAAATGGATTCCCTTCATAAAAGGGATCGTTTCCAGAGATAAGTTTCGAAACTAGAATAGGTTGTGGGATGACTTCATTCAGGAAGAGTTGCAAGTCGAGGATCTTATTTGACGAAGAGGGAAGATGAGGACATGAGACTTGCAGAAAAAATGAAGGGAAAGAAAAAGAAGGACTTGAGTAAAGTCAAGTGTTTCAACTGAGGTGAGATGGGTCATTTTTCATCGATATGTACGATGAAGAAGGGAGATGACAAGAAGAGGAAAGGGAAGTAGGTCTCCTATGTTTCCACTTTTGATAAGATAGATGATCTCACCAAGAGATTGGAGGAGGAGGAATTTTCTATGATCTCTCATTTTTTCGCAAGGTAATGTCGATGAGGATGGATGGTACGTGGAAAGTGGTGCAACGAAACATATGACAGGTTCACAGGAGGTTTTTGAGACTCTAGCTGAATAGGACTCGAAGTTGCACATGGTGTTGGGTAACAAGAGTTAGAAGGAAATCTAAGGATTGGTAGTTGTGCAATTTAGGATGGAGACAGGACGAGTGATGCGGCTCAATGATGTACTATTTGTATTGGGACTCAAATATAGCGTGATATCTATCTCGATTATCGAGAAGAAGGGGTTTGAGTTCTTGTTCCAGGATGGGAAGGCAATACTCAGATCTAGAGGCTCTAGCTCCAATGGGATTTTGCGTGGAGTTAGAGAGAATGGTATTTATAGGTTGATGGGAAATCTTGTGGATCATGGGAAGAAAAGCAGGTTCCAGAGAAGCAGGTGCACGTGCAAGCTTTAGAGGGGCAGGTATAGGTTCCAGAAAAGAAGGTCCAGGTTTCAGAGACTCAGAGGGAGTCAAGCTCTAGCGGGAGCTTACAGGTTCAAAGGGATACTTTGCAACCCAAGAAGAGCATGTGGTCAGTGGGGAGAGATGGTGCTCCTACACCTGCCAAGAAGGAACCATGGACGGATTGGAAAGTGATACAGGAGAAGAAGAAGAATCAGGATGCTTCCAGTGACAATGACACTTTCGAGAGAGGCGTAATTCATGCTACAGGGATTGCTATAGTGGTGAGCACCAAGATTTTGGTGAGTGTTACGAGTAGTGATTATGATGATGAGTTGATTCCTAGTATTTGAAGTACCTCCCTTGCTAAGAGGGAGTGTTTAATTTTGAGTAGCTTGGGAGGTACTCAAATTCCTAGGGTTCGGGGTTTGGAGAGAAAAGCACCACAAGAGTCACTCGTGGGCTTGAAACCAAAGGTTGGGGTTTTGCACTCATGCTCTTTTGGCCCAAAACCATGAGAAAATTTCGACATGTGACATATGAGGATGATATCTCTCGTCGAGATGAATCCAACACAACAAAAATCATTCGATTTCGAGTTTTAGAAATGGAGACATGAATTTTGAAGTTTATAAGTGGGTTTGTGCAAAATGTGTTACAGTCGGCTTGATGTTAATGAACCTCTTAATAGATTGACAAGCCCTATGTTGGACGTTGGAGGAAGCCCTTCTATTGCGTATATATATTAGGTGATTGTGTCTCATTTAGGCACATCCAATCCAACAACATATCTCAAGAAGATAGCTCATTGAGGAGAAAATGATACTTCTGTCTTAGTTGTAGAAAAAAGGAGGTGAACTGCGTAAGGAAGAAAGGTTGTTTTAGGGCCTCCTTGGTGATCGAGTTGCAGGGATAGAGTGCCTAGGAAGAGGAGAGTAATTTTGGTATGTTTTGATGGTTGTTTGAGGGTGGCCAAACATTAAAAAAGACTGTCGCAGGCTTGTAGAGGCTTGTTGTAGCATGCCGCAGGAAGATTGAAGGAGGATCGAGGTATGTTTGAGGGTTAGGACAACCCATATTTTGAGTAGCCCTCCTCGACCCCTCAAGGAAGGGTAGCCAGATTCATCTAGAGAAATTTTGGGCAAAGTTTAACACTGGAAAAGGGACTATGTTTTGTGCCATAACTAGGTCTAGATTGTAGTAGTGGAGAAGATCTCAAAAAATGAGAAGAGGTCTGTATTTAGGTACATTCTTGTAGGTGTTGCATCCATGTTTCAGATCATTTTTTGATTGGTTTAATTCGTAGCCTATGGGATCCGTGTGTTGGGGTTGTATTGGGTGTGAAGAAACCCCAACTAGGAGTAGATCTTGCAGTGAAGAGTTGGGATCCATTGGTTCGGAGGAGGAAAGCATGTTGGCTACCCAAAGTAGCCCTAGACAAGCAATCTTAAAGTGATGAATATAGTTGAAGGTTGGTGTGAAATGTGTAGTACTTTGATGGAAAAAAGTGACTGCTATATTGGTGGGTTGGAGCTCAAGGATTGGCCAACCTAGAAGAGTAGAATGGATCAACCCATGTACATGTAGCATAAGTGGCTTGTAGTAGTGTTAGGTGGAAACCCTCCTAGAGTCTCAATGTGTTTTCCTTTGAAGGAGTAAGGGGAAAATAGAGAGCAAAATAGAAGCGAAGGACTAACAAGACAAGATACGAAATAGAATTTGCAGCGAATATTGTCATTGAATCTTGTATTATATAGACTGTTGTATTATTCAGATTGGTTTAATATAACGAATATTGGGTTGTACATTGTTGTACAACATTTGTTAAAAATTATGTATACTTGTGCATGTTCTTATTCTTGTTGATATCCTTGGTTTTATAACGTCAGTGATTCTGAGATTCTAACATAGAACAAATATCATGGAAATTAAACAAGTTGAACAAGGTGATGATACAAAATCAATATTTCCTGTCGAGCATATATGACTTATTTAACCAAATGAGCATAGACACTATGTTTTTAAAGATAGATATAAGATCAAGATATCATCAGTTAAGAATCAAGGAGGAAGATATCCAAAAAACAACCTTTAAGACAAGATTTTGGCATTATAAATTTGCAGTATTATCCTTTGGAATGAAAAATGTCCTAGGTTTTTTTTTTAGCTTGATGAACAAAATATTCTATCGAAAAAATGTAGTAAGAAAGGCTCAATTTGACTTTAGCCTTAGTCAAATTGAGTAAATCACATTTCCACATCAGGAGGACAACTTGGAGGAAGATAAATAATGTGACATGGCTCTTGTCACTTAGATATCTCAGTAAATTTGAGTTAGAGAGATTGTACTTTAGTTATGCAGGTGTGATTGCCAAATTTTAGTAATCTAGTTCAGTTATTTTTAGTTGTATTCAGTTAACTAACCTCTAACTATTGATAGAATTAGTTTAAGGTTAGTTGTGCAATGGGAAAATAGTATAACTCAGAGATATGTCACTTAACTGATCAATCAACCCAAAATATCTAGTTCATGTAGAGAATTCGAGTTCCTCAGCGGAAGTGGAGATGACAAGGCAGTGTAACATCAGTTGTAGGCTAGTATTGAGTGTACAATAATTGCATGCAATAAAAGATAAATCCTTGGGAATTGTGTAATCAATTTGGAGTAAATTCCTAAATAATAGGGGGAAATTTCCCCAGGATTTGTGCAAGGAAATAAGAGGCTTGGTGAGAAAATATTTGGCTAAGTGTTGGGTGAAGTTTGCAATTGAGTAGAGAGAACAATTTTTTTTTTGCAGGTTGAGCTCAGAGCCGGAGCTAGAGATTTTTAATAGTTTCTCTATTCAAATTATTAATGAAAAGAGGCTTGAGGGTTTTTCCCCAGTTTGGTTACCCTAGAAATCACTGTGAATTTGTGGTTTTTCTTATTGCATGTCTATGCATGTTTTTCTAAATTGTGAATTTCATTCTGGAGATTAGTAGAGTAGAATTGTGTCTCTTATTTTTTAGTTTGAAATCTTGAGTAGTTGCAATTTCTATCAAATTCATACATGGTTTCAAAGCATTGAAATCACATTAGAACCAATATTTTGAACTTGTCTCTCATAAATTTTGAATTTTTAGCCTTCTTGCAACAATTTTTTCTTCAAGATCGGGAGAATGTCTTTCGACAGACTAAGATTGGATGTAAATTTCTATATATTTTCTATGCTTTATGAAACTTTAATTTTATTCCCAATATCAAAAAAAAAATCACATAAACAAGAAAGTAAAATACTGATAGAACATACCAATAGATCGACAGAGGACAAGCCAAAAATACACTTAACTTGATCAACAAAATATATGTGTTGTGGTGCGTTATGATGGTCAACATGATGCTTCAACCAAAAAATTCTCTTCACGGTTAGCCAACTAGAATGTGTCACACAACCCTCTTGGAAAACTCTACAACGGTCAACCCAAAATCAACAAAAGTCAACGTTGTCTAGTCAATGATCAACGAAAAAACAAAATCATCAAAAGTCAACGTAGTCAGGTCAAATTCAATGTCCAACCTCAATTTCTATGCCGAAAATTGCGGACTGCAGAAATCAGAATTTTGGGAGAGCTTGAGGTCAATTTTACCATGCATTGAAAAAAGTCAACGCTGGTTAAATCTGCGTTGAAACCCTAGGTCAAAACCCAAAAATCATTGTTGCGTATTTCCCAAGTGTGAGAGAAGAAAAACCTCCAAGATGATGATCGAACCAATCAGATGCAGAGAGAGAATGTGTGATGAGTGGTGGTGAAAATGACCTCCAACGTTGACCTATATATATCCATCAGTGAGGGCATGTGACACATCTGTTGGGGCTTCAAGCCTACATTACAAATCTTTTGACCTTGCACATAAGTGGAATTAATTCAAAATAAATGTTCTACTCATCGGATCAAGATGATATTGAGATCAATCTTGCACCTCTCCGAAAGAGGAATCCAATAAAAATATTAGCATCTTCATCTGAGAATCACACATGGAATTTGGACCTAGTTGTCCAAAATTAACACTCCCTCTCAACTAGGGAGAACTCCATCCACCCGTGCCATCCAAACATCATGCGCCATCCCATCCTAACTTGCTTTGCTGGCTTCTTTATTTCAGAACAAAAGGTAAGTCACAAATAAATCACTCCCAGTTGAAAAATTCAGCTCAGAGGTCCGAAACCTCTATAGGACTCAAAGGAGTCACATACAAACCCGAAGTTGGTTTACCTAACTCAAAATCAGTTGGAGGTACGAAACGTCACTAGACTTGATCCTAGATCAATTGGTTGGACACGTGCCATCCTAGACATAGAGAGTATGAAAATCTCCAATGCGTCCATTCGTCTTTGTTACTGGTCTCTAGATTTTCCTACCTCATTGGCCAAATGAGAGTTACTTCCCATGAGTTCGGGACTCAATGGGTAGGATGCATATGTGGCACAGATCAAAGAGAGGTGAACCAACTCAATATAATAACGGTGGGGAAAAATCACACCAACAAGGTTTGACAAGCCTAGCCCTGTGGTTTCTTATTGCTCTAAGAAGCTATCCCCAAGGCCCCTAGAGCTCCCAGAGCTCATCTTCCAATAGGACCCTGAACATATGGTCATTCCATGATACCAATATTCTCATGAAAGGCTAGGAACTTGACCTTCCCCAAGGGATTTGTGAGAATATCTGCGACCTGCTCATCAGTTCCTATATGATCGAGCCTTATGGTGCCTTGCTGTACCATATCCCGGATAAAGTGGTACCTGATATCAATATGCTTGGATCAATCATGGAACATGGGATTCTTGGACAACCGAATCCCACTCTGGTTATCATAAAGGATAACGGTGGTATCTAACACATGCCCGAAAAACTCACTGAATAGCTTTCGCAACCAGACTGCTTCACAACAGGCCATACTCGCTGAAATGTATTCGGCCTGAGCGGTGCTCAAAGCGACTGACTTATGCTTCCTTCTCATCCAAGATATTGAAGCAGACCCAAGTGTAAAGAAAAATCCAAATGTGCTCTTGCGATTCACCACACTGCCAGCCCAATAAGCATAAGTATATCCATGGAGTGTCACGCTCCAGGTAGTGTATCTTAGCTCATGGTTTATCATGCCCCGAAGATATCTCAACAGATTCTTGGCACCAACCCAGTGAATGTGATGAGGATCAACCATGTGTTGACTCAAAGTGTTCATTGCAAAACATACACCTGGACGAGTGTTCAGTAAGAACATCAGGGCCCCTACGAGTTGAAGATACTTAGTAGGATTTTCTAGTATGGGCCCAACAGCGCTGCCACTCAACTTCTTAAAGTTGAGCTCCATCGCTGTCGACACAGACTTACAATCCACCATTCCAAATCTTTCCAGCAAATTCACAATATATTCCTTGAGAAAGGAAAATCTCGCCAGGTCTCTGCCAGACCTCTAGGCCTAGGAAGTAATGAATTGGTCCTAGGTCCTTCATCTTGAACTCAGAAGCGAGCTCCCTATTACACTGATGAATGAGAGGGTCATCACCTGTTAGGAAGATATCGTCCACATACAACACCAAAATAAGAGGCTTTTATCTATCAACCTTGAAGTAAAGGTTCAGATCAACATTACTACGAGTGAAGCCCAGCTTCATCAAGTAGCTATATATCCTCTCTTAGCAAGCCCTAGGTTCTTGCTTCAACCCATAGAGGGCTTTCTTCAACCTGCATACATGGGTGTCTCTATCATGGACTTCGAACCCCAGAGGTTGCTCCACATACACCTCTTCCTTTATCGCACCATGCAGAAAGGCGGCCTTCACATCCATCTAATGAAGATTCCATCCTTGCGTAGCAGAAAGCACTATAATAGATCAGATGGTCATATATCGGGCCACAGGTGAAAATATATCATCATAGTCTACGCATTCATTTTGAGAGAAGCCTCGGGCAACAAATCTTGCCTTGAACTTTACAGCACTACCATCAAATCCATGCTTGATATTATAAATCCATTTCGATGTGACAATTGCTTTTTCCTCTGTTCTCAGAACCACGTCCTAGACATCATTCTTCATAATGAACTCGTAATATTCATGCATAGCATCCTTCCAGACTTGATGCTTTACGGCTTCTTCAAAAGATCCAGGCTCAGATTGTATGATTGTACTCATGGTTGCTAGATACCCTTGGTGTCTATTTGGATTCTTGCTTTCACAAAATGTACCCCTTGGGGCCATGTAAATCTCGGCATCCTCGAGAGTATCCCTGAGCCATGATGGTCTTCTCTTCATTGAAGGAGGTGGATCAATAGGGTCCATCGGTCCTTCAACATTGGGCATCGTCTCATCCTCCGGTTCTTCCTGATTTCTAGACCTTACTTCATGATATTCCTCAAATTTCGGAATATTGATTACTTTCCTGAGGGAAGCATCTTCATCAAAGGTAACATAGTGGCATATCTCCACCTCTCTTTGACCAGGTACATAGACTCTATAAGCCTTCGAAGTTTCACTGTATCCCACAAACATTCCCTTTTTCCCAGAAGCATCGAAATTTATCCTCTTCTCTTTCGACAAGTGAAAATAAATGGACAACCAAAAACTCTAAAATGTGAGACGTCAGGTTTCTTACCAAAGAAATCCTCTTCGGGAGTTTTGGATTCCAGAGCAGTTTGTGGGCATCGGTTTTGTATGTACATAGCATTTTTCACAGCTTCTCCCCACAGAAACTTTGAAAGACCTTGGTCACATAGCATGGCACGACCAGCTTCCACAATGGTCCTGTTATTTCTTTCAACAACACCATTTTTCTCAGGAGTATATATGGTTGTGTTCTCCCTCTTGATGCCAGCTTCTATGCAAAAGTTATTGAACTCGTTCGTCTCATATTCAGTGCCATTATCGGTCCTCAAAATCTTGATCTTCTTCCCTGTTTGATTTTCCACCAAGGATTTGAAAGTACGAAACCACATGAAAGCCTCATCCTTCTTCTTCAAGAATTATATCCAGGATTTGCGAGAGAATTCATCTATGAATTTCATATAATAATAACATCCTCCTAAGGATGTCACAGGTAGCATACCAGACAAATCAGAATCTATCAATTGCAATACATTAGATGTCTTTGTGACACTTGAGGGGAAAGGTCCCCTTGTATGCTTTCCTTCGGCACAACCATGACATACAACTTCTTAATAATTTTTGAATTCAGGCATCCCTGTCACCACCTTCCTTGCTTCGGGAAGGGCTTTGTAATGAAGGTTTCCAAACCTCCAGTGCCATATTTCAGTATGTCGGATAGTATCACATGTCATCGCTCCTAGTAGACTTCCTCCAACCTGGTAGAGTGTATCAACTCTAAACCCAATCATGATAGCTTCCTTGAATCTCTTCTTCTAGATGTGTACCTTCCCATTAACGAATGCCACATTGAAACCTTTGTCTTCCATGGCCGAAATAGACACAAGGTTCTTCTTCAAATTAGGTACATATAATACATCTTGCAAGTGGAGGACTTGACCTTGAGATAAGTGGATGTTCACAGTCCCTGTCCCTTTCATGGGATATGTGGCATTATCTCCAAGAATAATTTTCAGATTAACATCCTTCTCAACCAAATCAGAAAGTGCTTCCTTAAACCCAGTGATATGCCTTGAGGCACCACTATTAATCAACCAGACATCGAGTGTCGGGTGGAGATTTAACAGAGAGGGAAAATACAAGAATGAGTTTTTTTTATCATCAACAACATTAGATTCCTCATACCTGGAATTTCTCAACCTTTTGAAAGGTTTCCCATTTCCATTGCGACCAGAGGGAGCCCTTCCTCTTTCCTTTGAACCTGTTGTTCCTTTGATTTCCATTCCTCTAGTTTTTTTTGTTGTCATCATCCCTAGTAGAATCCTTCTTATTAGGGAATTATGTAGCATAGTAGCTGGTCTTGTTACATGTGTAACATCTTCCTTTCTTTTCTTGGGTCCCTGCTCTTCCATGGTTCCTTGGACCACCATTGTTCTTCTTCTTAGCACAAGTGGTGAAGGCGACATTACCTTCATTTTCATATTCCTTCATTCTTGTTTCCTCTTGTACGCATCTCGATAATACTTTGTCAAAATCAGGTATCACATTGTTATTGAGAATGGTAGTATTGAATACATGCCATTCAGAGGAGATACATTCAAGTGTGGTTAGAACCATTTCTCGATCGGATATTTTCTCCCTAATGACCAGAAGATTATTTCTGATTTAGATCAACTTCATAAAATAAGATTGAATGGATTCATCCCTGAATTTCTTCAGATTCTTCAGTTGGTTCTTTAAGAAAAGGACTTGATTTGCATTGTTGGCCTTGAACATGTTGACCAACTTATCATATATCTCCTTGGATTTGTGTAGCTCAGAGATGTAGGCAACCAAAATCTTATGAATTGAATCCTGAATCATCAACTTTTCTTTTATTCCCCCCTTCTTATATTTTGACTTGGTGGAAACAGGTGCAGATGATGGAGGCTCTTTGATTTTACCCTGCACATAGTCAATGACATCTTGGTCTTCTTCAACTTGTCATCAAATTTGAAGCCATTATAGTTTGAGGTACCCATGGGTTCTTAACAAATGCTCCTTCTTTGGTGATTGCTCTCATTACAAACTTGGGATTTTTCTTCACCTTAGCTCTGATACCATGTAAATTTTTAGAGATGTTCTATTCTTGATGCAACTTTACTTTTATTCCCAATATCAAACAACAATCACATAAACAAGAAAGTAAAATTCTGATAGAACATACCAATATATCGACATAAGAAAAGCCAAAAAAACACTCAACTTGATCAGCAAAATATATGTGTTGTGGTGCATAATGACGGTCAACAGGATGCTTCAACCAACAAAGTCTCTTCATAGTCAGCCAACCATAATGTATTACACAACCCTCTCAGAGAGCTCTACAATGGTCAACCCAAAGTCAACAAAAGTCAACGTTTTCCAGTCAATGGGAAACGCAAAAACAACAGCAACAAAATTCAATGCAACCAAGTCAAAGTCAAAGTATTGCCTCGATTTCTGTGCCAAAAAATGTGGACTTCAAAAATCAAAATTTTGGGAGAGTTTGAGGTCAAGTTGACCATGTGTTGACCAAATTCACTGTTGGTCAAATCTGCACTGAAACCCTAGGTCAAAACTAGAAAATCCTTGCTGTGTTTTTCCCACGTGTGAGAGAAGAAGAACCTCCAAGATGATGATCGAACCAATCAGATGCAAATAGAGAATGTATGATGATTGGTGGTGAAAATGACCTCCAACGTTGACTTATATATATCCATTAGTGAGGGTGTGTGACACATCTGTTGGGACTTCAAGCCTACATTACAAATCTGGCCGAACTTGCACATAAGTGGAATTAATTCAAAATATGTGTTCTTCTCATCAGATCAAGATGATATTTATATCAAACTTGCACCTCTCCGAAAGAAGAATCCAATAAAAATATTGGCATCATCATCTCAGCATCACAACATGGAGTTTGGACCTAGTTTTCCAAAATTAACATTGGACTATGCCCTGAAGGGTAGCTCAAATTTCATAGTCTATAATGATCAAAGGGAAGTATTTCTTGATGAATATGGTGTGTTATAATATATTAAAAATAATATTGCAAAACCCCAATAGTTGGATGCACAACAATTAGCCTAATAGAAGAAGGATGTTGCAAATTCCAGAAGAATTCTTTTGGAAGGTGTGAGGGACCATGTGGTCTCAAATCTCCATGGAAAAGAGACACCATTTTCAATGTGGAAAAAATTTACTAAGCTATTAGAAAATAGTAGTGAACATAGAAAATTGGCCTTGAAATAAAAACTTCGAAACATAAGGATGCAGAAGAATGATACTATCCCAGATTATCTCTCCAGATTTACACAAGTTTGTGACCAGCTTGGAGGGGCTAGGGTGAATGTTTTCGAAGATGAATTGGTGAGCCTAACTCTTCTAGGCCTTCCAAAATCCTAGCATAACTACCAGGACTCTGTGAATGGAAGGGAAAAATTATTGAATTGGGAAAGGTTGTGGTCTGATTTGGTTCAAGAGGAGTTCAGGAGAAATACCAAAGATGGTACTTAATCTAGAGCACAAGATGAAGATAATTTTTCCTTGGTTGGAAAAAGGAAGAAGGGAAAAGGGAAGAAGAACCAAAGAAATACTGAATCCATCCAAAATAATGTAAAAAATGAAGACTTGTGCAAGATCAAGTGCTGCCATTGCCACGAATTCAGGCACTATGAAACAAAATGTATGCACAAGAAGTCTACTAATAATATTTTAGAAGGAGTTGCAGGTGAAGCACTGACTTCAAAATTTGAATTAGACTTCACCCTAATAGCATGCATGACCAACCATATTATGGGGAGTGTGTGGTACCTTTATTATGGTGCCTCATTCCATATGACAGGGTGCAAGGAGTTTTTTAGTAGCATGGAGGAGAAGGATATCCAGTTGCATATCAAAATGGTGGATGATGGGAGGTACAATGCTACATGAATTGTTATGTCACCTTTTTGAGGGAGACAGACTCTCTTCTTCACCTCAAAGATGTTATGTTTGTACCTGGGCTGAAAAATAACCCAATCATTATAAAAATTTTGGAGGATTGTGGTTACGATTTTATTTTCAGTAAAGGGAATTCCTTTCTAAGACACATAGATATTGGGAAAGTGAAGCCGGTAGGGAATCGAGTGAAGAACTTATATAAAATTGAGGTGGGAGATTGCACTGCATTGAGTAGCAAGGTTGATAAAGTGCAGAGTAGATATGTTGGACAACTCTGGCACATGAGATTAGGTCATCTACACCATGGTGCCTTAAATATCATGCAACAAATTACCATCGACCTCCCTAAAGGTTATGTTTACCAATAGGATGCATGAAAGGGTTTCACATTGGAGAAATATGTTAAATCCATTGTCCATTACCGAGAGAGCAGAGAAGATGAAATTTTGGAGTGAGTCCACTATGATCATTATGGACCCTTTTCTACAACATCCATAGCAAAACATAAGTACTATGTTATTTTTAATGATGACTTCTCTAGAAAATGTTGGATCTTCTTCATGTAGAAGAATGAAGTTTTCTCAAAATTAGTTGAGTTCAAGGCATTAGTTGAGAAGGAGACTGGGAAGAAGGTGAAGTTTCTTAGGAGTGAATGGAGGTGAATTTTACTTCAAATATTTATGTGTGAAAGTAGGTAGTCGAAGGGAGATGAAATCACCCCACAACCTAGAACAAAATAGGGTAGTTAAGAGAAATAACAAGAGCATAGTGGGAGAAGAAAGGGTCATGTTGCATTATTAGGGGTTTCCATTGCATCTATGGGTAGAATAATGCAACACCACAGTCTACTTTTAGAACCAAAGTCTGCATAGAATACTGGGCATGATCACATCGAAGGAATATTTCTTTGGGAGAAAGTATGATGTGTCTCATTTCATAATTTTTGGAGCTTCAGTTTATTGTCATGTATCCAAGTACTCGAGGAAGAAACTTGAGATGACAACAAAGTTGGGAGTTTTTGTAGGATACACCGAAACTCCACACAATTATTGGGTGTATTTACCTTCACTGAGGATGGTAGTTGTGAGGAGAGATGTCAAGTTCAATGAGAAGAAGGCCATGAGATTCTCTCAAGAACAAGAGTTAAGTATCCCATCAGAGCAGGAGCCTCAAGAGGTTGTAGAGTAGCCACATGCAGAGAATTTGACAAAAGGTAGAGTGGAGGCACCTACTCAACCAAAACATTCCAGAGGGAAGAAATATTACCAGAGAAGTTGATTGGTTGTTTTTGGATGAACGGGAGAATTTGGGAGTCCCCACATCACAACGCGGGAAGATGATGTCACTTGGTAGGTACATTATTTACATGGTTCTCATGACAGAGTTCATTAAGAAAAAACCTTTCTCATTTGAGGAAGAAATTTCTCAGCCTGTTTGGATTGATGCCATAGTGTAAGAATACAAATCCATAATGAATAATAGTGTATGGGACGTGGTTCTGAGGTGAAAAGTGGAATCAGTGGTTAGTTCCAGATGGATCTACAAAGTGAAACATGCAGTTGACAGGAGCATCAAGAATTACAATGCCATATTTATGGCAAAAGGATTCTCTCATATATAGGGAGTAGAATATGAGGAAAATTTTGCACCAATTGTAATATATTCCTCAATCATATTCATTCTAGCATTTTTTGTGCAAATGGGGTGGAAAATCCACCATATGGATGTGAATATCACCTCTCTTAATGGTGTTGTTGAGGAGGAAATTTACATAGAGTAGCTAGAAGGATTTGAGATATGTGATTGAGAGTCACATATGTGCAGACTCAATAGAAAATTGTATGGTCTCAAACAGGTGCCCCGATTATGGTACACTTGGATTGACAATTATCTCAGAGCATTTGGCTTCACCACAAGTGAAGCAGATGTGAACCTCTATCACATTCTGGTAGATGGTAAGTTGTTTATTCTTGTTTTGTATGTTGATTATTTAATATTGACATGTTATGAGTAGTTGATTTTCTCTTGCAAAGAGGAACTTACAAGGGATTTTGAGATGAAATATGATGGGCCTAATGCATTAATTCCTCAAGATAGAAGTATGGAAAGGTGATGGTGAATTGTTTGTCTCTCAGGGAAAATATGCCTCTAAAATACTTAAAATATTTCACATGGAGAATTATAAGCCCCTAGACATACCTCTAACTACCAACTAGAGGAAGGAGAATTCCACTTTAGGTGAAGAAGTTGATGCTATCATTTATAGGCATCTTGTGGGTTCATTGTTGTATCTTGTGAACACACAACCTGACATGTGCTATGTAATTAACCAACTTAGCCAAGCTATGGTGAGGCCAACCAAATTATATTAGAAGGAAACAAATCAGGTTTTATAGTACCTCAGAGGCACTATCGAGTATGGATTATGGTAGAAACAAATAGAGTGAGTGAAGCTGAAAGGCTTCACCAATGTAGATTGGGCAGAGAGTCTATCATACATGAAAAGTACTTCGGGTGCTATCTTTAGTGTTGGTTTTGCAGTTATTTTTGGTACAACATGAAGCAAAGGTTTGTGGCACTCGGCTCGGCAGAGGTTGAATACATGACTGCAAGTCAAGCAGTATGTGAAGAAATATGGATGAGGAAAATACTTGTGGGACTATTTAGTTAGGAAATGGATCCAACATTGATATATTTTGATAATCAAGATTGCATTAAGCTATTTAAGAATCTAGTATTTCATGACAGGTCCATGCATATTGATATTTGGTATCATCATTTGTGGGACTGTGCAGAGGAGAATTATGTTGCTACAGTACATTCCAACTGAGGAGCACGATGCTGAGATCTTATCAAATGAATTTTCAATAGGTAAATTTGAATTCCACAAGTACCGGATAAGGGTGGTGGAAAATCCCTTTCTTGCTAAGAGGGAGTGTTGCAAAAATGTAGCAAGAAAGACTCAATTTGACTTCAGCATTAGTCAAATTTAGTAAATCGAATTTCCAAATTAGCAAGACAACTTGGAGGAATTTAACTACTGTGACATGTCTCTTATCACTTAGTTAGCTTAGTAAATTCGAGTTAGAGGGCTTGGATTCAATTATGCATGTGTGATTGCTAAATTTTAGTAATGTAATTTTTCAGTTGTATTCATTTAATTGACCTTCAACTATTGATAGAGTTAGTTGAAGGTTAGTTGTGTAGTGGGACAATAGTCTAACTCAGATATATGTCAGTTAATTGATCAATCAACCCAAAATAGCTAGTGCATGCAAAGAATTAGAGTTCCTCAACTAAAGTGGAGATGAAAAGGAAATGTAACATCAATTGTAAAATAATATTGAGTGTAGAGGTGTTGCATACAATTAGTGATCAATCCTTATGAATTGCGAAATCAATTTGGAGGAAATTCCTAAATAACAGGGGTTAATTTCCTCAATATTTTCGCAAGGAAAAGGGAGGCTTGGTGAGAAAATATTTTTCTAAGTATTGGCCAGAGTTTGTAATTGAGCAGAGAGAACAATAATTATTTTTCAGGTTAAGCTCAGAGTTGGAGCTAAAAATTGTAATATTTTCTCTATTCAACTGATTAATGCAAAGAGGCTTGAGGGATTTCTCCTAGTTGGGTTCCCCTAGAAATCACTGTGCATTTGTGTTTTTTCTTATTGCATATTTATGCATGTTGTTATAAATTGTGAATTTCATTCCGCATATCAGTAGAGTAGAATCGTGTCTCTTGTTTTTCAGTTTGAAATCTTGAGCAGTCGTAGTTTTTATCAAATTTCTACATATTCCAAGAATACCTAGATAAGTTCCTACAAGTCCTTATCAAAATTTTTTTGATCTACTCAAAGACCCCAGAGAAGCATGAAAGAAACTCATTTTACAATGTCTGAGAGAGAACCAACTGCATGGAAATTTGTAAAAGTGTTCCTTTTACCAATCCATAATCCACTATATTAGACACATTATCTTCGTGGAGGGTATTACAATTGTCTTGAAAAATATCGAGGCCATAATTTTATGGTCCGCACCAACCAATGTTCACGAAATCAGTAGTTTCATGGGAATGGATGGGTATTATCATAGATTTGTCGAGGGATATCAAACCTCATTACTTAACTCGAAAGAAAGAATAAGAAGTTCATTTGGAATTAAAAATTTGAAGACGTTTCCCAAAGGTTAAAAGTATTATAACAATGGCACCAGTCCTAAAAGTACCAAACATAGAGAAATAATTTTCATTTTGCACTAACACCTCCATGGAAGGACATGGTTGCATATTGATGCAAGAAGGAAGAGTAATAGTGTATGTGTAAAGAAAAATTCGAACCCATGAGGAAAACTACACAATGCATGATCTAGAAATGGTAGCTATTGTGTACACCCTAAATATTTGGAGGCACTACCTACTAGGAAGGAAGTTTGAACTAAAGACTAATCATTGTGGGCTACAACATATATTCACACAAGACCATTTAAACACCAGAAAGAGTAGGTGGTCATAATTAATAAGTGAATATGATTTTTATATTACCTACATAAAAGGAAAATTAAAAAGTGTGGCGGGTGCTTTAAGTACAAGGTCTTGCATATTTTTGGTGATTCCCTTAAAGACAAAACTAATGGCCGAAGTGTCCTCAGACACGTAATTTTATTAATCAGAAAAAACAATTACATTGGAATTATGCAAGAGTTTACACCCAAACAACTAAAACACTCTTGCAATGAGCTATTTATAAGCTCAATGTCCTAACTTCCACTAATTATGGATCACTTATTAAATAACAAGTGTCCACTTACATTAAATGACCTCCTATCTATTCTACTAACTTTATTCCTAACTTCGAGCCTAGGAAACGACTCTTTTCTAGAGTCCTATTTTTAATAACAAATTTCTATTTCTAAGTATCTCAAAAATTTATTAAATATTCTAGAATAATAATTATTAATTTAATATCTTAAATTAATAATTATTTTATTCAAACTTTATATCCTATGATAATATTTATTTTTGGATCATCTAACATTCCCCCCTATGATCCAAAGATACATTACAACAGATACCAAGTTCATCCCTGAACTTAGTAAATTTTATTCTGCCAAGAGGTTTCATGAAAATGTCAAAGGTCTAATCTTCTAAAGGGCAATACACTGGCTTGATGACGTCCTTTGCAATGAGAGATCTGATATGATGATACTTGGTGTCCGCATGCTTTTTCTTTGAATGAAAACATGGATTCTTGGCAAGCTTTATTGCTGACTGATTTTCGATGAATAACGAAGTAGCTTCTGCTGGAGGAATTCCCAAGTTCTGTAAAACTCGACGTAACCAAACAATCTCACATGATGCTTCCCATGATGAAATGTACTCTACTTCTGCTGAAGAAGTGGCCACTGTAGTTTTCTTCTTGCAACTCCAGGAAACTGCAGCTGACCCCATGTTCATTAAGTAACCTGAGGTTGATGCCCTGTCATCAATACTGCCAGCAAAGTCAACATCTGAAAATCCACCAAGTACAAAATTTTTAGTCTTTTTGTAAAGAAGACCAAAATATTTTGTTCCTTGGATATATCAAAGAACTCTTTTGGCTGCATTCCAGTGGTTGTCTAGTGGTTCCTGCATAAAACGTGAAAGAATACTGACTGCATACGATAGATCAGGATGAGTGGTTGTCAAATAAATCAAGCTGCCAATCAACTGTCTGTAAGTAGTGTTGTCCACCTTTCCCCCCCCCCCTTAAAATTTTGAAAGTTTTAAGTTTTGTTCCATAGGGGTAAGGACAGGATTACAATCTTGCATTCCAAATCGTTGAAGAATTTCTGTTGCATATTTACTCTGGGAAATGAAGATCTGATGTGGACGTCGTAATACTTCAACTCCAAGATAGTAGTGAAGTAGTCCCAAATCTGTCATCTTAAAACCTGCATGTAACTCCTTTTTCACCTGTTCAATGTGATCATCATTGTTGCCTGTGATGATCAAATCATCGACATACATAATCAAAATCACCATATTTTTACCTTGTTGGCGTACATACAAGGTATCATCAGATTCACTGCGATGAAAACCAACTTGGTGAAGGTATTCATCCATTTTGGCATACCAAGCTCGAGGAGCTGGTTTTAACCCATATAAAGCCTTTATTAGTTTGCAGACTTTATGTTCTTGTCCTTCAACTTCAAAACCTGGTGGTTGAGTCATGTAGACTTCTTCCTGTAAATCTCTGTTGAGAAAAGCACTTTTTACATCCATTTGATTAACTTTCCACCCTTGTTGAGATATTAAGGCAAGTGTGAGGTAGATGGTGTTCCATTTAGCTGTGGGAGAAAATTTTTCCTCATAATCGATCCCTTCCTGCTGCGCAAAACCTTTAGCAACAAGTCTCACTTTATACTTGTCAATATCACCATTTTTCTTGAACTTAATTTGATAAACCCATTTGTATCCAATAGGTTTAACATGCGGAGGACAATCAACAAGTTTCCAAGTGTTGTTGTCTTGAACGACCTGATATTCATCAACCATTTCTTGTTTCCATGCTTTATGCTTTACTGCTTCTTGAAAAGAAGAAGGTTCAATAAAATCATTTGCTATCAAAGCAAAATTTCCTTCATTTCGTTTTGATCCCCTTATTCCTGTTTTGTTTTTTTCATTAGGCTGTACATATTTCAAAAGTTGAACCGCCCATTTTGGTAATTTTTGCTCACTTGTTTGAGATTCTAAGAAGTCCCCATCATTGTAAAGGGGATTAATGTAAACTGATGTTTGTCGTTCAGGTGGTGAATCTGGAGAATCACTATCAGAAGAACTGCTGCTGCTTGGAGATGCTGATGAACTGCTAGAAGAGCCAGATGATTTTGTTGAAGTAGATGGACTTGATGACTCATCTTCAGAGGAAGGAAAATCAATTTCATACCAATTTGGTGAAGTTGGTTGAATTTGCATATTTCCTTTCCTCTTACTGCCCTTAGTTTCTAACTTGTGAAGAAGACTTTCGATTTCTTCAGCACTCTTACTCTCTGTTTCATCAAAAATGACATCTCTGCTCACAATAAATTTACCATTTGTCAAAAGAAGATACCCTTTATTTTCATCTGAATAGCCAATCATTGTGCATTTCAAACTTCTTGAATCAAGCTTAGTTCATTTTTATTTCGGAACTAAGGCATAACAGATGGATCCAAAAACTTGAAGATGTTTAACTTTATGTTTGAAACCAAACCAAGCTTCATAAGGGGTGATTCCGTCTAAAGAAGCAGTTGGAGATCTATTTCTTAGATAGATAGCTATATGTATTTCTTCTGCCCAATATGTTGGACTTAACCTTTTAAAAGTTAACATGGATCTCGCCATGCCTAACAATGTGCGATTCATCCTTTCTATGACTCCATTTTGCTGTGGAGTGTAAACATTTGTAAGATGCCTTCTGATGCCATTTTCACTGCAATAAGTTTTGAATTCATTTGAATTGAATTATCTCCCATTATCTGTCTTGAGAGTACCTATCTTTTCTTTGACCTCATTTTCAACAAGTTGTCGAAAAATTTTAAACTTTTCAAAGGCTTCTAACATGTTTTTCAAGAAATAAACCAAAGTCATTCGGCTGAAATCATCAATAAATAGTAAGAAATATTTGCAACCACCTAATGAAGTTTTTAGTGGACCAAACACATCACTGTGAACTAGTTGCAGCAGCCTATTTGCACCCCATGTACTTGTTGGAAAACTTTCTCAACTTTGTTTGCCATAAATGCAGGCTTCACATTTTGCATTTTCCTTGTTGAAAGTTGGAAGTCCTTTAACCATACCTTGTTTCTGCAATTGAGAAAGACTATCAAAATTCAAATGTCCATATCTCACATGCCATAATCTTATAGGTGAAATTCCCGTAATAACTGCCCCTGCAAAATCAGAATGCCTTGGAATAACTGTCCCTTTCATCCTTAACAGTTTTCCGTCTTCATATCCTGTCATTACTATTTGGAAGTTCTGTTTGAATGAATTAATCTTAACTAAGCCATCTTCCATAATTATTTGATGTCCTGCTTGTCGAATCGTGACCAAAGACAACAAATTTTTCTTAAAGGTGGGTACATACCACACATTGGAAATCAATTTTTCTTCAATGTCAGGGAGAAAAACTTTAACTGCACCTTTTCCATAAGGCATATCTTTTGTATCATCTACTAGAAAGATGGAATTAAGATGGAACTCTTGAAAATTCCAAAAGAAATCTCGTCTACAGGTCATGTGCTGAGTTGCTCCTAAATCCAAAATCCAAGCATCTTCATAATCACTCTTAATATAGGAGAAAATTTGGAATGCTGGTGAAGAAGTGAAGACATATTTTGAGTCATTATCATCTTGATCTTGATCATTTGCAAATTGTGCTGAAGGCTGTTGAAACTTAGAAATTTTATTGATAGATGTGTGACAATATGCAGCATAATGAACAACTCTGTTACATCGCCTACAAACAATTTGACTCAAATCGGTGCCTCTTCCTTGAGACTGTCCTCTACCTTGATACTGTCCTCGACTGTTACACTAAAAACTGTCATCCTGACATTTTACTATGAGTATGAGTTCATTATTACTCATACTTCCTCCTTTTGCAAGTCTAACATATCAGCTCCTCATGTCAAGCTTTCAAATCAGAGAAAAGTTCCTAAAAATCCCCTAAACATTGGTATCACACTTTCTCTATTCATTTCCTACGGTCCCGCACCTAAAGTTCAGCTTGCCTGCGGAACCATACCGCACGTTCCTTGTGTCATGGGTGCGGACCTCTGTAAAACTAAAAAAGGTGAGAAAGTAAAGATAAAAAGTGGATTTAAGATGAATTCTAGAAGATTCTAGATGGGAATTTTCGGGAATGGATACGCTTTGAGAAGGTTCATGCATCCCTCACTTGATGGAGCTAACCCCTTGATGTAAGGAGCTAATCCCTTTGAAGGAGGATTGTATCCCTTCATATTTGGAACAGAAAACCTCCTCTTTTCCATTATAAAAAGAGGCCTTGGGTAGCCTCAAAGGGAGTTCAAGCTTTAAGATATTTGAAGTTAAATGTTGTTGAGATTCAGACTCAGTTAACTAATATTTTCTGTGAGGTTAAATCACTCATCTCTATCTGTCTTGGTTCAAAGAGTGCAATGCTTGTCAAATTAGAAGAGATTCCTGCTTCGGACCCCGGGAAGACCTGCACAACATCAAGGCATAGGTTGTAAAGGTTTTCTTTATTTTAAGTTAATACAAATATACTCATTTCTCTCATTAAACTGTCTATTTATGGTTTATTTCATAAATTCCTTGATCATTATGATGAGTATGATTTATGATAATGTCTATACAGGTGCTATGTAATATTTTTGCTTGTTTGTGACTGCAGATTCATGAGGAACGTTCTTTCAAGTGCAGGGGAAGGACTTCAACGAGATCAAACAAGCGTTGGACATAAGGTAGGCCTTACACCTATATAGCATTTTTATGAATCTTATATACTTAGAGAGAGATTAGTATAATTGGCTGTTTGTTGCTAGTTACTTTTAGTACTAGAGAGATCGGTCTTGTCCGCAAGACGGATTAATCTACACAACAAAATGGCGACTCCACTGGGGAAGATCTTGTTGTTTTTGGTTCTCTTTTATTTTTGATTTGAGGAAACATTTTTTCCTGATTTTTGATTGATACATATCTGTCTGGGTAATTTAGATTTTCCCTGTTTTTGAAAATTTAGAAATATTTTAAGTTTTTCTATAATTTTTCCTAGGACCGCACTCTGGCTTACTTTGACAGTGCGGGCAGGTTCGCACTTTTTGTAAAGAATACAGTGCGGGACCGCACCTGTCAATATTGGTTGCCTGCGGACCCTGTAAAATTTTTAGAAAATCTCTAGATTTCTTTCTCTAGTTTATTTTTATTTGGATTTAGCCTTTTGGTGTCTGCCCAGACTGATTATTGTTTCTGTCAAGAATTTTTTGTGAATGAACTCCAACAGTGTTGATGTTTTGATGATTTTCTAGAAGATTTTGCAGTTTGGATTGTTTTTCCGCTTGGTCTTTGTAGCGATTCGAACTTTTGACAATTTGCAGTATCTCAGATTACATTGATCTCTTTTTGTTTTTTGAATCCGACCTGATTGTGAAAACATCCTATATTGAGAAATTGAGCCTTTTGTTTCTTTGCGAATCTTCGAAAAAACTTGGTTGAAAGTTTTGAATTTCATTTAAAAAAAAAAAAACATATTTTGAGTGTTTTTAATCTGTTTGTTATTCTAAACAATTAGACTCTTAGTTTGCTGAACAACTAAGGAAAACATTCTTCAAAATCTTAAAGCTTTTACTCAATTTAGATTTTAGATCTAAAGATTAGATTTTGTAGTTTTGAGTAGTTTTAATTTTTGTAGCTTTCTTTCGAAGGAAAATTGTTTTGTAACTTCTAGTTTGGAACGGAAAAGGATTTTTCTTATGAGCTTTGATCATTTATTTCATTATTGAAAAGACAAAGTATTTTCTTTCAATCATTCTTCATGTTTAAAGAAGGAATTGTTTATTAAAAGGATTGCATTCTCCAACTCTTTCTTTAGATAGAAATTTCATTGAAAGAAAAAGAATTGATTATCATTCTAGGTGCATTTTAGTGTTTTTTGGAACTCGAGTCTTCACATCATCCAAAGTTTCATTTCCGCACCCATTGACTTAAGAAACAGCTCCTAAAAGTAACGCTTAATTAAAATTCATCTAGTAATCCTTTTATTTCTAGGGTTCTTATCACCAATATAGCTTAGGCTAGTATCTTGGAGTAGGAAGTAATTAAATCTCCAAGATAGCTAAAACAAACAAGTAGACGAATCTTGCGGTAGGAAGAATTCCAATTGTTGCATGTATGCTCTGGGAAGCTCCTCTTAAAGGAGTTAAGCACGAGATCATATCTGAACCAGTGGGGTAATCAATCCTTCCTCATTGGGAACGATAGAAGATATACACGTATTAACAACGGTAAACCTCGGATAGACCATTGTCGAGGAGCCAGGGGTCACTTGTCGGTAAACCTTGGATTATTCCAAGGAGCCTTCAAGGGGATTGAGCTTTGTTACTCTGCCCTTGCGTGTGTGTCGGATCGTAGACTGTTCCCCCAGGTATATTTGTTTCAGTTGGTAACCTTAGAGGCCATAATCTTTAGGATTATTTCCTAAGGTGATGGTGGAGGGAAGATCCCACTATACCTGGAACAGACGTCGGCTAGACTCACTTGGACTCTCCGGAGGGTTATCTTCACTCGAGATGGTATAGTGGAGAAACTTGCACCGGTCTGTTTCATTAAGCAGGTTGTCGGGGTAACTGTTCCAACCGCCCTTTTCGTGTTAAAATTCTACTAGGTTGGATTTCATCACCAACTAGTGTTTTTAGTACGGAAAGTTACTGTTTGTGTGTGGTTTGAACTCCTAGATTTTTTAAGCGTATGATTCAATTGTTTGTTTCTTAGAGACTTTAGGTGTTTTCATTGAAATTTTTCGTTGTTTTCGTGTGATTAGATAATTTTTAATCGTGGCGGAATTGCCGAGACAATCCCGGAGAATACAAGGGAAACCCCCTGAATATTCACCAAGTCAACTTGAAGGGCTTCGTGCTCTGGTAGCATCCAGTAGTAGTAGAATTAGATCAACAGAAATTGGAATTTCATCTATAGTTATACATCTTGATCATCAAATACCTACAACAGAATACATTCAAGAACCGATTTCAGTTTCTGAAGTTACTGAAAGTATTTCTCCTTCTGGTGAATTATCTGACGAACCTGAAATCTCTGAACCTAAAACTGAATCTTCTGTTTTGGAAACATCCTCAGGATTTATTACACCAACTTCTAGCGATCCAGGTTCACCTAGGGTAAGGAATATCATTACAGACAATCTTCCCTCTGGACTTATTTCTATTGAAGAACTTACTAATCCAGATGAAGACATATCTCTTCCCGACTCCCCTCAATCGTTAAATCTTAGGGAGCGTGAATCTATTTTCTATAGCCCCATTCGAACTAATCCTTGGTATCTCTCTTTAACGAACTTTTTAGAGAATCCGGGTCTTGCTTTTTATCCACCTCGAATTCCATTTCATCCTACACCTAGAGGTTATTATCCGTCATCTTTTATGGCCGGAGAGTCATCCATGTTTTCTCAAACGCCGGAATCATTTTTACATGGTGGTCCTTCCGTTCCTTCGGGAGATCAGTCTTTGTCTGGTACTTTCTCGGGAGCAACTCCTCAACCCATCGAAAACGTGTTATCATCTGGTCTTGATGGACTTAAAATTGAAACGTCGAACGCAGATCAAATATTTATGATGTCTGGTAATATTCCAAATCCTCAAACTCAAGGCGGTCAGTTTCCTTCTGGGGGACAGCCTCAAGGAAATCCGTTACCGCCTGGGGGGCAACCTCAAGGTAGTTAGTTACTGCCTGGGGGGCAACCTCAAGGTAGTCAGTTACCACCCGGGGCACAACCTCAAGGTAAATTTTTCCCAGGACAAACTGTGGAATCATATTATTTTGGGGGACAACCCCAAGGACAGTACATACCTCAGGGTTATCAACCTCAAGGACAGTACATTCCTCAAGGTCAACCGCAAGCACAATATGCTCCTCAGGGTCCTTATCAACCCCAGCCTCAGTATGCGCCTCAGGGTTATCAACCTCAAGGTCAGTACCCAATTCAAGGTTTCCAACAGCCTTCTGGTCAACCATCTATTCAAGGAGCTGGAAATTTACCACTTCCTAATCAACCCTACGTTCAACCAGGTTTTGGTCCTTACGTTCAACCTTCTATGGGACAATACCCCGGAACTATGGTATGGAATCCATCCCAATATCAACAACCTTTGCAGCCTAATGTGCAGTTTCCTTATCGACCTGGCCAGCCTTTGGTTTCTGGTTCAACCCAGCAACCTGTTCAGCTAGCTATTCAAACTCCTGCACCTAGTTCAATTCAGCAGCCTGGGCCTAGTACACCTCAGACTCCGCCTCAAACTGCTGTAACTGCTGCAACGTTTGTTCAACCTGTCACACCCGTTTCTGGAGTATCTGTAGCACCGACTTCTTCTATCCCTGTATCCGTGCAAATCCCTCAAGTCTCCGTACCTCAGTCAGGACCCTCCATTCAGACTACAATTCAGATGCCTGCAGGACAAGCTGGTACAAGTACAGTTGTTACAAGTCAACCTCAGTTTACGTATCAACCGTACCAAGGACAGCTGCAATTCGGTCCCTATGTACAGAATCCAAGCTATCAGTATCAACCGTACCCTGGTTATACTTATCAACAACCTCAGTATGGTCCGGTTCATCCTGGTTTTCCGGGAGGTTACACAATACCTAATGCAAATCCGATTCCTAGTTATCCTGGGCATCCGCCTCCTGGATCTTCTTTGGCTTCTCAAGGATTTCGTGACCCTAATCGTCAATTACCATTTATCGCAACTTTGGACTTACCTGATTTGACGCGCCTTACGAATGATCCCATTTTTTATTATCAAAACTGGCCGCCAATGCCTCATAAGTTGCCCAGTGATATACCAAAATTCGAAGGTAAGTCAGGAGAGGATCCATCGAATCATGTTATGAATTATCACCTTTGGTGTGCATCTAATTCAATTATTGATGATTCGATTCGCTTATGTCTTTTCCAAAGAACCCTCATAGGTCTTACAGCTAAATGGTACATTGAGTTGCCACGAGGCTCGTTTCATAATTTCAGTCAGTTAGCAACTGCTTTCTTGACTCATTTTCAGTTTCCTGTCAGATACGACAACGGCATAGAATTATTAACTTCGCTAAAACAATCTATGTCCACGTATATTTCTGATCATATTCATGAATGGCGACGTAGACGACATTTGGTGAAAGTTTATATTCTGGATCAAATTTTGGCAGATGGTTTGTTAAATCATTGTTACCCAAAATCACTGAAGATGTAGCTAAGGCTGGTGTTGTTACTGAAGAGCAAGTAATTGCTCAGGCTCAGTACCTTGACCTCGTTTATACGCAGTCAGGTACTCTACATGAAAAAATCCCAGACCTTCCAAAACAAGGTCAAATAGTTGCTGCTCCTTCAGGGTCTCATGCCGCTGACGGTATGATTGGTACGGTCAATTCTAAAAGTAAGAAGAAATCATCAAAGAATTCTTCTCCAATTATAACTTTACCTGATTCCCCGAAAGGAGAATCTTCTCCCGAAGTTTATGCCGACATTCATGTCATTGAAACATCTACGACAAAATCAAAATCCGGTGGTAAAAAGAAGGGGAGGAACAAAAACAAAAAGAATTCGAAAGAGAAAACTGATAAAGATGAATCCAATGACGAAAAACGTAAACCTCGCTATCCTTGCTTCATTTGTGAACAAGATCATTTCACGAAAGAATTTCCATATCGAGACGAAGTTACGAAATTTGTTAAAGGATCGCAACAACCTGCTGTCTTGAAGGATCCTTTTCCAATTCAAGATAGTAAGATGATTGGTTCTTCCTCGACTACTTTAGAAGAGCCTATTATGATGATGTCTCATGTAAGGGTTGTGATGCGATCGCAAGATTACGGTTCTAAGAATCCTGTTGATGGAAAAGAAGCAGAGTCTTCTAATGAAAATACATCAACTACACCTCCTCCTGTTTCTGGTCCGCTACAGATCGAGAAACAAAATCCAGAATTGATAATCAAACCGCCTGCTAAAGGTGTTCTTCGTAAATCAGCTTTCAATCCACATGTGAGAGCTGCTCAGAATCACAACATTGTTGAAGACTTAGCCATTTCTCCTTCAGCAATGTCGGCTTTGGAAGTGCTGCAATCGTGTCCAGCACAACGTAAATTATTATTGTCTGCCATAGGAGATGTCGATGTTCAGGATTCTAACCTTATAATCTTCGATTTAGAAAATAGTACACCACGTCTTCCTCACCAAATGGCTTTCCAGATTCCAGTGTTAGTAAAAAACAGACCTATTTTTCGGACTGTGATTGATGAGGGAGCTTCGACGTGTATTATGTCAATTCAGTGTTGGAAATCACTTGGATATCCTACACTTAACCAATCTCCGACAATTCTAAAGGCTTTTGATGGTCGAGGTTTTCAACCTTTTGGTTTTTTGCAGGATTTACCCATAGGGGTCGAAGGTAAAATCGTTAATCTAGATGTAGAAGTGGTTGATGCCCCTCTAGATTACAACCTTCTTCTGGGTCGTAGTTGGTCCTATGCTATGACTACTGTTGTCTCTTCGGTCTTTCGACTTATAAAATTCCCATATCAAGGAAAGATCGTGACAATAGATCAGTTAACTTATTTTTCGTCCGACCCAGCCTCTACAGAAACAATCCAGCATGTTGGTAAAATGGCTATCCCTTATAAGGATGTTGGAGTAGGTTTGATTAAAGATTCTGGTTTACTAGGAACGTTTTCCTTTCCTCCTCCTAACGTATCGCCTTCTACTGCAAATATTCATATGATTTCATCAGACACTATTATGTTTGATGATCCTTGGATCGTACCTTCCGAATCTGAGATAGATTCATTTGATGGCATGATGCCCTTGAGTCCATTTGAAATTGCGTATCAGGTTGTACAGTCACTTTCCAACCCCTCTTCAACCGAAATTGATCCAATGAATGGGATCCAAGACGAATCACTATCTATATCTAGTTCAGTTACAACAACATTTCCTGAACTTGTTCATATGGATGAGCAAATTCGTGAATTTTTGTCTGTTGATGACTTACCATGGGAAGATCTACATCATCGATCTTCATTTTTACCCGAACTAGATCATTTTGAAAATGATTTCGCTTCAATTTTTACTGCTGAATATGTTAAAGAACCGCAGAATCCTTTGCAAAATCCTGATTCTGAGTTAAATTTGGAAAATATATCGCGAACGGTTCCAATTGACATTTCAGTAAAACCAGGAATAATTGAAAACATTCATATAGGTGCTTGTTGTACATATGAAGAAATTCGTACTTATAAAGCCCTATTTCAAGAATTCCGTGACGTGTTTGCCTGGTCTTATGAAGAAATGCCAGGAATTGATCCATCGATCGTCGTTCATGAAATTAAGACTTACCCGGATGTTAAACCTGTTCGTCAACGATTACGTCAAATTCATCCTAGAAAAGCTGCTGTTATAAAAGCAGAATTTGAAAAATTACTTCGAGCAGGATTCATTTATCCAATTCCCTTCACGGATTGGGTATCGAATATTGTTCCTATGACTAAAAAACAAGGAACGATAAGAGTATGTATCGATTATAGGGATATTAATCGAGCGTGTCCAAAAGATAATTATCGAACTCCCTATATCGATCAAATAATAAATGATTGTGCTGGCAGTGAATTTTTTTCCTTCATGGATGGCTTTTCCGGCTACAATCAAATAAAAATACTCCCTGCTGATCAACCGAAAACAACTTTTATTTGTCCATGGGGAACGTTTTCTTATTGTAAACTACCTTTTGGACTAAAGAACGCTGGAGAAACTTTTCAACGGGCTATGTCTTATGCATTTCATGACATTAAGCACATTGTCCAGCCATATCTCGATGATTTACCTGCTCATTCATTACGTAGGGCCGACCATCCCACTCATTTACGAGCAATTTTTATGAGATGTAGGCATTATCGGATACGGCTGAATCCGCATAAATGTGTTTTCTGCGTAGAATCGGGTCGATTACTGGGATTTGTTGTCTCGAAAGCAGGTATTCGCGTCGATCCATCGAAGGTCGAAGCCATCGTTAAATTGCCTCCTCCTTCGACTTTACGCCAACTCCAAAGTTTGCAGGGGAAAGCAAACTTTTTACGTAGATTTATTCCTAACTATGCCGAGCTTACAAAGGGTTTTACCCGTTTTTTGAAACAGGACATTCCGTTCTTCTGGGACGAGATCGCTGATCGATCTTTTGATGCACTTAAACACGCGTTGACCCATGCACCGTTATTGCATCCTCCCAACTACAACCAAGATTACATTTTGTACCTCGCTGCTTCCAATTCCACAATTGGGATGGTACTAGTTCAGGAAGATGAATCTCACAATGAACATGTGATTTATTATCTTAGTCGAAATCTGCATCCGACTGAAATCAAATACACACATGTGGAGAAATTGGCCTTGGCAGCTGTTCAAGCTGTCCAACTTTTTAGACATTACATCTTGTTACGTAAAACCACGGTAATTTCTAATTGCAACCCTATGATGTATATTTTGACCAAACAATTGCTAGGGGGCAAATATTCCAAATGGATAGTTATCCTGTAGGAATTTGACTTGGAATTTTAAAAATCCAAGGCAAAGAAATCTTTGGTATTTGCGGAACTGATGTGCGATTTCCCCTCTACTGATACTGAAACAGTGGCAGAAGAGTCCATTGCGGACGAATCTTTGTTTCTCATCAGTACACTTGATCCTTGGTATGGAGATATTATCATTTATCTCCAAACCCAATCTTTTCGGCCTGACATCTCACGAACTCAGCGACGGAAAATACGCTTCCAATCCCAACAGTATAATATCATTGGTGATACACTTTATCGACGTGGAGCGGATTCTGTTTTCCGACGTTGTCTAAATCATGAAGAAGTTGAAAAGGTGTTAAATGAATGCCATTCTGGAGCATGTGGCGGTCATATGTCTGGGTATGCCACAGCCCAAAAGATATTGCGTGCAGGTTATTTCTGGCCAACGTTGTTCAAAGATTGCATTTATGCGGTTCGGAAATGCCACAACTGTCAAATTTTTGATCGAAAAATGCGCGCGCCACCCGCTCCTCTTCACCCTATAATTGCTATTGGTCCTTTCGCGAAATGGGGTATCGATTTTATTACATGTAACCCTCACTCGGCCGGGGGGCATGCCTATATTATCTTAGCAGTAGATTATTTTACAAAATGGGCCGAGGCGATGCCTACATTTTCAGCTGACGGCAAGACTGCTGCAACATTCATATTTAATCACATAATTACTAGGTTCAGTGTTCCTCAAGCTATTATTACGGATCATGGAAGTCATTTTCGGAATGTCATGATGACTGAACTGACAGACCAGCTTGGCTTGCGCCACGATAGTTCCACTCCGTATTATCCGCAAGCCAATGGTCTGGTTGAAGCCATTAACAAAGTTTTAGTCACCATGATTAAACGAATCATCGGTATTCACAAGACGAATTGGCATTCCATGTTATTTTCAGCGCTTTGGGCATATCGAACCTCAGTTAAAACATCAACGGGTTTCACTCCTTTCAACTGGTTTACGGTTTGGAAGCTATGTTGCCGATTGAATGCGAAATACCGTCACTAAAATTAACCGTAGAATTACTTCCATCTACGTCTGAAGAGGAGAAACGTTTCTTGTACTTAGCCCAATTAGATGAGAATCGACGAAATGCTGCAATAGCAAACGAGGCTCATGTTAAAAGGATAAAAGCTCAGTATGATAGAAATGTGACCCCTCGAAATTTTTTAGAAGGAGACCTAGTTTTACTTTATGATCAAGAAAACGACAAGCTAGGAGCTGGGAAATTCGTGCCTATGTGGCATGGTCCTTACATTGTTAAACGAAATTTAGCAAAAGGGGCCTACGAGTTGATAGATTTTGACGGTGTCCCTTTGGATAAACCCAGAAATGGGCTCTATCTAAAGCGATATTATGCTTAATGTGGTGTGGAGATTTTGTTAGTTTAGATTTCTTTACTGCTGGTGTGTTTTAGATTAGAAAAGTGTGCCTAGTTTAGAAGTGTGTTTTTGTCACTATTCCTGCTTATCTGAGTTTTACTCTTGATATTGCAGATGTCGACATCTCTTCAAACCTACATTGGTTTTGCTGATGGTGCTTGTCGTAGTACATGGAACATTTCTTCCGCGGCTTGGGTTATCTATTCACCCTCTGACGAGTTAGTATCCATGCATGGGGTAAGCCTTGGTCAAACAACAAATAACATTGCCGAGTATAGTGCAGTGATTGAGTTATTATCGGAGTCCATATCATTTGGAATTCGGAGTTTGATTGTAAGGTTGGATTCTGAACTTGTTGTATTACAGCTTAACGGGGTTTATACCATTAGAAATCCGGTGTTATTACGGTTATTTTTGAGAGTTCGTCTCTTGGAACGTGAATTTGATTACATTGAATATCAGCATATTCCAAGACATTTAAATACATTAGCAGATTCAATTGCTTCTAGTATGATAAATAGACATTTGCAATAATCAAAGCAGTAAAACAAACAACATTCACATATGTACACAGATAGCCGTCAAAATAGTGATATATCATAGTATAGGAGTGTTTTCAAAAAATATACATCGTCTTCGATCATAGGTTGGAAACACCTTATGATCGGCAAAAATGATAATACAAGAGTAAAAAATATGAGTCTACACGATCATCCCATCACTGATGGTGATCACGATAAGAAACCACTGCTCGGGCTACCCTGCATAGGAACCTCCTAAAAGGTCCTGGAACTCCAATCACATATCTCTGCAGCCTGAGAGGAATGTCATCTATGCTGGTCTCTGGAATATCTAGAGTCAAACGCTCTAGATGATGCTCTAAATCAGTCAAAATCTCCACTGATTGGCCTGTTGGGGCTGGTGCGGGCGCAATTGGTTGTCTTCTTTCGTAAGGTTGGAGATGGGCTAGTCTTTGTGGACCCACATCTGTTTTCAAAAAACTTTTGATTATTAGTTTTCAAAGACGATAAAAAATTAAAAAAAATTAGAATTTAGCAAACGTTGAAAAATGATTATACCTGACTCATCCCACTGTTCCCCTGCTGGGAGAACCATCTCTCAGTCGCCGCGAAAATCTATCCCGGCATATGGAAAATCCTCTATCACAAAAATTTGGCGATCCAGCCAACGAAAATATGAAGGAGGAAATCGCACAATCTCAGTACCTCAATAGCATGACGAGCCATCAACGCGAACCAACGAACCATTCTCGGTTCTTGAGGTCGACCGGCATCAACATCAATACTCTGTGGAGCTAACATGGGGATCCTCTCCAGAGCAAAAGAAACAACAATGGATCCGTATCCAAAGTTATTCAGTTTCCCATTTTTTGCTCTGGTTAGTTGGCCTTTTACATTGGCCAACACAGCTTCACACCAGTTAAAGATGGTGCCGCGGAAACAGTCCACGGAAATACGCATTTGGGAACCAGTAGCTACATGAAGCACAACACTCCCACATAGTTTGGTAACAGTAAAAGAAATAACTTTCAATTCAGGACGGATGATGTGTTTTATGTCAATCTGTTTGTCCCGAGGATTTGCCCGGTCATTGCAGAATTCTAATTGGAGACTAGCAACAGACTGGCCACCTGGCCTAGTCCCAAACAAAGAAACTTGTTCGCCCCTCTTGGACAAACCAGTCAAGAAATATATATCCTCCAGCTCAATTTCGAGCCGGTGGCCACCAATGAAGAAGCACTGGTCCTGCACATTCCATCTGTTCACCAACCATGTCAAGAGTTCTACTTGTGCCCTCATGCCTGAGATGGCCCAAAATTTGTACAAGCCACATTCTTTTAATGCCTGTTGTGTGGGCAAATGAAGTATTACGGCTTCATCCACTTCCTCATGCTCACGTTCTCGCCAGATCAGCATCTTGTCAATCCTACAATACATAAAAAGGCAAGTTAGAATAATCTTATTTGAAAATTTTTGGCAAACAAATGAGAAATGGATGTTTTAAAATCAACCGCGCGGGTACTGCACCCATGCTTTATACACAGACCGTAGATCCGCACGCGTAATGTGTGCCGGGTGCGGAACCCACAACTTTTTCCTTATAGGAAAAATTCGGGGTCCGCAGGTAACGTGTGTCCCACCTGCGGACCCCGCAGGCGAATTTTTTAACCATTTTTTGCCCCAAAAATTCAAACTAAAGCCTAAAAACAAATTTGAAACGGATGAAAAACAAGATTGAGAGGTTGTGGATTACCTGAGACTGACGGTTCTCGATTCCAATGGACGAATTTTCCAGAATCTTCACAGGAACTTTCTTACCCAAAAGCTTTTTACCTTTCACTTTGGAACTGAACGATAAAAATGAAATTGAAAAAGTCCTTTTTATAAGCTCTTTCAAATGGATGAATTTTTAATTTATTTATTTTTCACTTTAAAAAGGGTATTTTTTAAAGCATTTTTACTTATCTTAAACAAGTATGTGTAATGTTTCAACTTTCTGTGCAGAAACTGGATTTTTTAGGTGAACTGATCGTTTTTCAACAAAGAGCATACTTTTATCACTTTTTCGGAATCTTTCAAAAAATTTACGAAAAAGCGAAACCATGGAGTCCTCTTTTAAGCCCTTTTCAGACTCTCTAAATATGAAAAGATTGCCGAGTACTTGATTATTCGAACTCGTTAAAGTAAATGAATGATCGTCCTTTCAGTATAAGTTTACCCCTTTTACGGACTGAAATGGACTATTTACGAAAAAGGTATACATTGACTAATTATGGTCAATAGAGTTCTCTCCCGCATTATTTTATCCTTTTTCGGGCTCGAGAGACTAAATTTATGAAAAATTACACCCACGGAGTTTTCTTAAGTTTTTCTTCTGACTCCCTAAAACTGAAAAACACCGAGTTTCTCCTATACTGGACTCGTTAAAACTTAACAGTAAAGGACCTGTTTAATTTTCAACAGGAACGAACCACTCCTTCTTAGGGTTCGAATTTCAAACTAAGTTGGACTCATCCGAAGGGTGAGCTTATAACCAAGCAAATGTTATCCTCCTCAAGCTTGTCAAAAATAAAGAGGTACTTGCCAGAAATGGTGGGGGAAAAAGAGAGAAAAATGGGCGTGTTTGTTGTATTTTAATTTTTTTCGAAAATTCAGTCAACCACTCTTGAACACGACACTTTCATTCACTTGGGTTGGGAAGTCCTTTGCCTAAAAGTTAATCAAACCACATTGAAAGTCTTCAGCCGGTTTCTGGGTATTAGCTTTGGGTCAATTGTTACCAAGCCATCTGCAGTGTCGTTATGTGTTCAAGAGAACAGTTCAAATAAACCATTCATCTGAAAAATATCTGTCATCCATTTTTGACCATCCCTGAGTCAGTCCTTGCCAATATATTTTCAAGACTTGATCTATGATTTCGTGTTGTGGGCTTGCCTACGACAGATCACTTTCTATCGACATCAGCACATTATCTAGGAAGTTGATCCAGAAATCGTCAGTACCTTGAAATCTGCATGCCTCAATGGTAGGTTTCTCGCCTTTGATGACAGGTTGCATCATCGACCTTCGATCGAATGATTCCGTGACATGTTCGACTTCAGCTTATTCATTCACATTTCATGGATTGTACTGGGTACTTTGAGAGCCATTGACATTACTGGTGGTTTCTCTCACACTTGTTAACAGTTCACATCATTGACTGGTAATCAAGTGGTTTCTACCATGTTCGACTTCAACACATTTATTCACATGGATAGAATCGTACTAGTTCGAGATACGGAAATCAAGACCCTGGATCTAGTTTCCACCATCCAGGCTGCGAGGAATTTTTTTATCATCTATACAGTAGACTATTTATAAACAGATGGCTGCATCCATACTATGTCTACATATATCTGTACTATGATGTATTCAAAATCATTCCTGTATCAGAACGATTTGAGTTAGTTTCTAGTTAGTTTTAATCTGAGTATGGGAATGCCTACCTCAGTGATGACATATATATGTATATATTTTGCATTGAATGTTTTTACAGGTTCCGACTGGGGTGTCCACAGGATGATCTTTGAAATGATGAAGTACTTCACTCTTCATATATGACAGACTACATCTTCATCTATTCCAGACTTTTCACTTTAGGGGGCAATTTGTTACACTAAAAATTTTCATCCTGACATTTTACTATGAGTATGAGTTCATTATTACTCATACTTCCTCCTTTTGCAAGTCTAACATATCAGCTCCTCATGTCTAGCTTTCAAATCAGAGAAAAGTTCCTAAAAATCCCCTAAACATTGGTATCGCACTTTCTCTATTCATTTCCTGCGGTCCCGCACCTAAAGTTCAGCTTGCCTGCGGAACCATACCGCACGTTCCTTGTGTCATGGGTGCGGACCTCTGTAAAACTCAAAAAGGCGAGAAAGTAAAGATAAAAAGTGGATTTCAGATGAATTCTAGAAGATTCTAGATGGGAATTTTCGGGAATGGATACACTTTGAGAAGGTTCATGCATCCCTCACTTGATGGAGCTAACCCCTTGATGTAAGGAGCTAATCCCTTTGAAGGAGGATTATATCCCTTCATATTTGGAACATAAAACCTCCTCTTTTCCATTATAAAAAGAGGCCTTCGGTAGCCTCAAAGGGATTTCAAGCTTAAGATATTTGAAGTTAAATGCTGTTGAGATACAGACTCAGTTAACTAAGACTTTCTGTGAGGTTAAATCACTCATCTCTATCTGTCTTGGTCCAAAGAGTGCAATGCTTGTCAAATTAGAAGAGATTCCTGCTTCGGACCCTGGGAAGACCTGCACGACATCAAGGCACAGGTTGTAAAGTTTTTCTTTATTTGAAGTTAATACAAATATACTCATTTCTCTCATTAAACTGTCTATTTATGGTTTATTTCATAAATTCCTTGATCATTATGATGAGTATGATTTATGATAATGTCTATACAGGTGCTATGTAATCTTTTTGCTTGTTTGTGACTGTAGATTCACGAGGAACGTTCTTTCAAGTGCACGGGAAGGACTTCAACGAGATCAAACAAGCGCTGGACATAAGGTAGGCCTTACACCTATATAGCATTTTTATGAATCTTATATACTTAGAGAGAGATTAGTATAATTGGTTGTTTGTTGCTAGTTACTTTTAGTACTAGAGAGATCGGTCTTGTCCGCAAGACGAATTAATCTACACAACATCGACCTCTGCTTTGTCCTCTGTTTTGAGATTTTCCTCTCCCTGGATTCTATCCTGTGCCTCTGTTTTGATTGGTGCCTCTGCCTTGAGAATTGTTTCTGCCTGAATTGGAGCCTCTGTTGGAGTTGTTTCCTTTGTGTTGACTGCGACTACGGCCTTGCGCTGCTTGATTTTGATTAAAATTACCTTTTCCTTTTTTTTTCTGGAATTTTCAGCTGAGGAGTTGCTAGTACTGGCCTCTGTGAGAAAAACATCTTCACCAACTTTTTTTTTCTTCCCAAAAGTTTTATCATGTTGAGTCAACATTTTGCAGAGCTCATCAAACTTTAGTTTTTCTAACTTTCCAGTTAGTTGTAGAGTTTCCAAAAAATGTGTATAGGAAGAAGGAAGTCCAGCAATTAAAATTGTGACCATAAAACTATCATCTACTGCTTGAAAACCAACATTAACAATTTCCTTCTTAATATTCTTAAGTCTAGAGATGTATTCAATAATATCTCCTTCTTCAGTCAATTTTTGATGCAACAATTTTAATTTTAGGTCAACTCTTTTTGATTGAGGTTGAGTATCAAAAAACTCTTTAAAATTTCTCAAAGCAGACCATGCATCTTTAGCATTTTCGATATGGACATACATTTCATCATTGAAAAAATATTTAATGAGAGCTAATGCTTTGGCATTTTTAACTTCCCATTTTGCTAGTGCCGCTGCATCTGTAGGTTTATTTGGCTTTGCATCTCCATCACAAATATCATGCCATAGTTCATTATAAACGAGAGTGCTTTCGATGAGGCGTTGCCATGTTTTGTAATATTTTGAGCCATCAAGTTTGTTGGAATCAAAAAATAAATTAATCAACTTAGACATTGTAGTGTTTAAACTTCACACCACAAATGAAGCTCCAAAGAATATCAAGATGGACAAAACAACACGCAACACACGACACAAAAAATGAACTATCGGGGCTTGGCCTTGAACCTCGAATAATCATTGAAACAGGAGAAAATTGACTGAGCTTTACACTTGGCTCTAGTCAATTTCTCAAATATTTACAAGGAAAATTTCAAAATTTGACTTATATAATAGTGCTCTTGCACAATCTGGTAAAAAAAAAGTTACCCCCCCTCAAAGTAAAATTACTTTAAGTTACAATATCCCCCAGAAGCAAATTACAAAGCAAAAATCCCCTTATTACTCCAAAAAATTTACAAATAACCTTCTTACTCCATAAATATTACAATACCCTTATTACTCCAATAAAAAAAAATTACTTGGCTCCAAAAATATTACAAAAATATACCATATCTTTCCATTATGTAGCTACCACTAGTTTAATAATCACAAATTATTAAACTATTCGTTTCTACGTGCATAGGCATCATAATAAAATGGTGCATCAACGAACAGTCATCGACACAGAGCTGCGGTGGGTATTCCATTGAACGCCAATTGTAACGCGGCTTTGTAACGCTGCTATCAAGTGTACTTTCCAGCACATCGCTGCTTTGTAACGCTGCTCCCGTTCAACCAAACGTTGTCAAACTTTCTCGATCAAAGTATTTGAGAGATACACAAGGCAGATTTCAACGCTGCTTCAAAATTTTAATACTGCATCAATTCATTAAACGCTGCAATCGAATGTCAAACGCAAGGAAATCTGCAATTTGGAGGAATATGCAAACACTATCATTTTTTTTGTGCGCCATGGAGAGACAACATGCAATTCCTCCGGTATATTTTAGGGGTAATCAAAAATAGAATTGAATGAGCCTGGGTGGAGGCAGGCTAATGCAGTTGCTGAGCGATTAGCCAAAGAACCAAACGCTGAAATTAACAGAGTAATTACTGAGCGATTAGCCAAAGAATCAAGCTACGTTTTCTTTTTTTTTAATGTCGTTGTTTAATTTTCAAGGATAGAGTTCAGTCCAGCAAGGAAAATGTTAATTTCACACAGAGAACACTACCAATTTCAAACATGTAATAATAAAAACGTCCCAACACCTGAACATCGTGCACCAGTCCTCAAAGGAAGAATTTGATTCGATTCATTCAAGATAACAGTCTTGCTATAATCTTTGGCTTCTAAGGGAGAAGTTTCTCAATTTACAAATTTAGGATACATGGTACAAGGAGGTTAGAAACAGTCTAAGGGAGGATGAAATGATGATCCCAAAGTATGAAGGATACTCCCTAGATATTTATGGACTACTATGATTTCATGGGAGGGTATGTGTGCCATCGAATGAAGATATATGCCAACTAATCATGAGAAAAGCACATAGATCAGTTTACATGGCACACCCCAGAGTTAAAAAGATGAGTGTAGAACTTAAACTTCTATTCTTCTAGAAGGGGATGAAGAAGGAAATTGTAAAATTTTTAGAGTATGTTTAGAGTGTTATCAAGAGCTGAGCATAGACATCGAACAAGTTTATTGCATCCCCACGAGATACCATAGTCTAAATGGGAAATTATATCATTGGATTTGACCATGGGAATACCAATGATCACAAGAAGACATGATGTCATATTTGTAGTAGTAGACACATTAACCAAGAACACCCTTTTTATACCAATTAAGACTACATATAAGGCACTAGAGATAGCCAGAGTTTTCGTTGATGATATTGTGAGATTACATGGAGTGCCAAGGAAAATAATGTCAGATAGAGGGTCAATGTTTATAGGAAGGGTTTGGAAAAATTTCCAAGGATCCTTGGGAATCCATTTAAACTTAAAGATTTCTTATCACCCCAAGACATATGGTCAAATAGAGAGGACTAATAAGATCCTTCAGGATATTCTACGAATGTATGTGATGGATCAAAACAAAATATGGGAGGAGTTTTTACCACTGGTGGATAACATATTAAAGTTCCATAAAAATGGAACCTTTTGAGTTCTTATATTGGAGGCCTTGCAAAATGCCTCTTAATTGGGATCAATTGAAGGTTCTGGTATTAATAGGATTGGAAGTAGCACAAAATATGAAAGAAAAAATTACCATGATCAAGGGGAGGGTAAAGGAAGCTCAAGATCAACAAAATAGGTATGTTGATGCTCATCAGAATGATCAAATTTATGAAGTGGGAGACATGGTGTTTTTGAGAGTAACGCCCCAAAATAAATCCATAAGGTTTGGGAAGGGAGAAAAATTGTCTCTACGGTTTGTATGACCTTTTGAAATCGTATAAAGGAAAGAATTGGTGGCATATAGGCTTGTTTTACCAACATCATTATCACGTATGCAAGATGTGTTCCATGTGTCAATATTACATCATTATATTTCAAATCCTTCACATGTTATTGACTGGGGTAATTTTCAAGTCATAGAAAAGGGAACGATGATGGTTGAACTAGTTGCATACTGGACTAACAAATTCTACAACTTAGATGACAACTAGTGGAAGAAGTTAATATCTAGTGGGACAATTATAGTCCCAGTTCAACCACTACAGAGGACACCAAGGAGATATGTCATTGTTTTCCTTTCCTATTATGAGGAATTTGGGATAAATTATATTTTTAATAGGCCCCGCTCTAGTTGAATAACCATGATACTACATTAGCCTTGATATAACATTAGGTCTCATACATTATCCTTTGAGGAACTTAGGTAGAGAATTTGGTTATTTGAAATTTATTATTAATGGATATGATAATAATTATGCCAGTTTGATGTTATGATGATAATGGTTGTGATGGACCTATTTGATGACTATGTCTATTCATGTGATGTATTCATTATGTTGTCTTATTTGCATTATTTTATTGCTTTCAATTAGCTATTATGTTGATGATTATATAATGGTGATGATTTAACATATGAAATTATATCGATGTTTGACATTATGAATAACATTATTGATGATTATAGGGTGTGGTAGGAGACCACCCAGATAAACTTGAATGTGATGAGTCAACAACATCTAATTTGATTTAGTTACATACTATTGTCTCAAAAATTCAAAGTTCAAATTAATATTATGTTTTGATTACTCATGACATGTTATTGGCTACAGGAAAAGGTTAGTTACTGGGTAGAATGACTCAAGCATGGGCGATGGGGTTGTACAAATAGATGGAACATCATGGGGGGGTGAGAAAACATCCCTAATTTGAATTGCTAGCACTCCCACTATGACTTGGGCTAGAGGCTGTTGGGATACCTTCACCTTGAATATCACAATGTCATGAGGGTGTACCCTAGATTAACTCGGTCACGATGATTCTTGTATAGGCTCCAACATGTCCTAGAACCACCCTGACATAGTAAACTATTTTGTGGCTCCAACCTGGAGGAGAATTCACTCTCCTGCCTTGCACCACCCTACCAACCTATTCAACAAGTGGACCATGTTTCACAATTTTCAGACTAGATCCACATGTGTTCAATAATAATACAAAAAAAACTACAACACAAGTTCTCCTCTACAACCAAATCTTCTTCTATTCAAGTTACACCAACCTATCAAATCATGACAACTTTGTGCATAATATACATCAAACCCTAAGCCACAAAAAATTTCAACAAAACTCTTACCAACAATGATCATCAGCATGCATAGTTAACAAATTTTCTTAGGAAATACATGTCTTGGTCAAACCCTAGCATCTTCAAGTAAAAAACCTAGTGCAACATACATCGACATCAATCATGCCCTAGTAGCATATATCAGTAATCAATTCTTAGCTCATCATCGCTAGAATAATACCATTAAGCCAAATTTACTTCTGCAATGAAATCCCTTATTAGCCTCAGCAACAACAACTTGTCAAACCCTAATGGTTGTTGCTTCAACCATATCAACAATCAGCCTTTCTAAAATGTTTCCTTATGAAAAAAAAATCATGAAAACTTCTTTGTAAATAGCATCAACCACATCTACTCAACTATATATATAGCATTGTTAGGCTCTTTGCATTGTGCACACTCTAACAACATATTGTGACTAATCTAGTCATAAATCAACATGTACTCAGGTATTAACAACAATGTCATTGTAGTTACTAGGTATGCACTATTATATTTCTTTACACTTAATTTTCAAGCCACTCTCTCTCTTCAATCAAACCATCAACCATAGTAGCAACATCGTGCATACATACTCAACCATACATTTTTTTAGCAACTCACATGAAAATATAAGGAAAAAACACATACACCTACATTATCTACTTCACATGGCACAAGTATATGGTAACACACAAATTCTCACATATTTTATCAACCATAAGAGGCAAAAGTGGTAGCATACATGGAATAAACCATACAAGAATCAACCATACAAATAGATAATGTAACCCAAAAGCCACACTTAAAAATGATGTTGGAAATAGAAGGATTAGCAATCGAATAATGATACTACACCATACACCCTTAGTATTGTTAATGTAATACACAAAATAATACTAGCATGCAAACTTTGATCCCTACTCTTTGGAGGAAAACCATAGCTATAGCAATGCACAACTAATATTCTCTTCTCATACTCATTCTGCATAGAAAGCCTAGATTTACATTTCGGTTTTATATAGTGAGGTTTAGTACTATTTCATCAAATATACATATGCTTCTAATTCAGATCTTAGAGAGAATAACGTCATTAATTTTCAACCATCGTCCACAAGATCTTTAGACTAGTGCGAATAGGTCATGAGTGGACAACCATTGATTTGTGTGAATTAGCCATAGCTCTCCTTAACTATAAATGGTTTCCTTTGAAATGTGTGAATGATCCATAAAAATACACCATAAATACTCTAGATAGAGGGGTCTAAATGTCTTTTATAACCCTAAAATGTGTTTCTTGAAAATATGACAAAATTCTTTATATAAATTCTAGTGATTCCATCTAAAAAACTTGAACCAATACCAAAAAGAACCATAAAAAATATACACATAACAATTACCCTTAGATCCGCCCAAAAGGAGCCTTGATCTCTTATGAAAGAGCTTCAAAATAATATTTGAAATTAACATGCCCTATCATAGATATATGTAAATAAATACAAAAAAAAACTTTGACTATCTCGAAAATACCTCCTCGGAAATTGACCACATGAAGATATGTGAATTCGCCTCATAAAATGGCACAACTATGGTATGAATATTCAGAAGTAATATCCAAAACAAAACCAAGGTTATCTCAGAGAAGAACTTGACAAAATCAGAGCCTTAAAGTTATCCATAATTTTTGCAAAAATTTTCTTTCCACGTCATGCTTTAGAATTGATGTAGAATGTGCCAAGGGATGATTGTCTAGGAGGTTGAAGTGTTGCACTATAACCCCATTGAAGGTGAATCAGATTAAACTTAGATTATTTTTCAAGGGAGGTCTGAGTAGGCCTGTAATAAGCCTAAAACCTCCAGGGAAAAACTTAATCAAGGAGACAAAAATTATGCTCAGAATATCGACCTTCCATTCTTTTTTTTCTTCATTCCTCAAGGCCACAATGCACTGTGAAATATTAGATGTCAATCTCATGTGTTTTTTGGAGGATATGAGCCTCCTTTTATAGTGAAGAAGGTGGGATTTCAACTCGATCCGACTTTATCCCAAAAGGAGGGAAACCAAACTTCAATATTTAAACTTTAAATTTGGCTTTGGAGCCAAAATCCCCAACAAACATAATTAGAGTCGAATTTTAATTCAATTTTTAAATTTTCCCTTGATAAAATCATTTTTGACTTCATCAAGATAGACTCATTTTAATTTAATTTTCTTGAATACATAAAAATTACTTGTGGGATCTCCTTTGGGGCTTCTTTACCAAAAGTGGGGCTTTGATATTTTAAGAGGCATATCTCCTCAACCATGAGGATTTAGGAGACGTACCACTTATTGTTGGAATCAGTACAATGAGGGATTCCAAATGAAGTTGGTATTGTGAGAAAATATATTGATCTTCATCCTAAAAATATTCAATAATTGTGGGGCTTCTACAATTTTCCTTACTCTCTTACATCACTTCTTTTTATTTGGATCCCAAGTTTAAGGTTTCTAAGGTTTATGTTTCTATCTTCCAAGGCTTCTTGCTATTTACATCATTCAATCAATGCAATTTAGAGGAATAATAAGAGTGTTCAATGATCACCGTTGGAATCAATGATAATGACATTCAAAAATCTCCCCCTTTGTAATTGATGGCAACACACATACTACCCCTACAATTATTGCTCCCCTAACTTCATGCTCCTAATCTTCTCCTAATTTCTCTCCCCCTTTGAAATCAATGGCAAAGGGTTACTCACCTTGACGAAATATCTTCCTTTGACTTCAATCAATGAATATTTATTCCTTTTCCTACTTTTCTCCCCATAACATGTTATCCATATCATGGTTTTTACCTGTCAATATGCATCAACATCAACTAGTCCTTTTGCAAATATTCGATCTTGAAGATTGACTTCTGCTACTTGACCAGTTGACTAATTTGTTAACAATGTTGACTACTTCTCTAACGATTTCTTCATATCTATCATATGTCAAATTCTCAAATTATATATATTTAACCACCACTACTTAGGCTCTCCCTCTTCAATATTCAGAGGACGGGGAACCATCAAGTTGGATTCTTCATGATAATGTGTGAATTGTCTCTATAGCCAGATCATCTTGATCCTCGATACCTTCCATTTTAGATTCATCATGATCGTGTGACTTCACAAATAATGAGAGCATTACTACTGATATTTGTTCATTCTCTTGATCTTATTTCTTTCATTTTCTTCTCTAGACCTTCTTGTACCTGATATTAGAGTTCTCCTTCATGGAATATAGCATTTAATGCATCTTTAGTGACAAGCTATATGCCCATAGTTATGGAATTTTAAGCACTCTATATGGCACCTGAATGACGAATAAAATGGCATATACTTTCTATTGACAAAGTAATTTTTAAATATTTCTTGCGATACTGCAAACTTTCTTCTATAGTTTTGATAATGTCCGCACTCCCTAGAAATATGATTGAAGTTGGAACATGAGAAACAATAACCATTAAACATAATAAGATACCTGGATGAGATTTATTTTCTTGATAATAATTGTTAAGAATTATTTGTTGGAGGAGGTATATCCCTTTGTTGATCCTTGATAACTTTAGTCACTTACGTTTTGGAGCCACATTACCTTTAACATTCTTTGGCCTTGATTTTGATGGATCACGTTGTCAGGCTTCTTGTCAATTTTTATTTGTGGAGGCTTGGATCTTGTTTCTTCATTGCATGAGGCTTCATCCGCTTCCTTCACCTTCATCGAGCAATGGAATTTTCCTTCCTTCCATCATCCAACCACTTCTTCTTCTTCCATTTCCCGAGCTTGTCTATTTCAGTTTGGGCAGTGTCAAGTTCTCTTTTCTTTTCAGAAATATCTTCCTGAAATCAGATTTTCAAGACTTTTCTTCTTTCATTTGCCTCCTCTACTTGTAATTTTAGAAGGGTGACCTTTTTGTTGCTTTTCTAAAATATTACAATTGTTCCTTATACCTTTCACTTTATTTTCTTATCTTGTTTATTTCTACTATAGGTGCATCAATTTTATTTTTATTTTGACCAACTTTTTCTACGTACTTCAAAACATATTCCTCTAATTGGCTTGTCAAGTTTTTCTCTTTATTTTTAGATTCTTATAGCTGAAGTATTATAAGGAAAAATTCTTCTTCAAGCATATGATTTCTCTTCCTTGATTTTATAATATCACATAAGGCGTTGATCAATTCTCCTTCCATGCCAACTACTACTTCTTCTTCTTCTTCTTCTACTACTACTTCATCTAAATCACAATCATCATCAAGACTTTCATCTTGACATGCATGCTTCTTTGAGTAGAGATCATGGAGTTTCTTCCAAATACTTTTGGTTGATGAGAATTGATCAAATTTGTCTTTTACAATGTTTGGAAGAGAATTATAGATTTCTTATTTTAACTTCTAGATTTGTGAGTAGACGTGTATCCAAAAATGTAATCGCCCTCCTTTTAAACTTACCCAAGCTAACTGGTCCACCGGGGTAAACATGTGACGAAGAGTTACTATGGTATGGTTTAACTCCCCATGTACAATTAAGGAAGTGGAACTGACATGATAAGACCAATTTGACCTTCCTCAAAATCTACAGAACCTTTAGGAGCCAACCAACCTCTTTAGGTGTCCAACCCCTGAGAGAACTTGATTTTTCACTACCCTAGATCCTCAGTCGCTCCCATGACAAGGAATGCATGCGATTGTGACCATCCATTCACTCCCACAACAAGGCATCCATGCAACTGTGTAATTTTTTAGGAAGTTATGTGTTAGTGACCCCAGATTCTTAGAAACTTCTTCAAGTCTAGGACTCAGGCCACTGCCTAGAACTTCATGAAAATTCCAAAAAAGATAAATAAAATTAAAGCAAGGTTACTAAAACACTTGAACAAGGACTTGATATGACCCCCATGAGCCATGATATACATTTTGTCAAACATATCACAAATATGTAATCTACAGGTCACAACAACATATCTGAGCATAAGAGTCTTATACTTATCTGGGAATCGTCAAGGAGGATTGATGTCTCCTCACAATAGCTTCATTTTTATCTATTATGTCATTCATTCATGGTTTTTTCATATGCTAATCGAAACATGATAAGATCTATACATCATAACTATCATAAAACATTCTTATAACCAAAAAATAACTAGAGATATCAATGATTAAACAAATATTGAAGAAACATAATGTCAAGCACATTTACTCATGAAAATACCAAATGAAAATGATCTCTTATTAACATATGAAAATCCAGCCAAGTCAGGGATATCCAAGTACAACTCGACCATAGATTGGGCTGAACCAAACCTCTCTTTCAGGAAATTTCCCTCGCTCCATATTCCAAGCATGAATGTGGGATCTCATGAAACAAATCAAACAAAACCAAACCAGGGCTTCCAGAGGCCAACCCACCTCAACCCTCAACCAATGATTCCATCTCATGGTCGGAAATTTTTGATATTCAACAAGATGACGAGCTTAGTGAAAATTAAGAACCTTCACTAAGTGGGGCCCGCAGGCTATTTTTAGGTGTATGTATATTTTTAGATATGGTGAGCATATTATATAAGTTTCAGGATGCTATTTGTAGGTGGTTGGTCAAATGTGAAAAATAGATGAAATTCTATTTTTAGAATATTGGGCGAAGTCTATATATAGATCGTCAATCTAAAAATAGATGCATGTCGATTATTATTAGCTCTTAATAATAATCCAATAATAAACGTCAACTTATTCTCTTGGAGCACTTTATTTCAGTGAACAAATTTGGAAAATCAGTGGGCTGAAGGAATTACACAATTCCTAGGGTTTATGGTGGCTCATGCATGGAGGAATCAGTTAGAACTGAAGTGGCAAAGTTATGACAGAGTTGGAAGAGTAGTTACAGGAGTTGTTATTCAATTTAACTCAGTTAATGGAGTTAAACTCAGTTGAGCTAGTTGTATCTAGTCTAACTGAAAGATACACTAGTGAGAGTTAAGTGAATTAGTTATTTAATTAATTCACAACTAATAACTAACTAACAAATGAACAAATACAACAGTTAACTATAGTGCATGTTAGTTCCAGTTGAGACCCAGTGGAGAGATAGGTGAAAGGGTGAGATGGACTATCCGTTGTGACTATAGTGATGCATTCAATGCATCTGACACACATTGGAGTTGCTAATTAGGATTGCGAAGTCAAGGAAAGGCCAATTTGAATTCATTCAGAGGTCTTCTTCACTAGGGATTGCGCAGTGGATGTAGGCTGTCAGGAGGCAAGAAATTGGTGCATAGATATGCAAATTTCTGCATGACAGTGTGTAATGATTCTTGATTGTACTGAGATCTTGATGTACTAAGCTTCATATGAGATTATTAGATGATTCCATTGATATAAATAATATGATAGTTGGGGTTTTTAGATTTAAGCTTTCCTATTAAACAACTGTGTTATGTGCGATTAAATTTATTCACGTGTTTGCAATTGACTATTAAATTTCTGCAAGTTTAATTAGTGGAAGGATTCTGTATTTTGAAAGAAGAAAAATATTGTGAGATCAAGAGGATCCTGTAATACATTAGTATTAATAAATTTCTACATGGTATCGGAGCAGTATTGATTACTGGAGATTGCAATTTTGAATAATTGCTAAGTTTGTGCTGGTGGACAATTCGAATTTGCTGTAGAAATTTCTTGGTGCAATAGTTGAGTATTCATTGAAATATCTTTCAATGGGTTGCGGTTGGAGTATTCCCTTGAGGGAAGCTTGAATTACATAGCCTGGAAGGATAGGATGGAGGCGGTGCTTGAAGACAATGGACTGAAGGAGTTCATTGATAGCAATGTTCCCAAGCCTACTTCTAGCGATGTTGCAAGACTTAAAGCATGGAAAAAGAAGGTAGTGAAGACAAGAAGAATTTTATTGGAAGGTGTGAAGGACCATATTGTATCAAGCCTTCATGAGAAAGCCAATCCATTTGAAATGTGGAAGGATTTGACAGATCTTTTCCAAAGAAGCAGCGACCAGAGGAAGTTGGCGCTGAAAGATAAGCTCAGAAAAATAAAAATGGAGAAGGGAAAGAACATTCCAAAATATCTCACAAAGTTTGTCCACTGTAGGGATGAACTGGGAAGTGTGGGGATTACTGTTGATGATGATGATTTTGTGAGCTTGGCTCTCCTTGGGCTTCCGAAGAGTTGGCATAGCTACAAAGACTCTGTCAATGGACAGGAGAAACTGCTGGGGTGGGAGCGACTTTGGTTGGATCTTGTGCAGGAGGAAAAAAGGCGAAGTACCAGGGATGGCTCTTCATCAAAGAATGATGATGAAGAGAATTGTGCTTTGGCTGACAAATCAAGGAAAGGGAAGGGGAAGAAATTCTCTCCAAAATCTGAGGCTAAAGGCAAGAAGTTGGATTTTTCCAAAGTGAAGTGTTTTCATTGTCACGAACATGTGCATATCGCCACTAACTGCCCATAGAAAAAGAAGAACAAGAAGGTTGTTGGAGCTGCAGCTAGACAGGTCTTAGACTCACAATTTGAACTTGATTTCTCTTTGACCGCATGCTTTGTTTCAAGCTCAATGGGATCGGTGTGGTATCTTGATAGTGGTGCGTCTTTCCATATGACAGGAGACAAGGAGTTGTTTAGTGACTTAGAGGAGAAGGATCTCCAAAAGCACATAGAGAAGGGTGAAGATGGTAGATACAGTGCAACCAACATTGGGACCATTAAATTTGATAGGAAGTCAGGTAAACCATTTCTGTTGAAAGATGTTATGCATGTTCCAAGTCTGAAGAAGAACTTGGTCTCGGTCGCAATGTTTGAAGACAGAGGTTATGACGTTGTTTTCAGCGATGGAAAATATTTCCTACGACATAAAAAAATGGGTCAAATCAAGAGGATATGGATTCAAGTTAAGAATCTCTACAAGTTGGAGTTATATGGCTGCGCTGCAATGATGGGCAAAGCAGAAGAAGTGGTGAGTCGGGATGAGGGCGAATTATGGCACAGGAGATTGGACCATCTTCACCATGGCGCCTTGAATATTTTGCAACAGATTTCTACTGGACTTCCCAAGGGTACTCTTGCGTAGTGAGATCAGTGCAAGGGATGTACTATGGGTAATTTTAAGACCACCTTTCATGAGAAGGAGAATCATGCTTCGGTGATCCTAGAGAGAATTCACATAGACGTGTGTGGAGCTTTCTCAGTCACTTCAACTAGAAAAACACAGGTATTATGTTATATTTGTTTATGACTATTCTCGTAGATGTTGGATCTTATTCATGCATAAGAAGAGCAAAAAATTCTCAAATTTCTGTGATTTTAAAGCATTGGTGGAGAAGGAGTCGGGGAAGCAAGTGAAGGCTCTACGGAGAGATAATGGTGGTGAATATATCTCAAACAAATTCAAAGAATTTTGTAGCAAAGAAGGAATTCAAAGAGAACTCATAGTGCCTCATAACCCACATAAGAATGGGGTCTCAGAGAGGAAGAACAACATGATCGTGGGTGCTGCACGAGCTATGCTGTATGATCAGGGCCTACCGATGCACTTGTGGACGGAAGCATGCAACATTGCGGTTTATGTGCAAAACCTTTGTCCTCATAGAGTACTTGGCATGAGTACACTTGAAGAAGATTTTACTGGTAAGAAGCCTGATATTTCTCATTTGAATATTTTTGGCTCATCTGTTTACATTCATGTGACAAAGGACGCTAGGAATAAGCTAGAGCCGACTGCAAAAGTTGGGATATTTTTGGGGTACACAGAAACACCCCATAATTATCGTGTGTATTTTCCAAATAGTCGAATGACTGTGGTATGATGAGATATAAACTCAATGAAGTGAAAGCCATGAAGTTGTCGCTTGAGAGGGAGGTACACTTGCATGCAGAGGAGGAACTTTTTGTTCCCAAAGATGAGCCTCTAGATGTGGATCAACCATAGGAGGAGATTCATGGAGTGGAGGAGACCACTCATGCAGAACCAAACATCAGAACAGGTAGAAAGCGTACCATAGAAGCTGAGAGACTGAAGCTTGATGCGACAAAGAATGTAGGATCCCCTATATCACAGCGCAGACAAAGACAGTCACCTGACCGTTTTACTGGATACATGGCTCTTATGAGCAAGTGTGTCGTGACAAAGCCATCTTCTTTTGAAGAAGCAGTGCAGGAGCCCACATGGGTGGATGCCATGGTGGAGGAGTATGACTCCATTGTCAGAAACAATGCTTGGGAGATTGTTCCAAGGCCGGTGGGTAAATCAATTGTAGGATCAATATGGATCTACAAGTTAAAGCAAGGTGTTGATGGGAATATTAGAGATATCAATGATTAAACAAATATTAAAGCAACATAATTTCAAGCACATTTACTCATGAAAATACCAAACGAAAATGAGCTCTTATTAACATATGCAAATCCAACCAAGTCAGGGACATCCAAGTACAACTCAACCATAGATTGGGCTGAACCAAATCTCTCTTTTAGGCAATTTCCCTCGCTTCATATTCCAAGCATGAATGTGGGATCTCCTAAAACAAATCAAACAATACTAAACCAGGGCTTCCAGAGGCCAACCCACCTCAACCCTCAACCAATGATTCCATCTCATGGTCGAAAATTGTTGAGATTCAACAAGATGACGAGCTTAGTGAAAATTAAGCACCTTCACTAAGTGGGGCCTGCAGGCTATTTTTAGGTGTATGTATATTTTTAGACATGGTGAGCATATTCTATAAGTTGCAGGATGCTATTTGTAGGTGGTTGGTCAAATGTGAAAAATAGATGAAATTCTATTTTTAGAATATTGGGCGAAGTCTATTTATAGATTGTCAATCTAAAAATAGATGCATGTTGATTATTATTAGTTTTTAATAATAATCCAACAATAAACACCAACTTATTCTCTTGGAACACTTTATTTCAGTGAACAGATTTGGAAAATCAATAGGCTGAAGGAATTACGCAATTCCTAGGGTTTATGGTGGCTCATGCATGGAGGACTCAGTTATAACTGAAGTGGAAAAGTTATGACAGAGTTGGAAGAGTAGTTACAGGAGTTGTTATTTAGTTTAACTTAGTTAATGGAGTTAAACTCAGTTGAGCTAGTTGTATCTAGTCTAACTGAAAGATACACTAGTGAGAGTTAAGTGAATTAATTAGTTAATTAATTCACAACTAATAACTCACTAAAAACTAAACAAATACATTAGTTAACTACAGTTCATGTTAGTTCCAGTGGAGAACCAGTGGAGAGATAGGTGAAAGGGTGAGATGGACTATCCGTTGTGACTATAGTGATGCATTCAATGCATTTGACTCACATTGGAGTTGCCAATGAGGATTGCACAGTCAAGGCAAGGCCAATTCGAATTCATTCAGAGATCTTCTTCAGTATGGATTGCACAGTGGAGGCATGCTGTCAGGAGGCAAGAAAGTGGTGCATAGATATGAAAATTTATGCATGACAATGTGTAATGATTCTTGATTGTACTGAGAGCTTGATGTACTAAGCTTTGTATAAGATTATTACATGATTCCATTGATATACATAATATGATAGTTGGGGTTTTTAGCTTTAAGCTTTCCCATTAAACAACTGTGTTATGTGCGATTGAATTTATTCACATGTGTTTGCAATTGAGTTTTAAATTTCCGCAAGTTTAATTAGTGGAAGGATTCAATATTTTGCAAGAAGATAGATATTTTGAGATAATGAGGATCCATTAATACATTAGTATTAATAAATTTCTACATGGTATCGGAGCAGTATTGCTTACTGGAGATTGCAATTGTGAATAATTGTTGAGTTTGTGGTGGTGGACAATTCGAATTTGCTGCAGAAATTTCTTGGTGCGATAGTTGAGTATTTATTGAAATGTATTTCAATGGGTTGCGATTGGAGTATGCCCTTGAGGATAGCTCGAATTACATATCCTAGAAGGATAGGATGGAGGCTGTGCTTGAAGGCAATGGACTGAATGAGTTCATCGATAGCGATGTTCCCAAGCTTGCTTCTAGCGATGTTGCAGGACTTGACGCATGGAAAAAGAAGGTAGCGAAGACAAGAAGAATTCTGTTGGAAGGTGTGAAGGACCATATTATGTCAAGCCTTCATGGGAAAACCACTCCATTTTCAATGTGGAAGGCTTTGACAGATATTTTCTAAATCAGCAGTGATCAGAGGAAGTTGGCGCTGAAAGATAAGCTCAAAAAAATAAAAATGGAGAAGGGTGACAGTATTCCAAAATATTTCACAAAGTTTTTCCATTGTAGGGATGAGCTGGGAAGTGTGGGGGTTAATTTTGATGATGATGAATTGGTGAGCTTGGCTCTCCTTGGGCTTCCGAAGATTTGGCATAGCTACGAAGACTCTGTCAATGGATGAGAGAAACTGCCGGGGTGGGAGCGACTTTGGTCAGATCTTGTGTAGGAGGAGATAAGGTGAAGTACCAGGGATGGATCTTCATCTAAGAATGATGATGAAGAGAATTTCTCTTGGGATGCCAAATAAAGAAAAGGGAATGGGAAGAAATTCCCTCTAAAATCCAAGGCTAAAGGCAAGAAGCTGGATTTGTCCAAAGTGAAGTGTTTTCACTGTCACGAACATGGGCATCTCGCCACTAACTACCCACAGAAAAAGAAGAACAAGAAGGTTGTTGGAGCTGCAGCTGGAGAGGCCTTAGCCTCGCAATTTGAACTTGATTTCTCTTTGATCGCATTCTTGGTTTCAAGCTCAATGGGATCGGTGTGGTATCTTGATAGTGGTGCATCTTTCCATATGACGGGAGATAAGGAGTTGTTTAGTGACTTGGAGGAGAAGGATCTCCAAATGCATATAGAGATGGGCAATGATGGTAGATACAATGCGACTGGAATTGGGACCATTACCTTTGAGAGGGAGTCAGGTAAACTATTTATATTGAAAGATGTTATGCATGTTCCAGGTCTGAAGAAGAACTTGGTCTTGGTCACAATGTTTGAAGACAGAGGTTATGACGTTGTTTTCAGCGAGGGAAAAGCTTTCCTATGACATAAAACAATGGGTCAAACCAAGAGGATAGGGATTCAAGTTAATAATATTTACAAGCTGGAGGTAGATGGCTGCGCTGCAATGATGGGCAAAGCAGAAGAAGTGGTGGGTCGGGATGAGGGTGAATTATGGCACAGGATATTGGGCCATCTTCACCATGGTGCCTTGAAGATTTTGCAGTAGATTTCTACTGGACTTCCCAAGTGTACTCTTTCGCATTCATATCAGTGCAAGGGATGTACTATGGGTAAGTTTGTGAAGACCACCTTTCATGAGAAGGAGAACCATGCTTCGGTGATCCTAGAGATAATTCACACAGACGTGTGTGGACCTTTCTCAGGTTTCTTCAACAACAAAACATAGGTATTATGTTATAGTTGTTGATGACTATTCTCGTAGATGTTATATCTTATTCATGTAGAAGAAGAGCGAAACATTCTCAAATTTCTGTGAGTTTAAAGCATTGGTGGAGAAGGAGTCAGGGAAGCAAGTGAAGGCTCTACGGAGTGATAATGGTGGTGAATATATCTCGAACGAATTCAAAGAATTCTATAGAAAAGAAGGAATTCAAAGAGAAATCATAGCGCCTCATAACCCACAACAGAATGGGGTCACGGAGAGGAAGAACAGAACGATTGTGGGTGCTGCACGAGCTATGCTATATGACTAGGGCCTATCGATGCACTTGTGGACGGAAGCATGCAACACTGCGGTTTATGTGAAAACCATTGTCCTCATAGAGTAATTGGCATGAGTACACCTGAAGAAGCTTTTACTGGTAAGAAGCCTGATATTTCTCATTCGAATATTTTTGGCTCATCTATTTACATTCATGTGACAAAGGACGCCAGGAAGAAGCTGAAGCCAAATACAGAAGTTTGGATATTTGTGGGGTACACGAAAACACCTCATAATTATCATGTGTATTTTCCAAACAGTCGAATAAATGTGGTGCGACGGGATATAAAAATCAATGAGGTGAAAGCCATGAAGTTGTCACTTGAGCAGGAGCTACACTTGCATGCAGAGGAGGAACTTCTTGTTCCCAAAGATGAGCCTCTAGATGTGGATCAACCACAGGAGGAGATTCATGGAGTGGAGGATACCACTCATGAAGAACCAAACATAAGAACAGGTAGAAAGCATACCACAGAAGCTAAGAGACTGAAGTTTGATGTGGCATAGAATGTAGGAGTCCCTACATCACAGCACAGACAGAGACAGTCACCTGACCGTTTTACTGGATACATGTCTCTTATGAGCAAATGTGTTGTGACAGAGCCATATTATTTTGAAGAAGTAGTGCAGGAGCCCACATGTCTAGATGCCATGGTGGAGGAGTATGACTCCATTGTCAGAAACAATGCTTGGGAGATTGTTCCAAGGCTGATGGGTAAATCAGTTGTAGGATCAAGATGGATCTACAAGGTAAAGCAAGTTGCTGATGGGAATATTAGAGATATCAATGATTAAACAAATATTAAAGCAACATAATGTCAAGCACATTTATTCATGAAAATACCAAATGAAAATGAGCTCTTATTAACATATGCAAATCCAACCAAGTTAGAGACATCCAATTACAACTCTACCATAGATTGGGCTGAACCAAATCTCTCTTTCAAGCAATTTCCCTCGCTCCATATTCCAAGCATGAATGTGGGATCTCATGGAACAAATCAAACAAAACCAAACTAGGGCTTCCAGAGGCCAACCCACCTCAACCCTCATCCAATGATTCCATCTCATGGTCAGAAATTGTTGAGATTCAACAAGATGATGAGCTTAGTGAAAATTAAGCACCTTCACTAAGTGGGGCCCGCAGGCTATTTTTAGGTGTATGTATATTTTTAGACATGGTGAGCATATTCTATAAGTTTCAGGATGCTATTTGTAGGTGGTTGGTCAAAGGTGAAAATAGAGGAAATTCTATTTTTAGAATATTAGGCGAAGTCTATTTATAGATCATCAATCTAAAAATAGATGCATGTCGATTATTATTAGCTCTTAATAATAATCCGACAATAAACATCAAATTATTCTCTTGGATAACTTTAATTCAGTGAACAGATTGGGAAAATCAGTGGGCTGAAGGAATTATGCAATTCCTAAGGTTTATGGTGGCTCATGCATGGAGGACTCAGTTAGAACTGAAGTGGCAAAGTCATGACAGAGTTGGAAGAGTAGTTACAGGAGTTGTTATTCAGTTTAACTCAGTTAATGGAGTTAAACTCAGTTGAGCTAGTTTTATCTAGTCTAACTGAAAGATACACTAGTGAGAGTTAAGTCAATTAACTAGTTAATTAATTCAAAACTAATAACTCACTAAAAACTGAACAAATACATCATTTAACTATAGTGCATGTCAATTCCTGTGGAGACCCAGTGGAGAGATAGGTGAAAGGGTGAGATGGACTATCCGTTGTGACTATAGTGATGCATTCAATGCGTCTGACACATGTTGGAGTTTCCAATGAGGATTGCGCAGTCAAGGCAAGGCCAATTTGAATTCATTCATCGGTCTTCTTTAGCATGGATTGCGCAGTGGAGGCAGGCTGTCAGGAGGCAAGAAATTGGTGCGTAGATATGCAAATTTCTGCATGATAGTGTGTAATGATTCTTGATTGTATGGAGAGCTTGATGTACTAAGCTTTGTATGAGATTATTACTTGATTCCATTGACATACATAATATGATAGTTGGGGCTTTAGCTTTAAGCTTTCCCATTAAACAACTGTGTTATGTGTGATTGAATTTGTTCACATGTGTTTGCAATTGAGTTTTAAATTTTCGCAAGTTTAATTACTGGAAGGATTCTGTATTTTGCAAGAAGATAAATATTGTGAGATCAGGAGGATCCAGTAATACATCAATATTAATAAATTTCTATAGAAATCACTAACCATCACCAGATCGGTCTCTATCCAATTTTTCCAGGGCTCCATAGCGTTTTTTCAAACCAGGGCTTTCAGGACTAGTAACAAAACCCACAGCTGTCATCAGGCTTCCAGAGCATTTTTCCAATCAACGCTTCCAGGACTAGTAACTCAACCCACCAAGGTCTTCCATAGCGTTGGTCCAACCAATACTTCCAGGACTAGTAACTCAACCCACCAAGGGCTTCCAAAATGTTTTTGCAACCAATACTTCCAGGATTAGTTACTCAACCCAAGTTGTTATAGGGTTTCCAGAGTGTTTGTCCAACCAAGGCTTCTAGGAACTAGTAACTCAACCCACACCCATAAGGAACATGGGAACCAACCAGAAAACAAAAGGAAATATGTAATATTCCTAAATTAGCATGCAGCTAATTGGAATATTAATTTTGTTCCAAACACATAGTTAGATGAATAAATGGGTAGGGAGACCCATAGATCTTTATAGAAGCAATAAAAACCCTCTTAATGGGAAAGGGATCATATTCACAGCTGGATAAAACACCTTAATGTGTGAACAAGGGAAATGCATGTGGACAAGGTCAAGTTTGACCAAGTCAACAAAGCTAAGATGGAGGATGTGGAGCATTAATGAAGATAACTCAGTGGGAATATAGATCTGTTTAGATAGTTAGAATAAAGCCACCTTGAGTGTGGAAGAAGATTTTGCATGGAGATCCAGTCAAGATTGACCAAATCCATCAGCGTTGTTATGGAGGAGTGGTATTGATGATGGGACAACATAGTTTTGGAGGAAGATTCAGTGCATGAAGATGGAAACCCTAATGAGTGGGACCCAAGGTGAGAAGGCTCACATTTTTTATAAGGAAGAGGATGGTAGCCATATGGGGTTAGATTATGATTATGATTTTCTGATTATATGGTCTTTTTAGACATATTTCTTTCTCTGGTTGTTTAGCACAGGGTGTTCTTGATCGGGAATCCCACCTCTTCCATTTAGTAGATCTTGGAGGAGTCTTGCACCATATTGTCCACTATCTAGCTTGAGGCCAAGCTTCATATTCCTTTGACAACGTAGATCCTGTTGAGGGTTTGTATGTTGCAGTAAGCTGCAGCAAGTGGAAGCTAGATCCTCAGATCTAGTCCATTTCAGTACTTCTTTTCAGCGGAGGAGGGTTCTAATCCATTGGAAGGAAAATATTGAATGTATTGAGCTATATTTTCATATCTTGGCTACAATCTGTTAGACTCCTATACCAATAGGTGTCATTTTTCATGATTGACTTGTTGAACTATGCAATATGTTCAAACCTTTTTCTTGTTGCAAAGGTGTTCCTTATTCTTAAAAAATCAAAAAATCAAAAAATTAAAAAAATGTAAAGAGGGTATGCCCTAAAAGAAAAATCAAAGGGTGAAAGAATAAAATTGGCCAAAAAAATGAAAGAAAATGAACCCCACCAAAATAAAGGCAAAGGAATGTGTGCAAGTCTAAATGCCACTACTTTTTGCTCTGATGTAATAAACAAAATTGTGTGCAGTTTGTCAAACTTTTGCCACAATTTATGAAGAGTCAAATTGTTTAAACTTGACTCATTCATTTTTCAATTTCATGTTGTAGAATAGAGAATAAATATCTGACCAAACAGTTTAATCTTGGAAGATAAGTAGATAGGTAGAGTTAATAAAAGGTGCTCAATAGTTTAATCTGAGCCCTTGGATGTAATAAGTGTAGACTTAGATAGGTTTGCCATGTAAAAGAAAAAGAAGATTGATAAGGGTTTGCCAGTCTAAGTGCACCCTAATAAAGAAGAAAAATGGTAGAGTAAAGTAGGTAGGGTAGGTAGATGTTGTTGCAGAATTACATGTGATGAATGATGGTTCTAAGTGTGTTCAATTTTACTTTCATCACAAGTACAAAGGCAGATACTACATTGGAAAAGTTCACAGCAAAGCAAAGTCAAGATTATTAACTTCCCCTTCATTTTTCCCTAAAGATTTCACTAATTTCCCCTAAGTGCTAAGGTATTTGAAGATTAGAGGGGCTCAACGCATTTCCTTGACTTTTGGAGGGACCGGACCCTTGGCCCAATAATTGGAAATAACCTAAGTGCTTAAAATCATTCATCCACCTCTCAAAAATCTTTTTCTAAGTAAAATCCTATTTTACTTAGGAAAATCCTTCAATATTTCATGAAAAGCCCTCAAAATCACTTCTATTCTAAGTCTAAGTGATGAAAGTATAATAATGCCATTTACTTTGGAATCTTCACTTTCTTGGTTATATTTAAGTATTTTGAGTTCACATTGTTCCCTTGTCATATTAACTCTAATTTATATATTAACTTCCTATGAAACTCACATTTTCCTATTATATATAAATCCTTTTATAGTAATATCCCCAAAACCCTTATATTATGACTTTTTAGCCAAAAGTATTGAATTCCTATTTATTCAAATCAAAAACCCACAATATACCCCCTTTTGGCTAAAAAATAACATTAATATTATTCCCGCCCCCTATGGTAATTGGATTAATTTAATTCAATTATCGTATAATAAAATATATGGAAAAAATTTTAAACATGTTTTACGTGTTTAAAAAAAAAAACAAACCCAAAGTTTAATTAAAACCAAACTTTGAAAATAATACATCCCCGCGCATTTTTCATCCCCGACCATCCACTGTACAAGGGATTAATTAATCCTTATGATTAATTAATAACCGATCCCCGCCAATCAGAATGATCCCGAAATGAATAATTCGTAAATAAATAGCATCGGGCCCTCTTCTTAACTCCTTGCCAAGTTCATGTCCCGTCAACCGTCCGATTCACCCATCTGAAATCAACGACTCTTATCGATTCCGTTGGCCATCTCCGATTTGAAAGTTAACACGCGAAATGACAGTGGTTTTTAAACAGTGCCATGGCCACGCATCGTCCATTCTGTTTGAATGGCTTGGATATGATTGGGTTATGGGAATCTAATCTTCCCAGGTACCTCTTTCCCTATATCCATATTTTTCCTGAAATAATCCATTTTTGCCATGCGAATTATGATCCTAACCAAAGAGCAGTCTTATCCCCAAATCAAGATGTCCTTCTACCAATTACTGCTCAGTCTATCAATGAGATGCTACATTTTCAACCTGATCAGGCCCTCACTTCCCTGTCCATGGGAGATTTACTTGAGAAATCCACCAAACTATCCCATGAAGAATTAAGCCACATCTGCCAGACCTTTATGTTGCCTGATCATCAGCCTAAAGGCCCTCCCCCTTATGGGTATGCTTTTTTCATAGAGGAGGGTAGACTTGTTTTGGAAATGATATCCTTTGTTATGGGCTTTAATACCAGTGAATATGTTGATCATTTAACTCTAGTATTATTGTCTATTTTCACCCTTGGACAGCCTCCTGCTGTCAGGTATGACCTTGCATCATACATTGCAGATAAAATCCATGATCAATTCATGAGATTAGAAAATGAGAAAGTGTTCAAATATTAATCTGTCATTTACCATCTCATGCTATACTACCAGTCAGAAAATTTCCCCTTTTATATCAAAAAGATTGATGCCCAAGGGAATCCTAGGTCTGTTATCTTTTGGTCAGCCATCACTCATAGTTCTCGAGATCCTCCCTATTCCTATAATGAGTTCATTGATATTTTTATACACCCTGAAACCACCTTGTTGACAGGATTTTCTCCTCCAAGACTCAGCAATGAAATCAAGAAAACTTTACAGCTCTCAAAACAATACAAAGTTGGTGATTGGTACTTATACCAAAATCACATAAAAGTCAGAATATATGGATGTGAATTATGTCCATTCAAATTGCCAAAGTATGTCCCAATGAGACTTTTTGCATTAGAGTACTTTAGGCAAATGAACAACTCTGATATAATTCATTTTTGTAATGCAAAAAAGAAGGCTCAACTCCGGATCAAAAGTCAATTAGGTCCCTTTATTTGTAACTCTAGAGATGTAGGGGAAGAAGCTGAAAAAGATATTAGAAGATCGTCTCAAATTACATAAGAGTTTCTATTGGGTGCCTTATGACCCATTCAACTTCATTTGTGATAAAATAATGAAGAATAAATCAACACCATATATACATCAAAGAATCCTAGAGATTGAAAAATATGCTAATTCAGATGAATGGATAGAAGGAACATTGATAGAGCAGGATATTGAGCAGGTCAATGTAGACAATGTTATGAAATATCTTAAAAAAATGCTTGACCTAGACTCTTTTGCGCAGGTACCAAGATCAGAGGTTGGTCCTTCCTCAGCTGGGATTATTCAGCAGGAGTTACCAGAAAACATTGCAGTGTCATCTAAGGGAAAAGAGAAAGAGGTTGATACACAAGTTAAAGAAACATTCACTATGACAAAACAACCTCAAACTTCCAAGGGACAGGATCAAGTACAGGTTTCTGTCGTTCAAACCAATCCAGTAGAAATGTCAATTTTGCAGACCCCATTAAATGTGGAAAAGGGAAAAAAGAGAGAAGCTGAAGCTGCTACCCCTCTAACAGGATCTTCACAACAGCCTCAGGCCAAGAAACAGAAATTTAATACTCCTTCAAAAGTAGAATCTATTGATGAAATCCTTGATAGTCAAGAACAAGAACAATTAGACAGTCAAAAAACAGGTTCAGTTAGTGGAGCATCTACTACCTCACAAAGGAAAGAGCTACAGAAGCAATAGAGTATTGAAATATCTTCTTTCAAAACACCAGTTAAAGATGTAGGAGATATAAAGAAGACATTTATCAATATCAAGGCCAGGAATGATCCACTGATAATTCAAGTATATAATCAATATATGAAAATGGCTCCAAAGAATCAAGAAAGATTGATGTCAGCTTTTGACATCCAAGAGGGAAAAATGTTAATGAGCCATTTCAAACCCAAAGTGAAACAACCCCAAATAGCTGCTGATTATATTAGGAAAAACTTTGAAGTCCTAGCAAAGGATATCCATCCTTTAGATCATATTGAGTTACATAAGCAGACTGGTGAAATGATCTATTCTACTTTGACTGATAAGGCAATGGCATCTCACAGGTTACAGGACTCTTTGGAAAACACTAATACACAATTGCAGCTTGAAAAGGCTTCTTCTCAAGCTAAAGACAACAGAATAAAAACATTGGAGGAAATAATAATTGGATTAGGTCACAATCCAAAGGATGTCAAAGGTATAGAAGCTCTAATAAAGAAGAAGGATGATGACATTGCAGCTTTGAGAAAACAGTTGAAATTTCCAGCCTCCAGACATCCTCAAACTAAAGAAATAATAAAGAAGAATTATGAAGAAGAAATGATGGAGTTGCTCTTGAAAATGAATGAGCAACTGATTGAAACAGAAAAAGAGCTGGAACAAGCATTAAAAGACAAGCAGTCCAATGTTCCAACATCTACAACAGAGGCAACTACAGGTACAGGTAAACAGCCAATAGGTCAGCCAGCAAAATCATCACAGGTATATACTTCAAAGTTGAGTATAGAAGAATTAGTAAAGAAAATGAATAACTTGAAACTTCAAGTAACAGAACTTCACCACACAAAGTTACAACTTATTAATTTGGAACAGAAATATGATCTTTCAAAAATGACTGTTGCTGACAAAACAAGAGAAGTCAAAAAGTTGGAGAAATTAGTTAAAGCCTTGGAAAGGGATCTCACATTGGAGAAACCTTTAAGAGAAATAAATGAAATTCTTTGGGATGATATTATTCAGTCAATAAAATATATCTGGTCCTCAATCCAGATAATATACGAGCATAATGATTTGGTAAAAGTAGCTCTGGATGAAGTTGAGAATACACTAGCAGAATTAGGAAATAGGCCTGAGGAAGCCAATCAGCTTATACAGTTTCTAAACACCCAAACCAGACAACAACTTGCAGATTTGGGTATTCAGGACAGAACTGCAACAATCTTGGAGATCAAAAGAGTTTTTACTAAAAGAACTCTTATGCAAAATTTATAACGAAGGTGTTTTTACATGCAAAGTGAAATCATTTCTTTCAGAGAAAGGTTTGATGTTTTATTGAATAAAGGGTTGCCCAACCCTATGGTTTCAGAAGATAAAATAATGGACCTGGAAACTTATGTCAAGAAATTGGACATACATGCTCACAATCATTCCATTGCTAGTTCCTCAACCATTTCATCAGAAGCAACATTACCTACAGGAAGGAATCTTCATGACAGATTAGAGAATTTGTTTTATCTAGAACATGAAGTAAAGCATTTGTTTCATAATCAGGCTAATTTCTTCAGATATACCGAGGCTGATGAAACATTGAGGAAGCTTCAACGGACAAGAATAGTAGAAGATAAATGGTGGGAATATTTGTTGGAACTATTGTAAAATTTATCCTTATATGAAATTTTTCCTATTTACCACAGTATAAAGGATAAAGGAACAAACAAAGGTTAAAGAGTATCAATTCAGTTAAAAGTGTATCAGTAAAAACAAAGAGTATCAATGAAGCAAGGCAGATAGAACAAAATTACTGAAGAAGACAACGATGAGCCAAAATATAGGTCCAACCTCCAGCACATTCTCGAAAGGAGGGAACAGCACAACATCGGTTACTTCTTGTCTTATCCATGAGACCATCTGTCTCTATTTTTATTGTAACTTATTTATGAGTCATCTTAGATTATATCTCGTTTTGTTTAGAGATATTTTGTATGATTTTTTGTATAAATAAGCCCTCAATCAGATTATTGAGGGTGGATTCTTATACTCTGATGTAATATTGAATATTTTGGAATAAAGAGCTTTTGGAGAAATTTTTCATGGCAAAACTGGACTAGGAATTGAGGCAGAAGACTTTTCTCAGGATTCATGTGTCGAATGAAGGATCAATAAGTCATCTCTATCCCATGTTTTGAAGTTTTATATTTGTTTACAATATCATATGTGTTTCATTATCTTGATAATTAACGAAAAGGATTAAATCAGAAAGTACTTAGGTGTAATTTGATTTCAGTCGTTATTATTCTAAATGTTTTCTTCTAAATTGGTTTAAACAACGAATTCTTAATTGCTCCTGTTTGTCTAGTTCATACATTTTTGGTTATTTAGTAAAGAATACTTAACTTCTCTTTATTGATAATCAATCTATTTCTCTTCTCTTGAATGTGTTGAAAGATTCTTAGTTGCCTTTCATCCGTTCGAATTCCATTCCATTCATTTCAGATCTATAATTGTTTCTAGTTTGATTATCTTGCCCTAATAAACCATCTTTTGTTAAAAAACTTAAGCCAGTGCAACCAATCCTTTGACTCCATTAGCCCAATGGAGTGAAACTACTTGATCTTAATCTCAACTAAAGAATTCCATCAACTCAAACAAAATCAAAACCCCTGGACTTTATAACTAGCCTAATATCTTTTAAAACAAAGTTAAATTTTACAGAGCGAGCCCTCTCTGGATACAGATTGGCTAGATTCTGTACCTGAAGGTTGGTTTGTGGTTACCTCGGACCCCTTTCCTCTTCCAACAACTTCAAGGAAAATCTTAGTGATAACATAGTGGCGACTCCACTGGGGATCTGAATATCTTTATTGTCACTATTATTTGCTTATAAGCTACAGACAGAGCCTGAAGATCAGCCAGGTAGCCTTTGAAATGCTTTTACTCTGCAATTGCATAGTAAATAAATGCTGCTTCAGTCTATCTCTGGTTTAGCTTAATAACTGAACTTTGGTTTCAAACATTCAATCAGACTCTAGTTCAATAAATCTTTGAGAAAATTTTAATTAGAAATATTAAATTTCTTAAAGAGTTTGTCAAATTTGTACTTTCATTTTATTTAAAAAAAAATATATATATATATAAATCATCCAGAAAACTGGCTTCAGAAAGGACTCGTTATACCAGGTCAAATCCTAACCCTAACCCACCACCGATATTTGAGAACCCAAATCTGATTCCCAGAATTCTGAGAAGACAAGAGAGTCAAGGAAGCTCTGAAAGTTCCCAACCTCTTGTGAGATCACACTCTTGTCCTGTGAAGATTATATATCTTGAAGACGAACCATTTGATGAACATTTTGAAAATTCTCTATTCATAAATTTTTCGGAATCTGAGTTGTCCAATCTTGTTCCTAATCCATTATTTCTTGAAGATTTGCAATTTGAATTTATCACTTCACATCTTGACAAGTATTTACAAAATTCCATTCAATCTGAGCAGACCTTTGAAGAAATTTCAGACACTTTTGTGATTACTGCAGCTTCCCTGAGTTCATATCCTTTTCCCCAAACTTATCAAACAAAAGCCGCTCCTTCTACTCCTCCACCCACTACTTCCAGACCATCATCACTTGTTATTCCATTACACCTTCCAATGGCCAACAGATATGCTCCGTTAAGGTTGCCAGGAACCCTGCTGCTTTGTCTCAAGATTATCAGAGTAAAATCTCCCCTTTTGATGCTTCTGGTACTTACACTGCTCAACAACATACCAAAAGGATGACTGATTACTTTGAATTTTATGAAATAGACGCTGACGATGTACGAATGAGAATTTTTGTCCAGAGCCTTACTGGGGAAGTCAGGACATGGTTTAGGGCTCTTGCTTCAAACAGTATTGCTGACTTACCAGCCCTGTATAGGGAATTTTTAAATAGATGGGAGAAGAAGAAAGACCCTCTTCAAATCCTATCTGACTTTGGAAAATTGAAAAGAGGACCTAATGAAGCAGTGCAAGATTATATCATTAGATTTAACAAAGCCTACAATGTTGTTCCCCAAAACCTTAGACCTCCCTCGGATTTAGTATTGGTCAAATTCTCTGATGGTTTTGACTCTGACATAGCATATTCACTTAGGGAAAGAGCTCCTCAAACTCTAGAAGAGATGAAAAGCATATTTGTTAGTGTTGAAACTAACTTGATAGAAAAACGAGCTAGAGCTAGAGCTGAAAGAAGGATGCCTATAAACGAAGAGCCTTCGGCTTTTGAAAGAAAGCTGGATGCAATTATTAAAGGGATGGGAAGACTGGAAGACAGAGTAGAGACAATCGAAAGAAAATCTTCTGGCAATGGTCAAAATGTTGTTAGAAACCCAAACTTCAGAAGAAATCAAAACCAAAATACTGGGAAAAATGTTCCTGACCAAAACATCAGGCCACCATTCCAGGAAAATTTTGTTGAAGGTTCATCTTCTGAGGAGCCAACTGAGGATGTTGAAATAAATAACTTGACTGAACACAAGAATGAACCAGAAGTTTTCCTATCTCAAGATGATCAAGAAAATCATATTCTTGAAACATTTCAAACTCATTCAGGAGAAACTTTTGATTTTAAAGAAGGATATGATTCAACAATTTATGAAGTTCATAAACAATACAATTTGAGAAGCAGACGGATTGACGTGCCAGAGAATAGCAAACAGAAAGCTGTGAAACAAAACATCAAAGGTAAAACTAACACTCCTCCTGTACAAATTCTTTCTAGAGCAAGTCCTAACCCCGCTAATCCAATAATTGAAGATGTGTCTGATAATCAACTGAATAATAAACAACTTTCCAATACTTTTCCTCCTGCAGGAAACACCAGTAGAAGTTAATTCAGAAACACCTTCAACTCATAATCCCACTCATGAAAAAGAGAAAAACATTGAAGACCCAAAAAATAGAGAAAATCCAACTGTTCAAAATACTAGAGCTCAAATAGAAAAATATTTCAATCTAGAAGCTGAAATAGGCAAATTAAAGATAGTTGTTCCATTAGCAGAATTAGCTAAACATGATGTCTATAGAAGCCAAATCAGCAGATCCCTTAACATTACTGGAATGGATGATTCAGTAAATGTTTTTGATGATCAACCCAAACTACTTTTTTGCCCTGAAGTAAATGGAAAACCAGAAAGTGGAGGAACTCCTCCATTTTATGCGAGTTTAAATGTACATGACAAAATACTTCATAACGCTATGCTTGATTCTGGAGCGTCTCACAATTTAATGCCCAAGGCTGTGATGGAAAGATTAAACCTAGACATTACCAGACCATATAAAGATCTTTTTTCTTTTGATTCAAGTCAGGTAAGATGTTTAGGTTTGATTAAAGATATGTGGGTTACTTTGGTGCAATACCCTGCGAAATCTGTTCTGATGGATATAGTAGTAGCAGATATTCCTCCCAAATATGGTTGTTGTTGTCCAGATCCCGGGGTGCCAAAATCGGAGGATCTATTCAATTAGATATGTCATATGCTACTATTTCAGTGTTTGGTCAGCCTAAAAGACTATATAGAGAGACCTTGATGAAATATTTAGTCAGTAGTCAGGAGAAGCCTGAAAACTTCCCCATCTACTCAGTACATTCTGATATGGACTCATTCATCCTTTATAATTCTGAATTTGACCTTCCTACTGAACTAGAAGCACCAGAAACAGGAATTGCAAATGAATCTACTGTTCAAGTCGAGGAAATTTCTGAAAACAAAGAAACATCAGACATTCAAGAAATACCAGAAAAAACTGAAAAACCAGAGCTCCCTGTTAAGAAAATTGTTAAAACAGTCGATGAAGATTATGAACATGAAATTTTGTGGCATTTAGAATTTGATGGTTCAGTAAATAAGTTAGGAGCAGGAGATGGAATTTGGATACATAACGTTGAAAATGATCATGCTGAAGGCCATGCTTATAGATTGAACTTTAGATGCACTAATAATATGGCAGAGTATGAGGCTCTTTTGCTAGGGCTTAAACATGTCAAAAAATTAGGAGCAATTAGAGTATCAATCATAGGAGACTTTGAGTTAATTATTCAACAGATCAATGGTAAATGTTCAACAAAATATCCCAGATTAAGACAATACAGAGAAACAGTTGTGGAAATTCTCAATACTTTTCTACAGGCTCAACTTGCCAAAATTCCTAGAAAACAAAATTTGCATGCTCATAGTCTTGCAATGTTCGCTAGCACTTGTAAATTACCTTTTGGACCTAATCATCAGTTCACAACTGAGATTAGACATAGACCTGCTATACCGGATAATCTTATGAATTGGCAAGTGTTTGTAAATAATAATCATATTAATAATTTTTTGACCTTAGAAAATGAATTCTCTAACAGTAGTATAGATGAAGACACAACAATCAATGAATTTGATCAAATAGATGAACAAGAAGCAAATATTTCAGAAGAGACTGCAATTCACATGCTTCACCCAACCAAATTCACTAAAAAAGATATGCAGGATTTGAAACAAATGGAAGTCGATGAGATTATAGAAGATGAATATGAAATTATTAATCTGAAAGATAATCATTTACCTAAAGGATTAACTCCTTTGGAAGATCTTTTTGACTCAAATGACATTCCACTAAAACCCAAAATGGAACCGTTAAAAGATGATATTGAAGAATACAATTTGGGAACTGAAGGAAATCCCAAGATGGTTAAGTTATCTAAATCTCTGCCAGAGGATCAAAAGGTTAAATATGTTGAACTTTTAAAATAATTCCAGGATGTTTTTGCCTGGAGTTATGAAGATCTTAAATCATATGATACATCAATAATTCAACATACAATACCTTTGAAACCAGATCAGAAACCATTCAAACAGAAACTTAGAAGAATCAACCCTATGCTACTACCTTCAATTGAGAAAGAAATTAAAATAATGTATGAAGCAGGAATAATTGCTCCTATTAGGTTTTCTGAATGGGTTTCTAATTTAGTACCAACAAGGAAGAAAACTGGAGAGATTAGACTATGTGTCGATTTGAGAAATTTAAACAAAGTTTCTTTAAAAGATAACTATCCTTTGCCTAAAATGGACCATATCTTACAAAGGCTAGTAGGATCTTCAAGGATTTCTCTTCTGGATGGATTCTCAGGATACAACCAGATTTTGGTTCATCCTGACGATCAAGATAAAATAGCTTTTACAACCCCATGGGGTACATTCAAATATGTTAAGATGCCTTTTGGACTCAAAAATGCAGGAGCGACCTTCCAAAGAGAAATGGAAATTGCTTTTGCCAAAGAAATCCATGATTTTCTAGTCATATATCTGGATGATTTGACTGTTTTTTCCAAGACAGATCAACAACATTTGGATCATCTTAGACAGGTGTTCATAAAATGTAGAAAATATGGTATTTCTTTAAATCCTAAAAAGTCATTGTTTGGTCTTGAATAAGGTAAACTCCTAGGTCATATCATTTCAAAAGATGGCATTAGAATTGATCCTGAAAGAATACAAGCCATTTTGCAGATACCTCATCCCAGGAATATTAAAGAACTTCAAGCATTCATAGGTAAGATCAATTTTTTGAGAAGATTCATTTCTAGTTTAGCTGAATTACTTAGACTGCTTACTAACATGTTAAGAAAGGATTCGAGTATTAAGTGGACAGTTGAAGCCAAGCAATCATTTGAAGAAATCAAAATGGCTTTAACCAGAACACCAGTTCTTACCAGTCCAAAATTTGATAGAGATTTCATAATTTTTTCATTTTCTTCTGAACATACAGTTGCAGTTGTTTTATTACAAAAGGATGATCAAGGATGTGAAAAACCTATAGCCTTTTTTAGTAAAGCACTTAGAGATGCATCATTGAAATACAATATCATGGAGAAACAAGCTTTTTCACTTGTGAAAGCAATTAAAGATTTCAGAGTTTATATATTGTATTGTCATGTGATAGCTTATGTACCTAATGTTGTCGTTAAAGACATCTTAACTCAAGATGGAATTGAAGGCAAAAGAGGTAAATGGATAGCTACCATATTAGAATATGATATTGAAATAAGACCTACAAAACTCACAAAATGACAAGGTTTGGCTCAACTCATGACTAAAACAAATTTCCAAGCCCTGAACATTAATGAACTGGATTACGAACAGGAGATGGCGACTCCACAAATCAGTCAGACCTTTTTAGACTCACCTTGGTACGCTGATATCATTTATGTTTTGTTAAACCTGCAAGCTTGTTGTGTATATTAATCCATCTTGCGGACAAGACCGATCTCTCTAGTACTAAAAGTAACTAGCAACAAATAGCCAATTATACTAATCTCTCTCTAAGTATATAAGATTCATAAAAATGCTATATAGGTGTAAGGCCTACCTTATGTCCAGCGCTTGTTTGATCTCGTTGAAGTCCTTCCCGTGCACTTGAAAGAACGTTCCTCGTGAATCTGCAGTCACAAACAAGAAAAAATATTACATAGCACCTGTATAGACATTATTATAAACCATACTCATCATAATGATCAAGGAATTTATGAAATAAACCATGAATAGACAGTTTAATGAGAGAAATGAGTATATTTGTATTAACTTCAAATAAAAGAAAACCTTTACAACCTGTGCCATTATAAATCATACTCATCATAATGATCAAGGAATTTATGAAATAAACCATGAATAGACAGTTTAATGAGAGAAATGAGTATATTTGTATTAACTTCAAATAAAAGAAAATATTTACAACCTATGCCTTGATGTCATGCAGGTCCTCTTGGGGTCTGAAGCAGGAATCTCTTCTACTTTGACAAGCATTGCACTCTTTGAACCAAGACAGATAGAAGTGAGTGATTTAACCTCACAGAAAGTCTTAGTTAACTAAGTCTGAATCTCAACAGCATTTAACTTCAAATATCTTAAAGCTTGAACTCCCTTTGAGGCTACCGAAGGCCTCTTTTTATAGTGGAAAAGAGGAGTTTTTCTGTTCCAAATATGAAGGGATAGAATCCTCCTTCAAAGGGATTAGCTCCTTACATCAAGGGGTTAGCTCCATCAAGTGAGGGATGCATGAACCTTCTCAAAGCGTATCCATTCCCAAAAATTCCCATCTAGAATCTTCTAGAATTCATCTGAAATCAAATTTTATTTTTACTTTCTCGCCTTTTTGAGTTTTACAGAGGTTCGCACCCATAACACAAAGAACGTGCGGTATGGTTCCGCAGGCAAGCTGAACTTTAGGTGCGGGACCGCAGGCAATGAATAGAGAAAGTGCGATACCAATGTTTAGGGTATTTTTAGGAACTTTTCTATGATTTTGAAAGCTTGACATGAGGAGCTGATATGTTAGACTTGCAAAAGGAGGAAGTATGAGTAATAATGAGCTCATACTCATAGCAAAATGTCAGGATAACAGTTTTTAGTGTAACAAATTGCCCCCTAAAGTGCAAAGTCTGGAATAGATGACGCTGAAGTCTGTCATATATGAAGAGTGCAGTACTTTATCATTTCAAAGATTATCTTGTGGACACCCCAGTCGGAACCTGCAAAAACATTCAATGCAAAATATATACATATATATGTCATCACTGAGGTAGGCATTCCCATACTCAGATTAAAACTAACTAGAAACTAACTCAAATCGTTCTGATACAGGAATGATTTTAATATTACATCAATAGCGTAGACACAGTATGGACGCAACCATCTGTAATGAATAGTCTACTGTATAATAATAAAATTCCTTGTAGCCTGGATGGTAGAAACTAGATCCAGGGTCTTGATTTCCGCATCTAGAACTAGTACGATTCTATCCATGTGAATAATTGTGTTGAAGTCGAACATGGTAGAAACCACTTGATTACCAGTCAATGATGTGAACTGTTAACAAGTGTGAGAGAAACCACCAGTAATGTCAATGGCTCTCAAAGTACTCAGTACAATCCATGAAATGTGAATGAATGAGTTGAAGTCGAACATGTCATGGAATCATTCGATCGAAGGTCAATGATGCAACCTGTCGTCGAAAGCGAGAAACCTGCCATTGAGGCATGCAGATTTCAAGGTACTGACGATTTCTGGATCAACTTCCTAGATAATGTTCTGATGTCAATAGAAAGTGATCTGTCGTAGGCAAGCCCACAACACGAAATCATAGATCAAGTTTTGAAAATATATTGGCAAGGACTGACTCAGGGATGGTCAATAATGGATGACAGATATTTTGCAGATGAATGGTTTATTTGAACTGTCCTCTTGAACACATAACGACACTACAGATGGTTTAGTGATAATTGACCCAAAGCTAATACCCAGAAACCGGCTGAAGACAAGTGGTTTGATTAACTGTTAGGTAAATGATTTCCCAACCTAGGTGAATGAAAGTGTCATGTTCAAGAGTGGTTGACTGAATTTTCGAAAAATTTAAAATATAACAAACACGCCCATTTCTCTTTTTTTCCCCCACCATTTTTGGCAAGTACCTCTTTATTTTTGACAAGCTTGAGGAGGATAACATTTGCTTGATTATAAGCTCATCCTTCGGATGAGTCCAACTTAGTTTGATATTCGAACCCTAAGAAGGAGTGGTTCGTTCCTGTTTTTAAAATTAAACAGGTCCTTTACTGTTAAGTTTTAATGAGTTCAGTATAGGAGAAACTCAGTGTTTTTCAGTTTTAGGGAGTCAGAAGAAAAACTTAAGAAAACTCCGTGGGTGTACTTTTTCGTAAATTTAGTCTCTCGAGCCCGAAAAAGGATAAAATAATGCGGGAGAGAACTCTATTGACCGTAATTAGTCAACGTATACCTTTTTCGTAAATAGTCCATTTTAGTCTGGAAAAGGGGTAAACTTATACTGAAAGGACGATCATTCATTTACTTTAACGAGTTCGAATAATCAAGTACTCGGCAATATTTTCATATTTAGAGAGTCTGAAAAGGGCTTAAAAGAGAACTCCATGGTTTCACTTTTTCTGTAATTTTGAACGAGTTCGAAAAAGGGATAAAAATGTACTCATATGGCCGAATTTCAATTTAATTTACGAGCAGGAAAAGACGGAAAGAACTCGGCATTTTTATATGTTTTACGAGAATGAAAAATAGAAAAATGATCTCGGGATTTTCATGAGTTTAACGAGTCTTGAAAATAACCAAAATTGACTCCAATGTTTCGCTTTTTCGTAAAATTTTTGAAAGAGTCCGAAAAAGTGATAAAAGTATGCTCTTTGTTGAAAAACGATCAATTCCCCTGAAAAAATCCAGTTTCTGCACAAAAACTTGAAACATTACACATACATGTTTAAGATAAGTAAAAA